>CM046339.1:23248642-23848642 GCA_025403435.1 Artocarpus heterophyllus
ACTCTAGCGTTTCCCAATTCTTTTCTTATTTCCTTTATTTTCTTGCTAAATTTGCTACAAAAGTTGATGCAAATCTTTTTAAAAAGAAAGCTTGCATCTCTCTGTCATGGTTTTAGATTTTAGTAGCTCCACTTTTCATTGCTGAGAGTAAGGACTCTAAATTGAGATTTTGTTACGAATCCATCGAGTAAAACTCACCATTGCAAAAACAGCTTACGAGGGAGGGAATCCAAAGACTTATAAACCTATTATTTGTCATGTAATCATTTAATATTGTACTTTTGGTATCTAACATTCCATTGAACTCTGCAGCCGCCGTCTATTGGCAGCTCATCGTCCCAATTAGGTGACTATGTGGATCCTGCCTTCTATTACATAGCAGCCTTCCCCACGTTGTCCTATTTGTAGGCAACTTTTATAGAATTGTAGACCCTCCCATAGTTGACATGGTGATTTTGAAACATCCCACCACACCTAGGCCCAAATCAATGGCCATCCATATTATCGACATTGACTCGGTGAAAAATCAATTATGTTCTATATTATCGAGATGGACCCGACGGTGGCCTTTTCTTCTTTGATGGCTTCACTTGACTATCAAAATTCGACATCAAAACTTAACCAAATGCATCTTAATCCAATTTACCAAATTTTTTTATGGTTGTAACTCATGTGCTAAGCCTGTTCAAAATTTGCTCAAAAAAGCAATTTAGAAGTTGAAAAAACAAGGTAAGAATCTTTCAAATGTTTATAGAATAGAATACGAGTATAAAAGTCCCTTGAAAACGTTAGAAATCTATGTTACTTATATTACTTTACCCCTTGACTTTTAAAACGTACCATATAATCCCTTAAACTTTATTCCGTTAATAAGTATTTCACTTCCATCCAACTCTATTAGTTTTTGGACAGCTTTTATAAAACATTTTTATATTTTCCATTCAAACTACGTCATTTATGTTATTTTGCCTCTTGATTTTTAAAATGTATTACTATATTCCTTTTTTTTTTTGTTAGCAAATAACCTCATTCTATCTAATTTTGTTTGGCTAATAAATTAATTTGTCTTTCCTCTAACTTTACAAAGGCTTTCATGTCAAAGCAATTCATATATCCACAACTTACATACGAATATTTTTACAACATGTCATTCAAATACAAATAAAAAAAAAAATCAAGAGGGGATTCTTTACAAGAATTAAAATAATGTGTTCTTTTTTTGAAAAAACTTCAAGAGCTCTTTCTTTTAAGAAATTTTGCAAAGTTTTTTTTCCCTCCTTAAGCTCTTTTATTCCCTTAAACTCTATTTTATGTTTAGGTTTTTCCTCCAAAGTTAGAAAAAAAATATTGACTTGGAAAGCCAAACAAAATTAGACAAAAAGAGGTTATTTGTTACAAAAAAAAATTAAGTGGATACAAGGACACATTCTTAAAGTCGGCCAGGGGAGAGATGGCAAAATAATATAAGTGACATAGTTTGGGAGGAAAAATATAAAAATATTTAGCAAATAAAACCATCTAAAAACTAACGGAGTTTAATAGAAGGAGGAAACTTGTTAACGGAATAAAGCTTAAAAAAATTAAGTGATACGTTTTAAAAGTCAAGAGGCAAAGTGATGTAAGTGATATAGTACCTGAGCAAATGTGAAAATAAGCCAAAACTTCAAATGATTCAATGGGTTATGAAGAACCCTCCCGTCTCGTAAGTATTGGGCTTTACATAGCTCCAGTTCCACAGTCAAGGAGGTCCAGGCCTTATGGACACAAAGGATTTATTGGGCTTTACACATAGATGAATTTGGAAGTAGTTAATGAAGAGTTAAGGGTTGATACCAAAGTAAACTGATTGCTTCTTGTTTTTAATCTGTTTAATTTGGTTACTTTGAAAGTGTTCTTTAATTAGTTTCGTTAGCAATTTAGAGATCTTAAACCGCCAAACTAACTAAACTAATCAAAACTTTTTTTCAAATTCTTTCATATATATTTTTTGTATTTGTGATCTTTCTCTCTCTCTCTCTATATATATATATGTATATTTCACATTAACTCCATTCAAAAAAAGTGAAAAAATTAAGTTAATGTTGTTTTTATATTTGTATTGTTTAAGTACCATTTTGAAGTAGCTAAAAGACTTCAAAAAACTAATAAAAAGTTTACATGAGAGACTCAAATTTTACACATATCAAGAATTATTCAACTTACTAGTTCAAAAGTACGTGCATACAAACGTGCGTTGCTAATTCATTGATTTTTTATTCAAACAAGTTTAAGATTTACTTGAATAGAAAGTTTAAACTAAAGGTCTGAATGAAAAATTAATAGAAGTTTAAATTGAGCAAAATGCTGTAGCAACATTATATTTTTTTTTATCCATTGATTATTTGAAGGAAAAAATATTTGATACTAAAAAATATTTCAGAAAATTATGAGAGAAAATTTTAAGCAGGGACATATTTGAGGGTAATAACTTTAATAGGGAAAAATAGATGAAAGATAGTCTTTCAATCACATACGTTTAGGAGATAAAATTTTAGAGTAAATTGTCACATTAATCCCCAACCTTTCACAAAAGTGTGATTATGATCCTCAACCTTTCATTTTAATTACTGAGGGATCATTTTAATGATCAAACTGTTAAGTTTGACCGTTAAAAATTGTTAGATATTATTTTTTTAATTAAAATTACTAAATTACCTACATTAAAAATTAAGGGTAAAACACAGCCATAGATTCAAAAACACTATATCACAACCATTGGTTTGGTTTTATCCAAAAAAAATTTAGAATAAGCAAAAAAAAAAAAATCAAAAACAAATTGTAAAAAATCAGAAAAAAAAAAAAAACTGGCCTAACTTCTCTCGTTGCCCACCCCCCACCTCCCGCATTGACAGCCCAGCTCTATGCCCAACCCCATCGGTGACCTCACCCCATAGCCATGGCGCGCCACCATGAAGTCATAAGCAAAATGACAGCTTTTCAATTTTTCTACAAAAAAAACTCTCATATTTTCAAAATACAAATCAGAAAAATAAAAATTAGAAAAAAAAAAAGAGGGAAAGCGTTCAGCCCCTTTCCCACTCACACTCATCCCCTCCATTTCAATCGCCCCCGATGACGCCTGGGTTTGCGATGAGATGGTGGCGCCTGGGTGGTCTCCATCGTTGGAGAATTTTCAATGGGTCTAGGTTTTTGACACCTATGGGTCATAATCTTTTGCGGTGGGTCGTGACGGGGGTTACAACAACAGTGATGATAGGTGGGCTGGGGTGTGACGTGCAAGGGGCTCAACGACATTGGGGTGGTGGGTGGGGGCTAGGCTAGACGTGATTTTTGTGATTTAGGGCCAACGAGGCCACTGGGTTTGGGGGCTGATGAGGTTTGAGGGGCTTTGAGAGGGGCGGTGGTGTGTGGGGTTAGGGTGGTTGGGCACAAAGGTGGGTCACCAGCATGAGAGGGGGCACAGGGCAAGGGTTAGCAGGGCGTTGGTTTAGAGGGTTTTGGGTATTTCTTTTGCTTTTTGTCTTTGTTTTTTGTTTTCTTTTTTTTCTTTCTTGATTTTGAAATTTTTAGGTAAAAATCAAACCAATAATTATGATTTAGTGTTTTTGAATTAATGGCTATGATTTACCATTAATATTTTAATGTATCAATTACTTAAAGTATAATTTAGTAATTTTATTTAAACAAATAATATTCAACAATTTAACGGTCGAATTTAACAGTTTGACAATTAAAATGGTCCCTTAGCAACTAAATTGAAAGATTGATGACTGATAAATAAAAAAAGATTAAAGACTAAAATCACACTTTTATGAAAGGTTGTGGATTAACGTGGTAATTTACCGAAAATTTTTAAGAGAAACGCTAAAAAGAAAGGCAAAATAAAAAAGAAAACATTTAGGGAAGAAAAGCAAAAAAAAAAAAAGCTAAAAAAGGATGGTAAAAATGAAAAACATAAAGAATTCAACGAAGAAAAAAGAGAGAGAAAAAAAAAACCAAAACGTATGTTTTAACCGAAATGTATGTTTGGTCGAATTAAAATAAAGTCAAACATTGACACTTTCTATATATATATATTCATATATATAGTTATAGATGAATTCAAACACATGAAATGATGGCATATGATTTAGTTTGGTATAATTTTCTTAAAAATTTAGAAACCATCAAAATATGTCAACATTTTTAGTTTAGATTAATAATTTTTTTCCAACCCAATCATGAACACCCCCTAGGAATTTTGCCAATGGGCGTGGCGGTTCACAAGCTGCATGCAGTGTTGCAATGGATATCAAGTAGTTAAACAGTGAGGCCGGATCAATGATGAATATTAAATTGTCGTGTCAAAATTATTACATTTTTTTTTGTCAGATGTATTTTTTTTTTTCTTTGGATGTGATTAGTATTTAAGAGATATGGAAAATTTGAAACTTGATTTTGTTATCCAAAAATCCAATTTCTTTCTGAATTTATGGAACTTTGGGATTTTACACCTTTGAGCTACCCAAAATTGCACCCAGATAAACTCCTTAGTAGAGGGCACAAAAGTGAGAAAAAAGTAAGAAGTAGACAAATGTTGGGACTGCATGGATTCCGCAAAGATTTTGCCGTTTATTTCATGATTTGAGAGAATTGAGTCACAAGATTAAGAAGAGAAAAGAATAAAAAGAAATTAACAATCCAAAAATCATAAAAAAGGATGATTAATCAATGCAAAATGACCCTCCTCTAGAAGGGTGGGATAATGCTTATCTCCTGCCTTGCTCCTTTCGGCGGGGCTTGATTGAAAGATATTTTTATTCTGTTTTTTTGGTTAATTATTTCCACTCGTTTGTCTTGTCCTGTGTAACCTGAAATATTGCATGAAATAACATAAATGCTTTTAGGTGGATGCTGATATACCCATAACATCAACCATGCTTAATGTTTATCTAACCTGCCAGATGACAATGTGATGGGCCTTTTTTTTTTTTGTATATGTGGCCCACATTCAATTTTTTCCTTTTTAAAAAAAAAGAAAAAAAGATTATTGACGTCAACTTATCCCGTTTTAATATCTATAAAAAACGTTTTAAGGTTTATTAATAAAAAGAAAAGATTTTACTCAAATTTCACTCGTGCCACCATGGATCCGATGCCGTGGCCCACAATCTGTTTGAGGCAGACGTGGAACCTTGGAATATGGTTCATTTTCGTGTAACGGCAAAGCCAAGGACATCCCTGGCTAGATAAGAAAATGCTGATATTTATTACTACCGTTGCAAACATTAAAATCCCAAGCTAATTCCATTGACGCCAACTTGTGAGGATTATATTGGCGTTGCTCAATCTTGTTGGATCTAAAAGGTGTTACCAAATAGGAAGTGGGTACCTTTATTCAAGAGTACAAGTTAATGATAGCTTCCTCAACTAATTGATAATCGACATATTACTCGTTTTCTCCTCTAGGTTTTTTTTTTTTTTTTTTTTTTTTATTGTTTTAAATATCATCACTGCTTTATGGTACAATTAGGAATATAGAATTTTGTGTGCTCTGGACGAAGGATTCTGAGGAATCATTTGAGATAGTTTGTGTTTTTATTTTTAAATAATAGAAGAAAATAATTATAAATTAGAATTTTTTAACTTGTGTTTAAATAGTATATAAAAAATTACTTTTTGATAATGTTTAGCTAAGTAAGTCAAAACTCTTATTATTATAAAAAATGATGTAATGCACAGATATAAATGGAATTTGTAATTTGGTATTCACAAATGTAATGTTAAAAAGGTAAATAAAAAAGTTTTTCATAAGTATTTTTTAATAAGCACCAAAGAAATGGCTTGTTCAAGAAGTACATATACAAGCTAATGCCTAAACAGCTTATCCATCTAAACAGGCTTAAAAACAAATTTTGAGCTAAATAAGTAAAAAACAACTCATTTTAAGCCATTCTAAATAGGGCCTAAGATCCTCTTGAAGAAACCTCTCAAGAAAGAAATCCTAAACCGAAGAGAAAACACTCAATCTTATATTAATGCTAATATTTCAATATTCAGGTGCAGTTTATAATTAACTAATAAGGGTATTTATAACTCTTTATAAAAACAATAACAAGCAATCAAATACCTACTAAAATAAACCACATAATAGACAAATAATAATAAACCAATAACAAAGCAAAACTAAAACATAAAAACAACAAATATAGATAATTCTCTTAAATTATTTAATCTTCTAAAACATAAATTGGGTTAGATAAGACTTAATGGTTGTATAAATTCT
This sequence comes from Artocarpus heterophyllus, assembly GCA_025403435.1. Classification (NCBI taxonomy): domain Eukaryota; kingdom Viridiplantae; phylum Streptophyta; class Magnoliopsida; order Rosales; family Moraceae; genus Artocarpus; species Artocarpus heterophyllus. The sequence goes on from CM046339.1 coordinate 23,254,908, forward strand.
AAATTGGGTTAGATAAGACTTAATGGTTGTATTAAGTTCAGATAGCTACCAATTTAATTAACACTGTTGAATCACCAAACACTGAATCACCAAACACTAATTCAACAAACCTAGATTTGTTGTCAGAATCTAGTAAGATTTGTTGTCCTTTTTTTTTTTGGCTAGATTTTGTGTGATTTTGCAAAATGCGCGTGCATCTTGAAGATGACATGATTGTCAGAATCTTGTTTTAGGCCATTGATAGACTTTTTGACTCCTAAATTGGCCAAGGCCATACTCTATGGCCTCCTGTTTTATACAATTAGTGTAAAGCACTTTGTCTTCCTCTACAGCCCCTGAACCGGTGGCAAGATGAGACAACACCAACCGCATCAGGTACAGAGAGGGCTGTAGTGTAAAGCACTTGTTATCACTTGCAGGTTTGCTAATTTGTCGTCACGTCCTTTCAAAAACTCTCCCCGCAGCAATTTTCATAGCTCATTATCTTAGATTATAAGGATTACCTGATTTAACATGTCTTGTCAAAGTGGGAAAGGGAATTTCAAAGCCCCTTATGAAGTTTTAATTGGACTAGCTAATTTTGCATTATATTAGTCTTGGGTTCAGATAATGCATGATTAAGAATTTGTCTAAATGTGAGACATAATATATTAAAAAAAAATGCATCACATCTTTGGTGTTTACCTAGTTGGGGTTGGATTGGTCCTACATCTTTTAATTCACGGCATGGAATTGATGGGCAATAAATGTCTTGTCAATATATATGATTTCAGTGATTCATTTTCTTTTCACAAAAAATAAAAAAATAAAAATAAAAATAAAAACTATTCCACCAATTAGATGGTAAGAAGGGCAGGGACATAGATCTGATCCTGAAACAATATTAAATTCACAACCAGGTGATGCTTTGCCTTTGGAAGTTTAAAATGTGTCTTGAAGTAGATTTGAATAGTTCATAAAGCTGATAACGATTTACTACTTAGTCTACTTTTCACCCTTCTTTTTTCCCACCTTCATTCATTGGGGTAAATCTACTTAGGGTTATTGAAATAGAGTCACCATGTCATTGGTTCGAAAACTACCAAGCGCAAAATGTTTGGCAACAAAAAGACTATGCCTTTAATGTAGACTCTTAAAGCCCAAAATTTGTTAGATGATAAAGATTTAGGGTAAGATTTTTTTTTTTTTTTTTTTGTGAATTAGAAGCCTTAATGCTACAGAGGAAGAAAAATTATGTGAACAAAAAATAAATAATAACACACGAAATTTATAGTGGTTTAAATTCTATATAAGAGTTACGTCTACTTTTAGCCACTGTAGAATAATTCACTATGATGGTGAAAAAATTACGAGAGAAAAATTACACATTCTCTTAAGAATTTTTTCTCTAGAATCTCTCTCACTCTAATTTTCTGAGTTACACCACATACAAAAAAAGAATAAAACCTATTTATTTATAGGCTTACAAAAAATAGGTAACAAAGGCCTAAAAAAGCAAAACATGAACTCCATAACCCCGACACGCGCGACGGCAGGCTTTGGTTCATGCAGCTGTTCGCTATGATTTTTCGTTTTGCACATGGCCATAGAGTTTCTAGGCTCAGCCGTGCCGCCCTGTGCTTCTATCACTCCGCGTGATTCCTCTCCACGGGGCACACTCCAATTGCGTCCACAAAGTCGTTTTTTTTTTCTTCTCATTTTTCTCACTTTTTTGCTCCTTCTTAGTAAAATTTTGGGTTGGGGGCTCCACCCCCACACCCTCGAGAGGGTGGGCTTCTTGCTCTCCTTCTAACCCCACAGCGACCTTATCAACAAGTTTGATCCCTTATAACCCTCTGCGTATATTTCAAAAGGGCATAAAATTGGCTCCACACTTCCTAACATTCTTGTCATTCAATAAATGGTTTTGGTGTTACAGCAGGATGGGGCCTTATATACATTCCATTAGACCGGGGGCGTGAGAATGCCATCGATCTCTCTCTTTCTTTTTAACAAAGAAATGAAATATTGTATTAAACTACTAATTAATTCCAAAGAAGGTCAATATGTACCTCCAAGTTCAAATTAGTACTAGGCTTTTAGATTTTAGAAATTGTTTGGCCTAGTTCAACATATTTCCTCCAAGATTTATGGATGGGGAAATGGCTTATTTATTCTATACTATAGAAAGGAGAAGTGAACAATTAGAATATTATCTTTCACGTTAAGTACTAATAAAAGTTGATTGTTGTTGTCAAGTAAGTGTAACCTTATTTTTTTATTATTAAAATTGGGGAAAAGCTAACCTTAATTTTCAGATTAAACAAAGCAGCACATACACAAAAATTTAATGAAAAATGAACATATAACCGCATGTATCATTTTACCTTTTTCCTTGTGACCATAAAAAAAGCAATCTTATTTAATAGAACAATTGCACACTTGTGGTCTATAATGCTTACTATATATATGTATCATTTTACAAGCAAAACTCACTGTCAAATGTGAGCTTTCACTCAAAGCAAGTATTTATTGATCTCTTAATGATTCATTTAGAGTCTAAAATATGATTTATCATCCAAAACATTGAATCAAGCTGAAATAATGATCCATAATCTGACTATTAGACCTTAAACGTGGCATAAGCAAGCAGGATTTAATCAAAACAAAAAAAAGGGGGGGGGAGGAAAGAAATGTTGCTTGTGGCCGCATTTCATTGCTTATTTGTAACATGTTAAAGCGTAGACAAATGATTATTGAAGGTGGGCATGAAAATCATTCTTTACCTCTTTTTGAAAGGTGGCCCCCTAATCCCAATTTAACGTTTTTCCTTCTTTTGTTTATCTCTTGCTAATGATATATGTATGTATATATATATATTTGCATTTTTTGAGTACTTGTTTTATATTTATGTAAACAAGTTAACCAAAAGGTCGTCGTCAATTTCCCACATCATGCGTTAAGAGTGTAAAAGTCAATGTTAACCAACCTCTCTTAAGTACTACATAAACTTTTATGTGTTATTCTCCAACATAGTACTAGAAACTAATATAACTTGTCTCCACTTTCAAATTATATATATATATATATATATATATATATATATATATAAAACCTGTCTCTGTTTTAATTTTTTCCACATTCCATAATGGCCTAGATTGCATACTTTCCCAAATCACATTATGGCCTATGCCAAAACAAAGCTTAGTATTGAAATTGAAACATTCCCGATTGTATTGTAAAAGAAAACCAATAAAGAAATCAAGAGCACAATTCTATTTAATCACCAAGTTGAAAACTCACTCCTAAATTGAAAAAAAAAAAATATTACTTCATACCAAAAATGAGTTTGAATTAAAAAAATCATTTTAACAACATTTAAACTGTAACTATACAAATTAAAACTTTTTTTTTATTCAAACGCATTTGGCAAATGATCTTTAAACTAATACATAATGATAGCTGCCATCTAAATTGCTTAAACAAATTACTATTAAAAAATGCCTTTTGTCCCGATTGTTGTTTATTGAAAAAAAAAATGCAAATTGCATGGAAGAATGTTCTTCAAGCGTAGTGGGGGCAGAGTCTAGGCAGACATCAGTGGGATAGGAATTCGGAAGAGTGCAAGAAATTCAACGGAAGCCAGCGTGGCTAGGCCTCTTGCCCCTTTGTCCCTTGCAGGCCTTTTAAGCAATTGTTTTCAGTGGAAAGACCACGTTGCAAAAGCGCCAAAATGTCCTGTTTGTACTATTTTTTTTGGGACATTTAAAAAAAAAACTTTAAGAAAAAATTATTTTAGGTATATAATTTTTTTTTGGCGGTTTTTTAACGTAAAAAAATATACTTTTTGGGCATCAAAACAGCTCTAGTTTTTTTTCTTTTCACTTTGTTAAGGTTCCTCTCCTCGTTACAGTTATTTTCGTCTTTTTTTAAAAAAAAATTGAGACAGTTTACCTATTTTAAAAAGCGTGTTTTTTTATGCAAAAAAAAAGATGTCATTTTTTTAATTAAAAATTTTTTTTCGCCCTTTTTTCAAATTCTCTCCCCCTCATTTTGCATTTTTTTTATTAACCCGCTTAAAATCATAATATATATTACAAACCCTTAGCTAAAAAAATAAATAAAGAAAATTACAGGGGTACTTCACAAATTTTATTTATTGCTCATAACTAACACATGGAGTCACATACGTAACACCATCATAATAGCCCACCCCAAAATAAGAGATTTTCTACTTTCAAAAAAAAAAATTAAGAGAGTTTCTTTGGTGTTTTCTGTAGGGGTGTACAAAAACCGCCCCGCAACCGCCGGCCGTCCGCAACCGCCGGCCGTCCGCCCGAAAAAAAAGACTATGCGGGTTTAACCCGCCCATTGACGGGTTCAACCCGCCCGCCTACATATGTTGACGGGCGGGTACGGTTTTAAATTTTAGGGGGCGGGTTCAACCCGAACCCGCCCGCCTAATTCTTAATAAAAAAAAAAAAAAAAATCTTAATCTAAACCTCTCTCACTCCTCATTCTTTAAAAAGAAAAAGAACATTTGACTTTGTTCATCATTTCATCTGTAGTATCCTGTTATTTTCGAATCCAATGAACAGGTTTTATGGAAGAACAAGAATTTTTGACTTTGTTCATCACTTCATATATAGTTGATGTTTCTTGTTGCAATGAATGATTATGTTTCTTAATTTGTTGTGAATATGGTTATTGTCTTTAGGCGTCAAACTTGGTTGTTGTTGAGAATGCTTCATACATTATCGTCTTATATTTTCTACAAATTTTTTTTACTTTTTTTTAATAAAAAAGAGCTCAAAAAATTATATTGTATATTAGTGTAGACCCAACCCGCCCGCACCCGCCCGCCCCCAAACCAAAACCGCCCACCACTCTATGGGCGGTTTGTGGGTTGGTTAATCGCCAACCCACCACTTAAAAAAACCGCCCCTATACCCGCTAAAAACCGCAAACCCACCCGTTGTTCACCCTTAGTTTTCTGTGCCTACGCTAAACTTATAAGCTAAGCTTTAGATTCTAATTTTGTCCTCATATTATTCACCCTCACCATAGATATCATCCAATGAGACTATCCTGACCGTCCATTTTGTTATGTGGCAGTGTTAAGTATTATTACAGCTCATCCATCAAATGAGAGCTCTTAACTCTATGGTTATATATATATATATATATATATATAGATATGTGTGTGTGTCGAATAAGCATTGTTTCATTTTCATATATATATATATATATATATATACACCTTCATGCACCTGTCATCTCTTCTTCTGATCATTACATTATTATGATTATCATCAAGATTGTCGACTTTTTTTTATTTTATTATTATTGTCCCTTCTTCACTCACAACACAACCCCAACTGCTTCTCTTCACCGAATAAAATTAAAAACACACCCCTTAAATAAAATCATCCCAAAAAAAAAAACACTAACCCCATCTTCTATACCCCACATAAAAAAAAAAAAAAACAGCAACAATATTAGAAGTAGAGTTTGAGTAGTACTGTTACTAGGTCCGAGCCATGGATTTCTCATCACCCACCAACACCAAGAAAACCGAAGACACAGATTCCCAAACCCCACCATCATTGCTCCTCCCTCTGCCTCACCCTCACCCCCTAAAGTCCTTGTCTTTCACCATCAACGGCTCTCTCAACCGCCATCAACCGCCGCCGCCGCAAAAGATGGTGGTGTCTTACAAGGAATGCCTCAAGAACCACGCTGCCGCTATCGGCGGCCACGCCCTTGACGGCTGCGGCGAGTTCATGCCCTCCCCCTCCGCCGTCCCCTCCGACCCCACCTCGCTAAAATGCGCCGCCTGCGGCTGCCACCGCAACTTCCACCGCCGCAACCCAGCAGACCTGTACCCTCCTCGCCACGTCAGCAGCAACAACCAGCTCCACCTTCACCTCCTCCCCTCTCCGCCGCCGCAGCCACTCAGCCGGAACTCAAGCCCAAGCCCAAGTCTCAGCCCGGGCCGAAGCTCCAGCCCCGGCCCAACCCCAAGCCCAACTCCGAGCCCACAATCTCCCCCGCCGGTTTCCCACCTCCCACCCAGCTACTCCTCCTACTGCGCCTCTCCGCCGCAGATGCTCCTAGCTCTCAGCTCCGGCGGCGGCGGCTTATCTCGGCCGTCCGATGAGCAATATCAGAACTTAATGACGATGAATCCGACGGCTCCCACGAGCGGCTCGGAGAATGTTAACGCGAGGAAGAGGTTCAGGACCAAGTTCAGCCGAGAGCAGAAGGAGAAGATGTGTCTGTTTGCCGAGAAACTGGGGTGGAAAATGCAGAGGAGCGAAGAGAAAATGGTGGAGGAGTTTTGCAAGGAAGTTGGCGTTCGTAAAGGGGTTCTTAAGGTTTGGATGCACAACAACAAGCACACTCTTGGAAAGATATCATCATCATCAGGATCAGGATTAATTAGTCGTGTTAATAATGTCATTAATGTCGATAATCATCATCATCATCAAGATATCAACACTCACGAAGATACTGATGATCAGAAAGATGATGATGGAACCTAATTTCAATTTTTTCTCTGATGGGTCGTCTTCTTCTTCATGATCTGACCAGGAGAGAAATAGAGAGATAGTAAGACAAAAGTCTATGCCTTGTTACACAATATTAATTTTTTTTTCTTTTTCTGATGCATGATTTGGTCTCTGCTACTTTGTGATTAATGTCTACTGACTGCCTAGTTAGGTTCAAGAAGAGAACCCCAAAATTTGAAATGATTGAAGAAAAGTTTTTTTTTTATAAATATTTTGGCAATTTTTTTTTTTTGTCAATTTTTGTTTCTGTCGCAGCTCAAGAATTAATGAGCTAGGTTTTTGAAATAAGTATATACCCTGGGGGCAACTTGTTGAAATATGGCAACTGCAAATATGTCGTGATTCATTTATAGAGCATTCCTACTTCTTCAGAAATATCAAAATCTTGTCTTGTTGGGGGTAATGGCACTGCTTATGTTTGGTGTACCTTCATTGAAGCATACCACCATTTATGACTCCCAAAAATATATATATTTTATAATTTCAAACAAAATTTCCCTAATACTCTAGAATGTAATTAAAAAAAAAAAAAAAAAAACTGGTGTCCCTTTCTTAACATGGACTAATATAGTAATTTCCAATGCTATGGAGTCCACAATAAACGAGATCATTTTTTTCTTTTTTGTTATGAGATTTGTCTATTAATATTGTATGTTATCTTCTGGGCATGGAGCTTTTAAGGCAAGCAGGCTTTTCTTAATTAAGGAAAGGTCATGAAAGACTGCCACCTTTCCTTATTTGGTTGGCTAATTAAGGCGGCAAAAATATTGTGTTTCTGATCCTGCCAATGATAACCTTGTAAAATAGGAGATGGGAAGCCAATAATCTATATTTATTTTAACGAGTAAAGTTAGGATCAATTATTTAATGGGATTTTTAAGTATCAAAACATGAGGTATATATATTCACACATAATAGTTTATATATGCGCGTGACAAAAAAAAAAAAAAAAAAAAAGATGCGTTAGTTGATAGATCAAAAGTTTGGTAGAAGAATATAATGCATAGATCAAAAGTTTGGTAGAAGAATATAATGTGTAATTTGATGATTAAATGATCAATATTTTTGTGCAACGACCTTCTGAAAATTTGCCACGTATTTTTCTATGTGGCAGCGTCCTTTTGAAGTTGGTGGACCAAGGATCTATAATATATCTCTCTAGGCACTAAAATTGCAAAACTAACCATTTCCAGAAAAGTAATTTTTATGTCTTTAGAAGATAATAAAATAGTGAATAGATAATATCCGGACTCGGAGAACATGAACTTCTAATTTTGTTTCTTTACTTGGGTTTTGTCCCAACAAAGAAAGAGCACATTCGAGAGAAGGAAAGGAAAGGAAAGAAATAAAGAAGGGAAAATAAAGATACCTGTTCAAAGTCAATGGCCATTTAGCTCAAACTGCAAATTTGGGAATATTTTGCCCAAGTTTCAACAAGGAAAGCAGGCAGCTCTTAGAGTAATTGCCACTGATTTTTTTGAAGCAACAACATCTCTAACAACATTAGCATTGACATTGTGAAATAAAAACGAATTCAAAAGAGGGACAAGATATCTATTAAACGACAATGCTAAAGAAACGACATTCCTTGTAAACAGAAATGACTTTGACAAACCAAAACGATTCCCTACACTACTCATATCACGTGCTCCCACTGAAAAAAATAAAACCATTTATATCGATATTAGTTCTCAGGTATTCTGACCACCTGTGCCCCACTCAAATAAATATTCTTTTTGGGCTTTGTTTTCCGAAAGTACACACTTGCATGAAATAAACAATTTGCATGAAACACACGCTAATCAGACCTTCAATATTCTTTTTTTCTGTTCACTTTTCGATTTGAGCATAGACTGAGCGATAGCAAATGAGTCTCAACTTTCTATCTTCTGATTATGAGCCTTGAGGCTATCGTGCAACCGTTTCAAGCCATGAAAACCCGTCGAAAACAATTGTATCTTATTGTTGTCATTATTTTAGTTTAGAAATTAGTCTTCATGCATGCCCTTACTGAATTCAAATTCTGGATCTATAGCTGCAGGCTAGGCTCTATTTTCTCTTTAAGAGGTTGGTGTAGACCGTGATTTTGACAAACAATGATGTAGTTAAACCCTTTTATTTAGACATTCCTGTAGAAATAGTCCCTACAATCTTTTACCAGGACTAAAAACGACAATACTTAAGAAAAAAACCGTGTTATTTGTGGAACAAATACCGTAGAATGTTATTGAACTTGAAGAGAGGCCTGGGATCACGAGATTACTCGTGCAAAACAACGAGCGTGCATGAAAAGGCAGAGAGAGCAAAACGATGTCGCTGAGATAACTATCAAATTTATTGGCAAATCTCGTAAGGACGATCCGTTGTTTGCTCTTCGTGTCCCTCTACCTTTAATATTTTTCTCATTTTCTGCATCATTTGAAATTAATTTCTCGGAATATTTTTTTTCCCTAAAAAGGAGGAACGAACAACGTTATTAACGCTTTAAAAAAATATAAAACCCCTGTCTAGACGACAAACCTTAAAACGACTACATTCTTTTAAAAAACGATATACCATTAGAAAACGCCTAGAAATAAGTTACGACAGTACATCATGAAGCGACAAAAGAACCTTTTAATAATCGCAGCCTAACAAACGACAACAAACCGTAAACAGGAAAAGTTTACAAAAGGCAACCATAAGTAAATAATAAAAAAAAAAACGAAAAGAAAAGAAAAAACAACGGCGATGGAAGTGAGAACATAAAAAAGAAGACATTATATTTTGAACTGACAAATGGTAAAACGACATGCACAAGGAAAAGTCACACAAACAGCGACAATAGAAAATAACAACAATATAAAGTCGTCCTTACAGAAGCCGAGAAGATAAAAATAAGTGAGTAAATAAATAAACAGTTAAAAACGATAGCAAGTGACAAACGACACCTATCATTAAAACGAAAAATTTGTTGAAGGCCTAGAACAACTTTACCAAACGACGATATAGATTGCAAAGGACAATCATCAACATATCAACAAAGTATAATTACCTCAATAACGACAACAGTTTCAAAACATTAATAACCTAATAACTCAGCTATTAAGAAAATTATTTATATTATATGAAATATTTACTTTTAATAAATAAATTAGACACCTCACATAATTTCTCATGTTGTATTTCCCAGAGCGCTACAAAATTCACAGAAAAAGGTAGGAGGCTTCAAATGCAAGCAATGGTTGATCCTGTGTTCAATCCAAGCCAGCCTCCTCTCAAAACTCAACACCCCAATATGCATCAACCGAATCTCCATTTTTGCAACCTTGGCACAAGCACGAAGCAATAGGTAGTAATCCGCGTGGGCAACGTAAGTCAGTGCGCCTTCATCTTTCTTCCTCGCATAGTGAAGATAATCAAATCTTTTCGGGTTGACCCTCGGCGGGATGTAATAGAACCTGTTTTCTTCCATATCCAATTTCAATAGCCCAATGGCTTCATCTTTGAGAATCTCTGACGCTTCATCTTTGAGAATGTCTGCTAATGCTTGTTCGTCCTCTTGTTCTGAGCTTTGATCATCCTGAGAACTGTCAAACTGATCACTGTTTTGGCTATGTCGATCACCCGCACTTTGACTGCTGTCGGAAGGGGACAGATCACCAACACACCCTTTATCTCTAAACCTCTTGTTCTCTTTGGGAGGGAAACTTCTACACTCTACATCAGTCCTAGTTCTCTTTTGCTTAACAGCTTCACTACCATGCGCTTCTTCTTGAACTTCTGTCTTGGAATCCTAAATTGTGAGAGAGTCATCATGGAACTGTGTTATTTTTAACTTGGAAACTCGTTGAGTTGAAGGTCATCAAAAGTATTCATATTCAAACACAGAAAGACAGGAAGGGTTCCAGTCTCCACAAGTGTGCTATTTAGCTAACTAGACAGATAGAAGCAGTTCCAATTTATCAAACATATCAATATCGGCATTCAATTTATATCTCACCCTTTCACTCTGATAAATGTTCCACAATTCTTTTATTAGTCTTTCTTCCTCGAAATCCTCAAAGGATCCAGCAAAGACCACATCTTTGCAGAATTGGAGATATGTTGGCAAGTCCTTGGAGTATTCTATCACCATAAAGCAAAATATTAACATTTCAAACTGACCGGCTAAAAGAAGACGGTGGGGAAGATAAAGGAGACCCAAATTGCAATACAATTCTCAACTTAAAAAAATTACCGTAGTTTTCATTAATCCCATAATATCTTGCTTGAAGATTGCATAAAAGCTCCGCGGCATCCAACTCAGTTTTCTGAGCATGTAATGTGTCTCTATCAAGTTTTGTCCCAGAATCCTCTACAATTTGAGGAGAACCCGAATCTTTCCCAGCATATTCTTTCGCATCAAGGTCAGGTTTTGTCCCAGAATCCTCTACAATTTGAGGAGAACCCGAATCCTTCCCAGTGTATTCTTTCGCTTCAAGAGCAGGTTTGAGTTTTGATTCTTCTGTCCCCTTAGATGTGGAGCAAGTGTGGTGCCTAGACAAACTCTTCTCCCATTCTCCAAAACCATGAATGTTATAGAGAATTCTTATTGCAACAATCAGAATTGACATTACACAAACACGAGTGGGAAGCCTCAGTTCATTCGTTGATAACCACAATTCAGGAGGCATTGACCACTCATATATTCGGCAAGCATGAGGAAGAATCTTTTCCAAAGGAAGAGATAACTCCTGAAGATAACGTGAAGCAATCGCATAGAAATTAACAGGAGGTAAAGCCAAACCTACAGCGTCAGCAATGGATGCGGAAAAGCATTCTAGTTTCTGTGCCGTAACAGATTCATTTGGCCTAAACATAAGACTTGTACTTATTGGACAAGCACTAGATGGCTCTCCCATGCGCTCTTCAATTTCAACAAAAGCAGCAAAGTATGGGAGTTTCCCTTCCAGTGACCATTTTGCAATATCCGTTGTTAGGACTGCTTCCCTCGCAAGATGACAAGCCAGAAACGAAACTCCTAAAGAATAAGATAGTGGTATCTTCTTTCTTAACGATCGAAACCATATCATTACTAATCGTTGACCATACTCAGTGTGAGGTTCTGAACCATATTTAGCTCGTGGCTTTTTTTTTGGTGGCAGATCTCCTGAAATTACCAAAACTCATAAATTAAAAATATTATCAAAGAACGACCGCTAGAATGAATAAGCTAAAATAACATTATATCTTTTTGTTTCACATACGGGAAAGATGCTCGAAACGATCCCAAACAATAACTTCATTATGTAACAAATTTTGACGACATAAGGAGAATGGAGCTTTGTCAATACGAAACAGAAATGCCATCTAACAAGAGATACAGAAAAGAAGCAACCAAATTATGATAAGATTTATTAAACTCTCTTATTTACTCTTCACAATTAAAAAAAAAAAAGAAAAACAAAAAAAGAAAAAAGAAAAACCAACCTTAGGCCATTTCTTCTTTTGAAATTCTAGTCACTTAGACAGTTAATTTTATCGTATGCTGCTCTCGAACTGAAAATTGTAGACAATATCAATTTTGGAAAATCATGCAACAAAAGATTGTACATTATAGGATTCGTTTATGTCCTATATCCTTGATAACTAAATCCATAATTAACGTAAACACAAAAATTACAGAATAAGCAATGACACAACACAAATTATCTTATATAACTAAACGCGAAACAGAACATGGTTCCAAGAATCAAACACAATAGCCGGAACAAATAATAATAATAATTAACAAGACTAATACATGGGACTAGTCCACCAGTAAGTATTTGCTTTTAGAATACAAGGAACTATAAGTAACGTTGAAACTTGAAATTGAACTAACCTTGTTGCTGACTATCAGACTCTCTTGAGGATTCCCCAGCCTGCCCAATTATTGAATGCTGCTCTTCAATCGAAAATAGTAAACACTATCAATTTTGAAGAATCATGCAACAAAAGCTTTAAAATTGAAATCATAGTGTTCGTAATGTCCTATATCTTCAATAACTGAATCAATACTTTGATTTCAAAACAAAAATAACAGAATGAGCTATGACACAATGCAAATTATCTTTTGCAACTAAATAAGAAAGCAAAGAAACAGAACATGGTTTCAAGACTCAAAGTCTCTCAAACACAATAACCGGAAAAAAAAAAAAAAAAGAATTAACAAGATTAAAACATGAACAAAAAAAAAGGGGCATTGTTAACTCGAATTGACAAATTCAAACTATAAATTTGACTAGGTTTGAAAACGTAGTTGAAACCACAACATAAAACAAGTACTATGTGAGTTTAATATATACTGTAGCATAGCTTTAAGCTCTGTAGCATACGATACCTTTACACCATCATAGTTAGAATTATAGGTTCAAACTAGCTTACCTTTCCTCAAAATAAGTAAAATTGGATGCTGCTTAACTAAAGTTGAAACTTGAAATTAAAACTAACCTTGGTGCTGACTCTCGTACTCGTTAAGGGAATCATCAACCCAAGAATCATCAAAAACCCTAGTCCCCGCCACGAACCGCAACCAAACGGTCCCAGCCAACCCGCAGATCAACGGGCTCACCTTGAACTCCCTAACCAAAGCCTCGCACTGGAGCTCGATCATTAGCTGCAATCCCATAACGTACCTCATCCTTATCTCGTTGTAATACTCCTCGACACTCGGGACTCTCTTCCCGACAGAGCCGAAATCCTCCGGGCCCGTGGGTCCCACGCCGTCTAATTCACACTCCTCCGCCTTGATCGTCGCCTGATTGGAGCGGTCGCCGCCGCAGCGTTCGCAGTCTCCGTCGTCGTCCAGGGTTAGAGCGGCCCAGAATTGGGATTGGATTGTGTCGCGCGGCAATTGCGATATCGGCTCGGCCTTTATGGCGATGGCGGTGGCGGCGGTGGGCCGGTTTCGGCGGTGGCTAGCGGAATAGAGGGGAGCGCCGGCGGTTCCGCCCTTGTCGGCGAAGTCCTCGTCGGCGACGCCAGTTTCGGCATAGTCGTCCGCCCGGGAACCGCAGCGGCGGCAATAGAAAAAGCCGTCGAAGCCGTCGTCGAGGCCCACGTTGCCGCACTCGTGGCAGTTCCACGCTCGTGGGTCCGACATTGGAGAGAAAGCTTCAAGCTTTTGGCGTTTTAGGGTTTTAAATTGAGAGAGGGTTTTGTCGCAGAGATTCGGCGGGCTTTTTCATAAAAAGAAAGAAAGCGGATTTTTTTGGCGGCGGTATTGTTTGGTTACGAGCAAGAGAATTGGTCTTTTCGGTGATTGGCTTACCCTTCTGTGCCAAAGCCTGACAATAATATTCTTAGCCAAACAGATTGTGAATTAAAGAAAGCAAACTGCCCAAACCGCTTTTTTTTTTTTTTTTTTTAATTGCATCAAACGGCACAACTTTAATTGCTAAAGTAAATAGCACCTTTAAAACTATAAAAACATATATTATTTTTATAATCATGTGTTATTTTTAAATACTAGTATTTTTAATTTTGTCACTTTTTTTTTCTCTCTCTGCTGCTTTATGTATTTCTTTACATCATTTTATAAAAAATAAATTTTCCTTTAGTTTAAGTGGGCTTTTATTAAACACGATTATACTTTGATCTATATTTTTTATTCTTAATTAATGATAGCCTAATTACTTCCTTCTTCTTTTAAAAAAAACAGAACTTCTCTAGTAGGAACCTTCACCATGTTTTAATTAAACCATTAAATCTAATTGTAGAAGTTAGATCTACAATCAAATACAAAATGTATTAATTTAGATTATTGTGTTCTTTTTAATAGATTTGGGCTATCAAATCACCGTTATTTTGATCTGTTAGCTTTAAGAGAAACCAGTTAAACTGATTGCAAAAAATGATCAACGAATTAAATTAAAATGAAATGAAATAACCCACAATCCCTAGCCACCGATTTTCCCCTTGACCTTTGCATCCCCATCGACAAAAAGCGCCAAAATGATAAACGCCACCGACGACAACCATCCTCTTACCACCGTCTATTCCTCCTTTTCGTCATTGCACCAACTTGGTTGACGAGCTTCTTGCGAACTTGCCTCACAAGGAAACAATGCCTCCAGTGATTCTACGACATCCCAGATGAGCCTTGGACTTGATTGATTAGGAGACATCGAATACGGCAACGACTACTTTCTGATGATGGGTGATGTGGCGTTGGTGTAGTATTGGTCGGTGACGGCAGCAGGGAGGATAGAGGGAGAGAAGAGAGGGAATACAAGGGATTACGATTTTGAAATCCCCGTTCGTTAATAATACAAACTTCGTTGCGGTTTTTTTCCCGAAATTTATAGTACATGCCTCAACATTTTCATTTATATAAGTAGATCCATAAATGAACACATATTTATTTATTTTCAGTTAATACTTTTAATTTAGATACAAGCTGGTAGTGACCATTGTAATTAGTAACCTACCTTCTTCGTGAGGAAGTATTTTAACCGTGTATTGGGGGAGGAAGAAATGGACTTGTTTTTGTTCTAAATTTTCTAAGTGGACATCTAATTTGGCTAAAATGAAAATATCTTTTGCTCAAAAATAAGGCCCAAAACCGGATCTCACAAGGCGTGAATGTGGCTTATTTTCCACCTTAAAGGTGGCATCTAAGTGAGTCCCACAATCATGTTTTAATAGTCTAAATTTCCTATACTGTAATGAAGTCTAGTGTAATTGTCTTAAGGCTTTGTATTGAAATTTTTGTCTCTGACTTTTTTCTCTTAATTTGAAGGGATTTTATAGTACATTAAGAATAAAGAAGTTTAATTCTCCAATAAATTAGAGAGTTATTTCTCCCTCATTTATTCACCTCTTGGGTGTTATAATTGATAGAATAATTAATATAATTTATTATTCGGTCATTGAATGACTTTAAATGCTGACCATGTTGTTGCTCGATGATGCTTTGCAACCTTTGATATTCCTGTTGTGGCCTTAGCGCACACTCGCCTACTGTGATCTTAGCATGTGCTCAGTATGTAGCACGTGCTTGAAACGTAGCATGTGCTGAACACACAGCACATGCTTGACACGTAGCATCTGCCAGTATGTAACACGTGTTTGATTCCCAATACATGTTTGGTTTTTTACTGCCTTTTTATGACTTTAAATATATCGTCGTACAAAACCTAACAATTAGACCATTTGAGTCATAAGAACTTAGGTCATGTTGTTTGTTACATACATTAATATACGTATATTTTTTTCACTTACGAGAAAAAAGGATCGAGTGGTACCCGTCATGTTCCTTTACCCTTTTGGCACGCATTCATACACACACATATATGTATTAAACATATATACAGTGGCGAAATAAGAAAAACGTTTCAATGAGGGCACTATGAAAAAATAGGCGTAATATTTTATTGAATGGATATATAGTTAATATGTTTTCATCATTGAGTAGAGGCATAATTATAATTTCTTTTGTAAAATGAGGACAACACAAAATCTTTCAATATTTAGTGGAGGCATGATAAGGACATATATATATATATATATCTATATATATATATATATATGAAATTTTTAAAATTTTTTATAAGGGTAGATTAATTTTCACAAATTGAGTGTGAGCATGTACCTCTACTTAAATACATGTGCTTTTCACCAGTGCATATATCTAATATCTTGTACCTTTCGAGCAAAAGAAAAAGAAAAAAAGCCTATACCTTGAACTTTCTCTCGAAAGTTTATGGACATTGTACAATATTTTACTCTTTGTAGAGTTTTTTTAATGAACCTATATTTTACCATATTTTAACAAATTTTACGAAATTTTGTTATATTGTCATATTTTATTAATTTTATAGGATGTTTAAGAAATATGGTTAGAATTGTAACTTTTAAATTAAAATTGTAACATATGAAATCTTTACACTATAGCTTATGTTTTTTGATCACTGTAACATATAAGAGCTTTACATTCTAACAACCAGAAGTTTTGGTTAGAACTGATTTTATCAAACACCTTTTTATACGCTCTACACTTCGAACACTAGTATAATTATATACAACTATTGTGTATTTTTGCACCCTACTATAGAAGGACTCTCTTGTTCTTAAATTTTTAATAACAACTCTTGTTCTCCTGATAGAAGGACTCTCCTGTAGTAAAAATAGTTTTTAATTTATTAACAAATCTAATAAAATCTTAATGTTAATTGTCCTAAAAAATATGCAATATGGATCTTAATTTATTCCTCTCTTCACTAAGAACATAATAAAAAAAGAATCAATCTCAATTGGATATCAAACGAAGAAGTTATTATTTTTTTCTCAAATATAAGAGAGAGAATTTCAGTTTTGATTGTAACAAAGATATTCGAGTATCGAAAGTTTAGGGGGGACGAGAACTCTGAAACTTAGATTCTTGATACTCAAAGGATTCAGATTTTGGGAGATATAAACACGTATCCAAATGATTTTTGATACTCGAATCCAAATTTGAGTCCATTGAGTTCAAAGAATGCATAAAGCAAACGGACCTTTAGTGAAAACTAAGAACCTTACTCTAAACTATATTTCCCTTCGTATATTTGATATAAACTTTTACTTTTTTTTTCTTTAAAAGATTGGTTTAAACTAATTTTGGTTACAAATATGTAGCATATGAAAGCTTACACTATCTCACTATGCCTCCGCTTAAACACATGTGCTTCGGCCAGTCTATATATAATATCATATACCTTCTTGAGCAAATAAAAAAAAAATCCTGTATCTTGAACTTTCTCTTGAAAGTTTACAGACATTTTACCATATTTCACTCTTCGGATAGTTTTTTAATAGGAGCTAACCTATAAAACGCAATTTCTAATGGTCAACGTGTTATCAAATTTTGTTATATTGTCATGTTTTATTAATTTTACAGGATGTTTAATAAATATGGTTAGAACTATAACTTTTAAATTAAAAATTGTAGCATATTAAAGCTTTACACTGTAGCTTATTTTTTTAATCACTGTAATATATATAAAGCTTTATACTTTTAAAAAATAAAAATTTTGATTAAAACTGATTTTATCAAATACTCTTGTATGCATTCTACGCTTGAACACTCATACACTTGTATACTATTATTGCTTATAACTTATTTTTTTTAATGTTATAATATATAAAAGTTTTACATTTAACAATAAAAGTGTCGGTTGAAACGCGGAATATCAAATGCTCTATAAATTCTACGCCCAGCACTCTTTGCGAAAATTCCTCAACTACGAATCTTTTGATTCTTTCTTTGTCATGCTGAGGTGCACTTGTGATCCAACGGTGGGAGTTGCCTTTCCAAAATGCCGTAGTTGAAAGTCTAGGGTGATTGTCTGGGGGAGAAAAGACACCGCAAATTAGTGTCAAAAAAGTCCATGTCTTGGCTTTGAATTTATAGCCATCAAATCACTTCCACGTACAAAAATCTAAATCTATACCGAATTTTTAGGTTAAAGACATACGATAAGACAAATCTGCCCCCAAATGTAAAGATACTTTTCACATCAACATCACACACCACTCTCATCTCATACACGTTTTTTTGGGACAATCCCTTCATAATTTGTTTTTATTTTCCTAAGTTGATATGATTATTATATGTTACAGTGGTGTGATAATGGTACCGACAATGACTTGGACCGACGGCCAAAACCATTTATTTTTAGTAGCGAAAAATTTGGGAGAATGCATGAAATCATATGAAAATTGAATTGAGAATGGAAATAAACCAAGTGGCCTAAGTTTAAGGGATCATAATATTATGTAGAAACTTAAGAACATCGTGACTTCGTCAATCATGACATCAGATTAATATATATATATATATATATATATATATATATATATATATATAAATTTGTATCCTTCTAGGATGATTTAGTTGACAATGGGTTTTGATTTTGCATTTGTTGTCTTGCTCCTTGAGACCACAAATTCTTTACAGGGTCGTATTCTCCCACAACGTCAGCCATGCCTTTTTCTTTTTTCTTTTTATTTTTCATTTTTTGAAATGGTCAACTATGCCTTATATTGTTTTATGTGTGAAACTTTTTCGTATTATATTGTCAATTTTTTGAGTCTGCTTTGGCCAGGCAAGAAAGCTTGTGGCAGCAAAAGCAGATTTATTGAAGATAATTATAGTTTATTATCACGCTGAAAGTCGTTGCAACACAATCAATCACTTTAATTAAACTTGTAATATAAGCAAATATCTCATTTGAGAAATTTAGGGAATACATGGCCTGGCAACTCCCTTCTTTAATTCTGTATCCCTAGGTTTTTGTCACTTAAAATTTTGTCATGTTCAATTTAGTTATAAAAAGGAGAAAGAAGCGAAATCTAAAAGTATTTACAGAAGGAGATATAAATCTTTACGCCCTTCACTATTTGATTCCATCAAACTTCAAAAAAGTAAAAATATTTAATTTATGTAAGACCTAATTTGCCCAACGTATTAAGGGCAACAAGTTGCTCAGCCTAAAAAAAAGGGTAACAAGTTTTGGATTAAAATCACTTAGTTTTTAAGATGTATAGGGTGTTTAAGAGAGCGATTAGAACTGAAAATATTGATTTAAAAATTATATTATATGAGAAATTTATACTATAATATTTTTTTTGCTTTTTTATAATAGATATTAAGAGTTTTATATTATTTATTGGTTAGAACGAACACTTCTAGCTGAGATGCCAAACAAAAACTAACCTACCTCCAATAAAGTTTTGTACCAAGAAAGTACTTCTAGCTTCCCCCCCCCTCTCTCTCTCTCTCTCTCTTTTTTTTTTTTTTTTTGGGGGGGATATGGAGGAAGTACGTTGGGCGGAGCAAGGTCCACGCTCATGAAGCTCATTCCCAAGCATTCATGACTAGACAAATGTATGTACAATCAGATTCTCATGGTCTGTTGGTGTGGCCTTAACATGTCCACAAATTTTAATCAATCAATTATAGCATTGTAGATTTGGCACTTGCAGATATTCTAAAATATGTTGAACATTAAAAAATTTTTTAAAAAAAATCTTCCCAAGAACTGGTCTAGCAACATTATATCATTAATTCGTTAGCAAAAACATCATATCATTAATTTCACGGAGGAAAAAAAATTTAAGAAAAACATACACGCATTAAAATTCTTATCGTATTCTCCGGACTATAAAAATAAAATAAAAAAGAGAGTGTGTAAGAAACAGCAAAAGACTTGCAAACTCATCCTAAAAACAAAAGAAAAACATGAACTCCTAAGCTTCTTAGTTATAAGACTACTCTTCCGCTCTTAAAAAGGAAAAACCCTCTTAAAATAAAAGAACATTTGGCGTTACTAGACTGTAACTGTCAAAATTGGTAAATTAAACTGTTTTGTAAATACTTCATTACTACGTTAACTGTCAGTTTTTTACAAAGTTGAACACTATTGTTCTTAAAAAAAATTATTCCTAAAACGAGACAAAAAAAAAAAAAAACAATGTAAAAATAAAAGGGTGAACACTCTGAAGCGGATCCCATAGAAAAAAAGGCTTTTCAGTTTTATTTTTTGTTTTCTCTTTTCATTTTATTATTTTTGGTTGAAGTCGTCGACTTCAAGTTTTGTACTGTATTTTGACTCTCCTAACTGCACTTATATAACGTGTCGGTAGCTTGGTGTCTTTCAACGAGTTATTAGGAGGAGAATATGAATATTCGTCCACAGCCAGAAAACAGAGAATTTTTTCTTTTTCAATGAACTGTTGCGTTGAGAACTCCAAAAAAGACCCAAAATCCCAAAAAAAAAAAAAAAAATCTTTTCTCTTATCATTTATAAAGTCCTTCTATTGCATGGCCCTATATTTTACATATTTTTCATCGTTGAATATGATAAAAATCCATTAAAATAAAAAACGTATAAAACATATGGTTTTTGGGTCAGATCGAACAACAAAAATTGCATAGTTATTTGTAATATTAGTTTTAACTCATCAATATAACTATAAATAATATAAAATTTTCAATAACAACAGTTAAAAAAAAAAAACATGAAACTCTGACCGATTCTCCTACTGAACAGATTGTCCATTTTTCAGGTCCTATGCTAGAAATCTCATAATTTTTATACAAATTCTCTTTAGTACAGTCACAAGTAGCTTTCTTTCTCTCTTTTGGTTGCGCCATATTATTCTGTGCTAAATCACCTCCCTCAATCTCGCAGGAAGCACATCTCCGCAAATTTCGCTGTCCACAAGTGGAGCGTCCACTTTCCCCAGTGAATGTCGATGGAGAAATCGGAAAAATTCTATTAACTTTGCTTAGGATTGAGAAAAGGAAAGAATAAGAAGAAGGAGAAAAATTTAACCCCATAAGTTGATTGAATTGATGGGTACCAGAAACTTTCTCGTCCTTAAAACCCATTTTGATTTGCTTCATATTCTGTACGGAAACATGGTTGGGGTTGTTGGTTCCATCTGGGTTTTCGTTTGGGATTATTTATATTTTGTTTTTGGCTTCATTACTAGATTTTTATTCAGGTATGTTTATTAACAATTTCTCTTTTTTGGGTCTTTTTTTTTTTCTATTTGATTGAGGCTTAAATTTTTGCTCTGATTTTTCAGATTGGAGGAATATGATCAGAAGAACAAGAGTGATCAGACTGATTCGAGGACTTTTAGATGTACAGATATTGATGTGTTCGGAGAAAAAGAGGTTGATTTTCATGTCCAGAACAGGCCAAAAGATGATCAAGATCAAAGAGAAGAAGAGATTGGTAAAGATTGTGATGTTTTGGAGAGTTATTCAGCTACAAACACAGCAAACAAATACGAGTTCTTTTCTTCAAATAACATCAATGGCTTCTTGGAAGAACCGAAAGCTCTGAGCTTTAGCGTTCAAGAACTCTACTTTGGCTCCAACGAGTTTAGTCCTGTTATTCCCGATTACCAAATTCCAAAAACCCAATTCTCTTCTGAGCAAAATTTTCTCTCTTCAAATTCAGAACCAGAAACAGAGCAACAGAAGGAAATATCGGAAACCGAAACTTCAAGCGTTGACAAAGAAACAGAGGATGTGAAACAAGAGGAGGAAATTTTCGAAACCGAAACTTCGATTATTGAAGCAGAAACTGAGGATGTGAAACAAGAGAAAGAATTATCGGAAATCGAAACTGCAAGTACTGAAGAAGAAACAGAGGATGTGAAACAAGAGAAGGAACCATCCGAAACCGAAACTGCGAGTAGTGAAGAAGAAACAGAGGATGTAAAACAAGAGAGAGAATTACCCGAAACCGAAGCTTCGAGTATCAAAGAAGTCTTAGAGCTACGAGAAGAAGAAGACGACGAAGAAGACAATTTTCCTGAAACTGAGCTCTCTGAGACGGCTCATGATTTATCCGAAGATGTCGAATCATTTTCGGAAAATTACACCGCACCTTCTGACGCAAAACCAGTACCTAATAATATTTCAGGTGACGTGTCATCAAGAAATGAAGAAGCTTTTATCATTCATTCCAATGTCACTTATGAATTTGAAGACTTTAAGCGTGAAAATGATATTCAGGCCATTGAGAATGTAGAGAATCATGTTAAGGGATTTCTCTTAGAAGAATACTCTGATTTTGATGATGACGAGGAATACATAGAATTAGAACCCCATAACGATAAAACTCTGAAATCTTTCTCAGTGGAAGAAGATTCTGTAGAAGTTGAGGACCAATATGAAGAAAAAGATGAAAAAGAGGAAGAGAAAGAAGCAGAAGAGCAAGTGAATTGTGAGGTTAAGAAGATGGAGTTTTCTTGGGAACATGAGGATGTGATAGAGCAACTCAAGTGGGAACTGAGGAATGCAAGAACTGGAGGACTGCCCACCATTTTCGAAGAGGAATCGGATCCGGAATTGCCGACGAAAGAAAATGATCATCATATGAATACGAAGCCAATGAAGATTGAGTTGAAGTTTGGTTACAAAGACCGGATTGAGGAGATACAGAAAGTGTACAGAATGTATGCAGAAAAGATGAGGAAACTTGACATCTTGAACAACCAGACCATGCATGCAATTGGTAAGTTAATTAATTTTTTTTAATAAAAATAGGTTAATTATTATTTCTCATTGGCCTTTAGGCATCAATATTTCATAGTATTTATTCTTTTTTTTTTCCTTGAAGTTGATTATCTACCTACTATTATTAAATTTTTTTAGCTTCCCTTTAAAACTTTGCTTATAACTGACATTTTAAGCTTAAAAATTATAACTTGTGAGTGTTTTATACTGTAATAATTGAAGCATTATACTGTTCACATGACTAAAGATCCAAACACCTTTTAGCTTTTCAAACTGTCAATTGTTTTGTAAATAGAAGTAAAATTTTTCTCTCTCCTTGCCCTTAAGTTGCATCAAAAAGTTGTTTATAATCGACGTAGGTAATGCATAAAGAAGATTATTTTATAGAAAGATTCTCTTGCGGAAAAAAAGAAAAATTGTATCCGCTATGTGGTGTGTGGACCTATATAATCTTTATTTCTCTCACTTGTCTTATTAAATTAAGATTTCCATATCTATTGGTATGATCAAGTTAAGTGAAAACAATAAAATATATTTTTTTTTTTGGATCAGCTTTTCTACAGTTGAAAGGTGAATTCAAATCAATACCAAATCAAAAGCCTTTGGCTCCGATTGTTAAGAGCTTGTTACCACGCAAAGCACGGAGAGAAGCTCACGCAATTCTAGAATACGCCCGAAAGTTGCAAAATGACTTTGAATTGGTATATGTAGGCCAAGTTTGCCTGTCTTGGGAAATCCTTCATTGGCAGCACAGGAAAATCCAAGACTTGCCCCAAAGTGACGACGCTCGAGGCTCTCATCAGTACAACATTGTGGCCTCCGACTTTCAGCTTTTTCAGGTGCTTCTTCAAAGATTCATAGAGGATGAATCATTTCAAGGACCGAGAATTCAAAACTACGTCAAGAATCGTTGTGTTATTCGTAGCCTCATGCAAGTTCCCGCCGTAAAAGGTAGCTATGAATTTGACAATTTCTGCATTAATTTTTGTTGGTGTTCTTTCTTAGTTGTGTGACTAACTCTGTATTAATTTGTTTTTTAAAAAAATTGTATTCCAGATGATTGTGCCAAGGATAAGCAGTACTTAATGGAAGGGCATGAAGACCCAATTTATTGTGAGAGTTTGGCAAAAATCATTGTGGAAGCAATGTTTACATTCTGGTTTTTTCTTCGGAAAGATGAAAAGAGCAATAACTTAAAGGTTGCTCAACAAACTGTGACTGACCCGTTTGACTCCAAGCTTCTGACGGACATAAAGAAAGATTTTCAAAAGGTTTGCTTTATGGACACTTTTGACTAGGCTACTTCTATAGTAAGGCATTCTATTCATACGATATATTCTTAGACATCAAATATTATCAGACTCAAACAATATTTAAATTTAACATAGAATATATTTGACAACATAGTTAGAACCAAAAGTTAGAACGATTTTAGCATAGAACATGAGTGTTTTATACCGTGTCCTACTTTTTTTTTGTACCGTGACATGTAAGAGCTTTAAAGTAGTTTCAATTATATGATTGAAACAAGGTTGTCAAACATGTATGTAATCTTATACAATGATTCAAAACTATGCATGATGATAATATATGTGTTTTTTTTTTTCTTTTATTTAATAATGTTTCCTAAAATTTGAATTGATGTTTGTTTTAAAGAAGGAGAGAAGGGTTAAGGACATACAGAGGAGTGGAAATTGTGTGGTGAAGAAGCTCCAAAAGCACCAAAAAGGCCGGCTTCAACATGCATTGTTTTTGGCTCAAGTTGAGTTGAGGCTTATTTCAAGAGTGCTAAGTATGTCAAGATTAACTAGAGATCAGTTAATTTGGTGCCAGCAAAAACTAAACCAGATCAGTTTTGTTAACAAAAAAGTTCACATGGAAACTTCGTTTTTGCTTTTTCCATGTTGATATGGTAACCATTTCTGTGCCACAGTATTTATTGGACCTCTTTAAGGGACACAACAACACTAGGTTGGAGATATATCATTGGCCTATACTTAGCCAAATACTTGTGTAACATTGCGTACACATTGGATAGACTGTTATACATATACAAATTAAAGAAGATGTTGCTGATTTTGAAGGATATCTCTTTTTTTTTTTTTAATTTCAAAGTTTAGGTGATTTATAATAAAATTATAATCAAAATCTCACTCAAAAAGTTGCTGTGGCTATAATTGTGTTGTTAGTTCTTTAGGAGATCTAGAGGAATGCCCCCTCAATAGTGCAACATAAAAATTTGTTATTTTTAACAGTAAAACATTTATATCCAGCTTGCTTATATTATATACCAACTTAAGAATAATAGATCATAAGAGAATGAGAAAAAGCCAAAGAAGCAAATTAAGAGAATGAAGGGCCAATTCCCTAACTTTTGTTTGTAAGAGTTTTTTAATAAAGTGAATGATGAAAAGACACGGTCCAGTGAATAATAAAGTGTTTTTTTTAATACCGTGTAAGGTTTATAGTTCCCACTTTACTAATAAAAAATAAAAGGATTATTTTAATATTTGTCTCCTGATTATATATCTTATGTCACTTTATCTCGTGACTTTTAAATTTAAAATGTGTCATCTATTTCCCTTATATTTTGTTCTGTTAGCAAGTTCCCTTATTTCAATCCAACTCCGTTAGTTTTTGGATGATTTTTTTGCAAAATATTTTTATATTTTTCTCAAGCTATGTCATTTATGTTATTTTGTCCCCCGACTTTCAAATTGTGTCACTATGTCTCCTTAATTTTTTTTGTTAGGCTTGGCTTTACAAGTCAATGTTTTTCTTCTAACTTTGGGGGGCTGGGGAACCCAAATATAAAAAAGAGTTTAAGTAGAAAAAATAGATTAAAAAAAAAAGAATTCAAGGAAAAATATTATTTTTTGCAACAGGTCAATCCAACCGCATAAAAGAGCTTAAGGAAAAAAAAATCCACAAAATTGTTTAAGAGAATAGAGCTCTTGAAGTTTTTTTTTTTTTTCAAAAAAAGAACACATTATTTTGATTTCTTGTAAAAAAAAAAACCCCTCTTGTATTTTCTTTGTATTTGTATTTGAATGACATGTTGTAAAAAATATTCATATGCAAGTTGTAAATTTATAGATTGTTTTGACATGCAGGTCTTATAAAGTTAGAAGAAAGACAAAGCAATTTATTAACCGAATAGAATTGCATGGTAGGAGGTTATTTGCAAACTAAAAAAAAAAAAAGAGGGGACATATTAACATATTTTGAAAGTCAATGGAGCAAAATAACAAAAGTGACATAGTTTGAGGGAAAATATAAAAAAAGTTTGCAAAAAACTGTCTAAAAACTAATGAAGTTGCATGGAAGGAGTTACTTGCTAATGGTTCAAAGTTTAAGGGGATTAAATAATACATTTTTAAAATTAAGGAGCAAAATGACATAAATGACTATGTTTTGGGGGCAAATGTGAAAATAATCCAAAATAAAGTCTGTGTAATTCAAACTTTAGTGCACGTTCAGATAATCGCTTGAGCTACCCTCTAGCTTGCTGTAATAAATTGTAAAGTTAATTGGGCTCTTTATCTTTTTTAAAGTTAATATATTTGCCTACATCATTTTACCTTTTTTTTTAAAAAAATACCTGATGTCCGTTGAATTGACGCATTGGCCCAGGGTAGTGGCTGACAACAAGGATTCATCCGAGCCCAAATTGGTCTCTTTGAAGGCTCCCAAATAAAATGCGGCGAGCCTGAGACCAAGAAAAAACCAACATCTTCACAGAGTAACATTCAGACTACAATCATGTGCTGACACGAGTTAGTAAAGTATAAGTTGCTCTAAGTCTATCGTGATGATAGATGCGTTCTTACCTGCGGGCATAGATACTCGCAGGTATCTGCACCTTATAGGACAGACATGGAGATACTGTATAAGGGTAGGGGCAAGTATAAGGGTTAAAATAAACCCAAATGGGTGGGGAAGCTCCCCGACCTTGACCCAATTATATGTATATATGTATTTATGTGTATATATTTTAATATATGTATTTGTGTATACACATGTGTGTGTAAAAGACATATAGGTGAAGTAAAGTAGTTGGCAAGAAGTTACAGATAGGATATGCAAAGAAAAAGAATAATATTTTTAGCATTATAATATTTTCGTTCATTTTATAAATTTACTTTTTATATCGATGGAGTTTGAATTTTGTTTAAGATTTATTTATGCTAAATGTTGTTATATTGCTAAATTTTACAATATATTTTATAGAATTTGATTCGACTTTAATAATGTAGTAACAATTTTAAAACTCTAGGTGGATAAACAAGTAGCCTATGAAAATAGCTACTCGATAGGAATTCCCTAACCCCACCTCTGCCTTAAATTAGGCGGGTACAAAGACGGGTATGAGGGACAAAACGGTAGCAGGGTATGAGGGTGGGAGAAGCGTACCCACCTTCGCCTCATGTTGGGGAATTAGACGACTCCTAATTCCAAGAATCGCAAGAACGAACAATTGCAGAAAATAAATATGAGAAAAGAAGAAAAAGAGACACCAAATTTTTATATAGGTTCGTCCAAATTTGAGACTACGTCTTGTTTCTGCCGCTTGCAGATTCCACTATGATGAAGGAGATTACAGATTACAAGAGCAGTTTCTCACACACTCACAAATTGTGCTTACCAAAACTCTCTTCTATCTAACACCCAATGGGAATTTTTTCTCTCTCAATGATGGAGCTCTCAAGAATTTTGTCTCTCACAAAATTAGGCCACTCATAATTTTCACACAGACCCAACCCTAGCCACCTTGTGTCTATTTATAACCAAAGGAAGAGAAAAATAGCAACTAATGGGAAACCCTAGTGGTTTCCCCTTTTTGGGGCGTTTGAATTCGACTCTAACTCAAAGTTTCGCAACAAACCAGACTCCGGACGCCTCGGCCCTCATTTTGGGTGCTGGTTCGGGCACCGCGGCTCTCGTTTTTGGGCGCCGCGGTGCTGTGTCTCTGCCCCCCCAGCGCAGCGCGTTTTTTTTTTCTTTCTCCTTTGCTAGGTTGATTTGGCTCCATATTGCAACAATCTCCCACTTTGAGACTAATCAATCACCATGTCTCCAACTGCAACGGCAACAACTTCTCACGCCTCATGGAGAAGTCCAACTGAAGTTGCGCACAACTTCAGTTTCTCAATCGGAACCGTCTTGGTGAGCATATCTGCCGGATTCTGACTCCCAAGAATCTTCTCAAGCTTCAACACTCCATCTTCTAAAGTCGACCTGATGAAGTGATACCGTAATTGTATATGCTTCGTCCTAGCATGAAATGCAGGATTTTTCGCCAAATGAATGGCGCTCTGACTGTCACTATGTAATGCACTCCTTTCCTGCTTGTGACCCAGTTCTTCCAGAAACGACCGCAACCAAATCATTTCCTTGCTCGCTTCTGTCATCGCCACATACTCTGCTTCTGTAGTAGAGAGTGCAACTATCTTCTGCAGCTTCGAGACCCAACTAATTGCAGTGCCACCCAAAGTGTAGACATAACCGGTGGTACTTTTCCTGCCATCAATGTCTCCTGCCATATCAGCATCAACATAACCCTGTAGTCCCAAGTCTGACTTCTTGAAACACAATGCTAAACCCGCAGTACCTCTCAGATATCTGAGAATCCACTTCACTGCCTCCCAATGCTGCTTTCCCGGATTACTCATGTACCTACTCACAACTCCCACTGCATGTGCAATGTCCGTTCTGGTACAAACCATGGCATACATGAGACTGCCTATAGCGGAAGCATAAGGCACCTTGGCCATTTGGTCTTGTTCCTGCTCCGTGGTCGGTGATTGCTCCTTTGATAACTTGAAGTGACTGGCCAAAGGAGTATTCACAGGCTTCGCATTACCCATGTTGAATCTGCTCATCACCTTTCAACATATTCTTCCTGTGACAGTTTCAGACTGTTACGGTTCCTCGTTATTCTCATCCCAAGGATTTGTTTTGCAGCACCCAAATCCTTCATTGCAAACTCCTTAGACAGCTCCTTCTTCAGCTTGTCAATCTCCTGTTTGCAACCTCCTGCTATCAGCATATCATCGACATATAGCAACAGTATGATGTAAGAATCACCAAAATTCTTCACATAACAACAGTGATCTCCCTGACACCTCAGGAAACCGTTGCTGCACATGAACTCGTCAAACTTCTTGTACCACTGCCTAGGAGCTTGTTTGAGGCCATACAAGCTCTTCTAAAGTTTGCACACTAAGTTCTCCTTACCCGGTACTTCGAATCCTTATGGCTGCTTCATGTAGATCTCCTCCTCCAAATCACCATGGAGAAAAGCTGTCTTCACATCCAACTGTTCCAAGAACAAGTCCTCATTAGTCACTAGCGCAAGTACCGTCCTGATCGTGGTTAGCTTCACCACCGGAGAAAAAATTTCATTGAAGTCGATGCCTTCTTTCTGCTGAAAGCCTTTTACCACCAACCTTGCCTTATACCGTTTGCTGCCATCGGATTCATCTTTAATCCGGTATACCCACTTATTGTGCAAGAACTTTTTACCCTGTGGTAACTTTACCAATTGCCATGTCTGATTGGACATTAAGGAATCCATCTCATCCCTATGGCTAACTCCCACTTGACCGAATCTCCAGCCTCCACGGCTTTATCATAGCTCTCTGGCTCACCTCTGTCGATCAACAAGATGTAATGCAGAGATGGGGAGTATCTCTGCGGCGGTCTAATTGTCCTGCTAGACCTCCTGACTGGTGTGGCAAGAGTCCTCTGGTTTCCTTCTGGAGCTGTGTCTTCATGGTTTTCAACCTCTGGATTTTGCACCTCCACTTCAGGAAGATCCTTCAATGGAATCACCTCAGGCTTCTTGTCTTCAAAACCTGAACCCCTGGAGTCCGTGCTGTCTCTGTCCTTGTACAGAACACCTTCGTTGAAGATCACATCCTTGCTCCTGATAATCTTCCGACTTTGGTCATCCCAGAGACGATAACCAAACTCAAGTCCGCCATAGCCAACCAGAAAACACTTCTTTGACTTGGCATCCAGTTTACTTCTAGCAGCAGAATCAATGTGTGCATAGAAAACACAACCAAACACTCTCAAGTAAGAGAGATCAACCTTTTTGTGGCTCCAGGCTTCTTCTGGTAGCTTGAACTTCAGCGGTGTGGATGGACTTCTGTTAATCAGATGAGCGGCTGTATTAATCGCCTCAGCCCAAAACATCTTTGGCAGCCCTACATGCAACCTCATGCTTCTGGCATGCTCGTTTAAAGTCCTGTTCATCCTCTCAGCTACCCCATTCTGTTGTGGTTTCCTTGGAATGGTCTTCCTCATCTTTATCCCATTCTCAGCACAGTACCGTCTGAAATCTTCACCTAAATACTCTCCCCTATTGTCAGACTGCAAGCACTTCACCTTCAAATCTGTCTCGTTCTCCACCATGGCTTTCCATCTCTTAAAAGCGTCAAAGACATCAGATTTGTTTTTCAGAAAGTAAACCCATACCTTCCTGCTTAAGTCATCTATGAATGTCACATAGTAGTTTGCGCCACCAAGGGAAGTCACCGGCGCAGGCCCCCATACATCAGTGTAAACAAGCTCCAATTTCCTGGACTTAGGCTCTCTACCCATCTTT
This sequence comes from Artocarpus heterophyllus, assembly GCA_025403435.1. Classification (NCBI taxonomy): domain Eukaryota; kingdom Viridiplantae; phylum Streptophyta; class Magnoliopsida; order Rosales; family Moraceae; genus Artocarpus; species Artocarpus heterophyllus. The sequence goes on from CM046339.1 coordinate 23,285,092, forward strand.
GAGAAACTCACTCTCTTCTGTTTACCAAAGATGCAGGCTTCACACAAACTGTGATCAACAGTTTTCAAACCTGGCAGTTTTCCTTTGCAGTGAAGCACCTTCATACCCTTCTCACTCATGTGACCGAGCCTATAATGCCATAGCTCGGTATTGACAGCAGAATCAGCAACTACTATGGTATCTCTACAACCAGAGTTCATGTAGAGAGTTCCAGCCTTGCGTCCCCGAGCAATAACCATCGCTCCTTTGGTGACTTTCCAACCTCCACAATTGAAGGTCACTTTATGTCCTTCATCATCCAGTTGCCCCACCGAAATCAAGTTGCGCATTAGTTTAGGAACATGTCTCACCTTATGAATCTTCCACACAGACCCATTAGGCATTTTTAAACTGACATCTCTAATGCCAACAATATCTAAAGGTTCTCCATCAGCAAGATAAACCTTACCATGATTTTCAGCAACGTAATTCTCCAGGACATGATGGTGTGTAGTGGTGTAGAATGATGCTCCTGAATCTATCACCCACGAATCAAAAGAACTGTCGACAGACAAGATTAAGGCATCCTGTTGCTCTTCAGTGGCGGCGTTAGCTGCGTCATTGGTCTTGTCTTCGTTCTTTCTTGAAGCCCTGCAGTTCTTTTTCAAGTGGCCAGTCTTCCCACAATTCCCACACTCCATGGTCCTACCGTTCCTAGACTTGCTTCTCCTATTCCTCGACTTGCCTCTCCTGCCATTATCCCTGTTGGATTGCCTATCAAGTTTTTTGCCCCTATTATCAACATTAAGGGCCGTGTTCGACGAAGAGGCTTCACCTGAGTCCTTCCTGCGAACTTCTTCCGCCAGAATAGAGTTTCTGACATCAACAAACTTTAATTTTGCACTCCCAAGAGAATTAGTAATGGCCACCCTTATAGGTTCCCAACTATTCGGTAATGAGGCCAAGAGGATTAGAGCATTGATCTCATCATCGAATTTAATCTCTACCAAGACCAATTGGTTCAGGACGGTGTTGAAACTGTTCAGGTGCTCTACCGCCGAGGCACCTTCAGGCATCTTTAAATTAAAAAGCTTCTTCATGAGATGTACCTTGTTATTGGCTGAGGGCTTCTCATACATCTCTGACAGAGCCTTCATCATCCCCGCTGTAGTAGTATCCTTTGTAACGTTGTGAGCAACGTTCTTTGACAAGGTCAAACGGATCATACCGAGCACCTGTCTATCAAGGAGATTCCACTCCTCATCCTTCATGCCTTCGGGCTTGTTACCCAAGGTAAGTGCAGTTTCCTGCTGTAGAGATAGTCTTCAACTTGCATCCCCCAATAGGAAAAATCTGAACCATCAAATTTGGTGATGCCGGCTGCCATACCTTCTTCTCCAGTCATCGTTCTTGATCAAAACCTCCACTCTGATACCAATTGTTGGGGAATTAGACGACTCCTAATTCCAAGGATCGCAAGAACGAACAATTGCAGAAAATAAATAGGAGAAAAGAAGAAAAAGAGACACCAAATTTTTATACAGGTTCGTCCAAATTTGAGACTACGTCCTGTTTCTGCCGCTTGCAGATTCCACTATGATGAAGGAGATTACAGATTACAAGAGCAGTTTCTCACACACTCACAAATTGTGCTTACCAAAACTCTCTTCTATCTAACACCTAATGGGAATTTTTTCTCTCTCAAGGATGGAGCTCTCAAGAATTTTGCCTCTCACAAAATTAGGCCACTCACAATTTTCACACACACCTAACCCTAACCACCTTGTGTCTATTTATAACCAAAGGAAGAGAAAAATAGCAACTAATGGGAAACCCTAGTGGTTTCCCCTTTTTGGGGTGTTTGAGTTCGACTCTAACTCAAAGTTTCGCAACAAACTAGACTATAGGCGCCGCGACCCTCATTTTGGGCGCCGCAGCGCTGGTTTGTTCTCGGACGAGCGCCGCGGTGCTGTGTCTCTGCCCTCCAGAGCAGCGCGTTTTTTTTTTTTCTTTCTCCTTTGCTAGGTTGATTTGACTCCATATTGCAACACCCCATACCGTTGCTATCGTTAAATGATAGGACTTCTTAAGTAGTGTTCATTTTTTATATAGGTTTATCAAATCTTTTTTATTATTATTTTATTTTGAGTAGTTTATTAACGATTTTCTTACAACTAAGCAGTAAATCTTTCAATGTAAATATACAAGCAGATCAGAGACAATTTTGCTGAATCCTTTCATTATCATCGAGTATTCACGTAAAAGATATCAAAAACTTGATATTTAATTTTAAGAAAATTTTAGTCAAGAAAATCGTTATTACCTTTAAGAAAAATACCCATTAGTGGAGAAAAAAAATTTTCCACTAAAATCTTTAGATTTGTTGGCCAAAAAAAATAATATCATCACAATGTCGCCACTATATTATTGTAATTAAAAGTCAATAGATGTGATAAAACTCAGTTTTTGTCGACAAACATGCACACCTAATGGTGAATGATCATGATTAAATTTGTAATTAGTGGCTGCCAAAAGCACGGAAATTAGGCATTATAGGATTAAAATTGTGACCAAGCGGCTTATTGGTGAAAGCTTAGTCAGAGTCCAAAAAAATAAAAATAAAACTACAAAGAACTTAAAATTTGTGTGTGGGATTATTCTTACCACTACAAGTCACTTTCAGCATCTTTTATGACAGCTATACACACAGAAGTAATGATTTGTTCATATCTTTCTCAAGTTATTTGCAAACAGCAATAATGCATGAACAGAACGCAAGGAATTCTTTCTTAAAAAAAAAAAAAAAAAGGCAAAAAATTATCTTGAAACATTAACGTAAAATCACATCAAAATCTTACTATATTATACATCATGATAGTTTAACAAAACTTAAAGAAAATTTAGTAACTTAAAATTGTCTTCTTGAAGTAAAGTACTTTTTATTTTTAAATCTACATAAGAAATAATGTGTAGATACCTTTATGTTTCCCCACTAGTAATAATCAAATGAAAAGTAAACGTGGGTAGTATTAATTTAATTTAATTTATTTTATGGTATTAATTTGAATCTACATAAATTGCCCACCAGTAATAAATGCACAAGCTTATTAGTTTTTTTCTATACTTAAAAAAAGGGATTAGTAATATTCTCAAGCCTTTACCCAGTGCCTATAAAAAAACTTACATGAGATTTTATAGACGGAACAAGAAAGAAATTTAGCACATGCTTTTTTCTACTATATAGAGAGTACAAGTCGTAGCAGCTCAAGCCACGTTTGACATGCTATTAAGAGGCATAATTGAAGCTTCGCTCTAAATGAGAGAAAATTAATCATGGATGCCGCCACCGCTATGGTCACTAACTTCTTATTTAGATTCAATGGCACTATTGCACTTATTCGTTTTTGCTTAATACATTTTGATTTTTCAATCTTGACAAAATGCGTACTAAAATTTACAATAATTGGTAATTGAGGTCCAATAGCTAAAGACCGTTAAAAGGCATAAAAAAATTTTGGTCACGAGATTTACACGTGAGTTTTTTTAAAGAAAGAGCTCATTGTTTTAATGAAAAAATTGAAGCTCAACATGTAGAAGAAAGTACTGAACAAAAATTAAATGTAGCTATTTTTGTACCTTAATTGTCAATTATTTCAAAGTTGAATATTTATTTTGTTAAAATTGAAAGTTTAAGGTGTATTATAGAAAAAACAAATAGTTGAAGTGCAATACATTATGCAACTAGCTAATTCCTTATCTTTAAATGCGTCTTTCTAGCTAAGTCTCATTATTTTTTCTTTTGTTGCAAGTGTCACATTGATTAACTAGTTGACTTATTAATGGCCAAAGGACGTGAATGCATAGTATAGTTCATCCACAATGGTGGAAACTCCAACATGGTATATTTTGATATATAAAAAGCATCACCATGCCATAGTTCATATATATGCCTAGACATATAGAGAGACACACAATGGAGGAGAAGCAAAGTGAAGTTGTGGTGTTTGGGACATGGGCAAGCTCATTCAGCGGCAGAGTTGAGATAGCCCTAAAACTTAAGGGCATACCTTATGAGTATCTAGAAGAAGATCTAGCAAACAAGAGTGAGTTGCTTCTTCGCTACAATCCTGTACACAAAAAGGTACCTGTCCTCGTCCACAAGGGCAGGCCTGTTATGGAGTCCCTAATCATCCTTGAATACATTGATGAGAATTGGAGCCATTCTCCCAAGCTTTTGCCCCAAGAGCCTTTTGAGAGGGCCCAAGTCCGCTTTTGGGCCAACTATTATGACCAGAAGGTAAGGAAATTCTGTGTGCGTGTGTGTGTGTTTTTAGTAACCTGATAGCAGGATTGGAAGCCAGGAACTCGATTTTTAGTAACAAGTTACATGTTATGTCATACTTTTAAAAGTTATGTTTATTTATGTCATATTTAAAAAAATTTATGCTATATTATGATTCATATTACTTGTTAAGTGGTGCCTCAAATCAACATATATGGCATTTATGAAAAATAAATCTTAAAATATGGTATTTATGAAAATTCCCTAATTTTGAGGTAGGTAAGTGTAAAATTATAGTTAAAAATTAAAATCAAAACTGCCATAAAAACAAAGTTTAGGGATTAATCTCTCAAAATTAAAAGTATAGGGACTAAATTGTTACTATGCTAAGATTTTAACTAATAGTGCTATTTTTTTTAATTTGATTGTAGGTTTAAAGCCAATATCTCAGTTTTAAGGTATGTAGGTGTGAAATTATTCTAGGTCATGGCTGCTATCACAATTCTGTAAATGTGTTTTTTTTTTTTTTGAATTTGATAATGGTGAATTCTACGTCCACACTTCAATTATAAGCTAGGTGGCTATCCTAGGCCCAGTCTGAATTCTGTAAAAAAAAAAAAAAAATCTTTTTTTTTAACTTGATAATGAAAGATTCAAAATCAAGCTAAGGTAGGTGTGAAATTAGCCTACAAGGCTACAATCACAATTTTGTAAATGCATTTTTTGGGAAACTATTAGATATTAGATATCTACTATATTTGATATTAGATATATATTGTATTTTGTTACTTTTGCGTATTGTTTGATTCCAAAATGACGTGACATTTTAAACAATGACTTTGGTATGTGTGGTAGGAAGGAGAGATGGAGGGAGGAAGAGAGGTGGAGGAAAAATGATAAAGGGAGACCTCTTATCGCTTGTTTAATTGGAGGGAGAAAAGATAAGGAGGGAGAGGAGATGTGAAATGAGACCTTTTTTTTAGGGTTCATCATTTTATATTCTTCCTTTAGTAAATTCATGCAATCTACCATTTAAAGCTTTGAAAAAACTATTTAATCTTGCAAAAAATTTCATATAAAATGTCCATTCTTCCTACCAAATAATGTAAAGGATTACTATAATCCTCTTCATCCTTTACATTTTTCATTCTCTCAACTTTCTCATTCCTTTCTACTCTCTATCTCTCCTACCAAACGGAGCCTTTAAGGTGCATTGGCATCCCCCACACAAGCAGTGGTGTTATATATGCGCACTTTAAGTGCAAAGGCTAACCAAATTTTGCTATCTAATTATAGATAATACCAGCAATATACACAATTGGCGGATCAAAAGGGCAAGAAAGAGAGAAAGCCATTGAAGAATTCAGCGAGTTGCTGAAAGTATTTGAAGAAGGAATCCAGAGAGATTTTCCGGGAAAATCGCCTTTCTTCGACGACGATGGCAACGTGAGCTTTCTTGGGATTGTAGTGAACTCGTACGCTTGCAGCTATCCAGCTTTCCATGAGGTTGTTGCGGTGATCATTTCACCTGAAAGGAACCCAACGTTTCTGTCGTGGGTGAATTCTCTCAGGGAATGTTCTTTGATCAAAGAGACTCTTCCTGATCATGATAGATTGGTTGATAGACTAAAGGCTTATCAAGCTCGGTTATCTTGAATATGGATTTTTCAAAAATTATAATATTGCTTCTTTTTTTTCTATTATTATTATTATTTTTATTTTACATGCATGGTGGTGTTATGAATAAGGATTGGAATCAAGTTCCCCTGTGAATATGCACCTACTGTTGTTTCGATTTTGTTAATGGAATATGGATTTGACAAATGCCTTGACAATATTGGGAAATTGTAGCTAATAATTAAATAGCATATTTTGGTTTAAAAAAAATGAGTTTATTGGTGAATCTCAGAATTTATTAAATTTGACCACAGGGTAAATTCAAGATTTATAGATAAATCTTTGATTTACTAAATTTGGTTATTTTATAACTCCAAAAATATTGCTATTCAGTATCATATTTACCAAATTAGTAACGTGATAAATTTGGGATTTATTGTTCTAACTTATCCAAAATTTTGTACATTCATTTTTATCTTGTTTAAATAATGATACTAATTCATTCTCCCCTGGATATATTTATTAGATTAGGTTTAAAGTTCAAATCCACCCAACACATTTAACTTTCAAAGAGCATCAAAATAGTAGTTTTGTCGTTTTATCGTTTCATTTTTATGGTTTAACAACGCGGTGAAGATGTTTGGGAGGTGATTTATTATTTATTAATCTTAAAAGAACTAAATATTTTTCACATAATTTGATCGTTAGGAAAAGGGGAAAAAATACGTTTTTTTTTTTTTTTGGGAAAATTATAGAGAAGGGCATTACATCAACATAGTTTTCTCAATTTCTCTCCTTGTATCCCAACTTAAGATTGACAGAATTCTAAGATAATAACACAAAACTTAAGAAGTGCTAGCTCGCTTTCCTCATCAATTCGTAACTTATCTTTCTACTCTTACTTGACGGGCAAATTTTCTATCTTCTCTTATTTTCTCACCTTTTTTTTCCCTCTTGTTAGTGCTCAGACAAAAGAACTAAAAATGGGCTACACAAAGGGAAACATAGAAAAATGTCCCTCTAATGAGGGAGCGTAAACAAATGTCCCTCTAATGAGAAAGCATAAACAACTTTTATTTTATTTGAAAATTTTTTATGCTTTTTATTACATACTCTAGATACTTTTGATTTTCTCTTTTGTTTTTGATAAAAATTACACCGTAAGGGAAAATTTTATTGCCGAGTTGAAGTGTAGGTAAGTTTTACGAATACGATAAAAATAACAATAATTGCACAATGAGTACCGTAAAATGTAATAATTTTAGTTTTTGTTATTCTTTCAATATTCTAAAAATCCTAATAATTTAAACTTTATGACCGGAAATTTGCTATCTTTGTAAAAATCTTTTTAGTAGGTTAATGTGACATGTGACCCTTTTTAATTTATAGAGCTAAAATATATCTCTAGTTTATAAATATTATTTATATATCCCAATGTATATATATATAAAGACATTAATAACCTTAATAATGATATTGTTCGTTTTAATTTATTTTTTTAGAATAACGTTAATATATGTATTTAAGATTTCAAACCTATTATGATATTATTATATTTAAAAAATATGAAATTAGAGCGTTTGTTACTTAAATTTAAATTAGTATCTAAAATGACTAAAAATTCTCTCAACTAAAGGTTGGAATTTTTTAACCAACAAATTGGAATCGTTATTTTACTGACAAATTAGAATTACGGTATTACAATTAAATTAATATTATAGAATTAAGATAAGTCATTTTGTGTCTTATTAGTTATATAATTAATATATCATTAAGTTAATATATGTAATAATTATAATACATAATGGCATTTATTTTTTAAGATTTTGAGTGATGATGATACGTCCTATCTAGGTTGTGCTAATATTATGAATTAGTAATACAAACAATATTATATTAAATTATTGATATTTATTTTTTATTGCTTCTTGAATTTTTTGAAATTATATTATAAATAATTTAATGACACTTATGATTTTTTTGTTTAAGTTATATTGTAATTGATTAAATGTATATGTATTTCTTTAATATCAATTTTTTTTCAACCACTCAACTATCATAAAAATAAGGAGATTTATTAAAAAAACTAAATATATAATAAAATCTATTTAGATGGTATTTTAAGATTCCCAATATATATAATTCAAGAAAAGAGATATATAAATGATATTTTTAAACAAAAATATATTTTAAGAAAAAATTACAATATGTGTCCAAATTATTGTTATGAAATTAAAATCCAACACAATATTCAAAATATCTTAAAAATGTCTTTAATGATATAGTAATTATCTTAATAATATTACATATTATACTATAGAATTACATATAAATAATTTTAATAATATTATTATGAGACATTTATAAAATTTTTATAAATTAAAATTATATTTCAATTTAATAAATATAATTAGACCAATTAGCTCATTAACCCATATTTTAATTCACTTCTTAAAAAAAGTCTTTGTAATTTTTGCAATTTTTTTTTTCTCTTTGGTCCTTGATTGGGCCTGAAGTGGGCGTGACGACAATGGTGAGAGCCAGGCAAGATGAGTTTACAGCCGTCAGATCTAGAGCATTGAACGATGGGAAAAAATTCCCTTTCAGATTTCACAGTCACAATCAGGTATGTAAGCAAAACTCCCCTTCTCCTCATCGCATAAAAACCCTAGTAGATAACAAAACAAGGGCAAACACAGGCCAGACCAACTCAAGATGGTGCAGCGCCTCACGTATCGTAAGCGGCACAGCTACGCGACCAAATCTAACCAGCACAGAATCGTCAAAACCCCAGGTAACTTATATATATATATATATAATATACATATAGGTAGAGAGAGAGAGAGAGAGTTTCTTACTCTAAAATGTTGCTGTTGGGAAGTTATCTGTGGATTTTATTTTCTGGGTATCGTAAAGACTGCTCATTTGTGATTGGGAGAATGTGATTTTATTGATTTGTTTACATGTTTGTGTGGTTAATTAGGAGGGAAGCTTGTGTATCAGACCACTAAGAAGAGGGCAAGCGGTCCTAAATGTCCTGTTACTGGAAAGAGAATTCAAGGGGTATGCTTTTTTCCCCCCTCTCATTTTTCTCTCTGTTTTCTCACTAATTAGATTGTTGTTTTCTTCATTTCCATGTGGGAGATTAGCTGAAATGAAAATTTGCTTTGTTTTTAGCAATCACTTTAGTTTTCTATTTTAGTTAATGGGTCTGCTTATTTTTTTTTCTTTTTTGTTTACACCAATTGGCATCCCTGGCTGTTTCTCAGAGCATTGTGTGAAAATAGAATTTATAGTTGTGTATGCTTTAAGAAACAAAGTTATATAAATTTTTGGGAAAATAGTTAGAGATCAGCATTATATGTGTCACTTTGATGGACTTCATGTTCAAATTTTGAAATTTCTGTGTTGTTTAAAATTGTGATTCGAGACTATAGTGTATTACAATTGACGAGTTTCGATTGAGTACAAGACTGTCATTTGGAATCTTTAGTTTAGAATACATTTTTGAGTATTTAGTGTGAAATTTTATTTACCGGTCTTGATATTTTTGGGAAACATGCACTTGATCTACTCGCATTCTCCAAAAGGAGTACACTTTCAGTATGCTAGACTGCTGGTACAAAGTGCAGACACATCATTGATGTAACTTTTCAATTTTGTCTATGTTTATGTAGATTCCTCACTTGAGACCAGCTGAGTACAAGAGGTCCAGATTATCCAGGAACTGTAGGACCATCAACCGTGCATATGGTGGAGTCTTGTCAGGAGGTGCCGTCAGAGAAAGGTTTGTTTGTTCTTAAATAACCTTTAGGAATTACTGGTTTTCAACTTACACGTCTGTCTGGTTTGAGGTAAATAGCCTGTATTTGTTTTTCCTGTTGCACAGGATCATCCGTGCGTTTTTGGTGGAAGAACAAAAGATTGTGAAGAAGGTGTTGAAGATTCAGAAGGCAAAGGAAAAGCAAGCCTCAAAGGGCTAAGTTTCAGAGCAACTTGCAGTGTAATTTTGGCTAGATGATGGCAGTTAGTGAACTAATAGACGTCCTTTGCTGCTTTGCGATTTGGTTTATTTAAAATTTGCTGTGGCTGGTTTTAACTGTGATTTCTGGTGGTTCATTTGTCGAAAATGCACTTTTGTCTTGATGCATCAGTTGGTGGTAAAATCAACTTCATCTTGGAATTGCTTTGTGTAAACCAAATCAGTTCTTTCCCTTTTCTTTTCTTTTATTAAATTTTAGTCAAGTTCCTATATTTCAGAGGCATTTATCTGCACTTGACAATTCCAGTTTTAGGAAAAGGTCCTTACCAAGGTTTGTTATATGGTATTCTCTATTTTCCATTTCTAACATCAACGTTTGTCTTATTTCATGGTTTCGTTTGACAACATCGTTTCAACTATATAGTTTCAACTGCTACAGTGTAAAATAAAAGTATGTTATAATGTAAAGCTATCATATGCTACAGTAATTTTGTTCTAATTTTTCGTTCTAATTGTATTGTCAAACACAGTCCATACCTTTAACGTTCAAGTTCACAAATATATTGTATTCCCGACTTTGGCGTGTAGAATTCTCCTCTTGGTAGTCTAACAACCCCCTTGTCAATTATGTAGGGAAGGATAATGTCGATAAACCCCAAATTTTTCTGAGAGGAAACTCATGTTTAAACGCTATAATTCATGGCGGGGTATCATAAAGCACTTGGGCAGATGACAGATCCATGGATGCTATTTCCAATTCTTACCGTGTATTTTCTTCTGTGAAGAAAACTCTTGCCTAATGGAAAAGAACGATATTGTCGCCATGCCATCCTTCTATCAGAACAGGAGATATATTATTTAGTCTTAATGTAAACATTCAAGTTCCCATCTCAAACAATTTTCGAGGATAAAATTTCTGGCAGAAATAAAATTACTACTGGACCAAACTATGTTCTTTGTTTCGGTTTTCAGTAATGCGATCAACTCGTATGAACTAACCAATCGAATTAATCAGAGATGACTGATTTCAAAAAGATCCTTTATATGTATTGAAGATGATAATAATAATAATAAACCAAGAACTTCGTTACTAGCTTTTTAGACTGGGAAAGAAGTGGATTAATGTGGTTTAGTCTTGGAGATCAGAGATTTCATTTGGAAGTGTTATGAGATCAAAGTCTCCCACCCTTTCAAACAAGTAGTGCATTTTTAGAGGGCAGTAGCTAAAAATTAAAAGAACTCAAGTGATTAAAAGTTTTATTTTAGTTTTTTTTTTTTTGACAAAAAGGGTTCAGTTGGAGGTCTTTTTAAAAGCTGTTTTTGTTGTTTTTAGCTTCATGACTCCAAAAGCTTCTTCTAAAAGTGTTTTTGCTCTCTAAAAGTGCTTCTTGTTAATTTCACAAAAAATGGTTTCTCAAAAAGGTACTTCTGAAATAGACTTTGAAACTTGTACCAAAGTGTTAATAATATATTATAAGTTTAAATATAAATTTTTGTAACTTTTAAAAAAAAGTTTGAAATCATTTTGACCTGTTGAAGCTCTTTAAAAATGTGCTTTCAAATACTTACTGAAAAACTACAGCTTTTACTTTTTTTCTTCTACCGACTAAAATTACAAACAAAAGATGTGCCAAACGAGCACGGTTTCCATTTCCTTATATATAGAAGAGAAAATTACATGTCATGCCACTTTTTTAAAAGTAATATTTATTTATGTCATATTATTATTTATATTACATATTAAATCATGTCATAAATAAATATGTATGAGATTTATAGGAAAAAAATGTTAAAAGACATATTTACGAAAATTCCCCAAATAGAACCTATTTTGAGCTCTCGTGTCTCAATATTAATCTTCTAAAAAACGACGGATAGCGAGGTACTTTTCGGATAACTTATATCCTAATGAAATAAATAGTGGCATAAGAAAAATACTATCGCTGTGTTGCAAGCACGATTGGTATAACTAGATTGGCAATGAGTTCAGAGTTTTTGGTTGTTTTCATATTTTTGTGGTTTAATCTCGCCTTCAAAGAAAGTATAACTTTGAAGAACAATTCCAAATCCAAATCCTATCTGTCGTGTCTTCGGCGATTCAAAGGAATCGTGAGAGTAGTTTGACTAGTTTGACTGGTTTATGATAGGACGATTGTACACAAGAATCAAGGCCGTCCCCGGGGTTTTTATTTTCTTTAATTTTGTAGATGAAATCATTGACAAAGCAAGGTAATCATGAAGGATACATGTTTCCACTCATTTTTAAAAATTTAGAATTTAGTTCTTAATTTATAATTTTAGTTATGTTTTAATTTTAAAAGAAAATTGCAATCCTATTCTCATAAAATAATTAAAATATAGTATTGTGTCTTAATAAATTACTAAGATATATTGTTAGCCCCCACAAAATAATTAAAATTTGCTCTTGTACCCTTATTTCGTAGAAAAAATTATAATTATGTGCACTTAATCATTGAAATGTATAGTAATATATCTTTATTTAATAAAAATTATTTCTAATTTTTACGTAGTGCCCCCACTAGGAAGTTTTGGCTCGGTCATTGTGTGAAATTTTATAAAATGTGTATTTATCCCTCTTGAAATCATATTTCGTCCTCCTAAAATTATATTTCGCCGGCTTAAGATTGCATTTCTCTCCCCCTTAAAGTTCTATATCTCTTTATTTGCTCTACCTCCTTAATTCAAAAACGCTTTCGTCCCCTCTGACCAATTTTTCCATCTCCTCCCTTAATCATGGTGTATATTTTTGCAAGCTGCACGATGGATCTTTCATTTAATTACTATTAGACATTGTGATATGTTATCGCTTTGAAGAGCTAATCAGAGTTTGGAGCATTGAAGGCTCATTTGAATTAAGAGTTTTAGATCAAGGATCTCATCAAAAAGAAGAAGATTCTCGACATGGAGAGTTGTAATAAGAAATGTTTAAAGAAGTGCTACAACGTTTTGACATGACAGACTAGCCAATACTTGTCAGTTCTCCACTTTTCTTAACTTCATGGATTTGCGATTTTTTTAAAGAAAGGTTGGGGCATTTTTATCTTCCAAAATTTAAGTGAAAAGTATTCGTTGCAAGTTTCACATTAGTTGAATGATTACTCTTCTCAAAGCACCATTGGTTAGAGGTCCACTTTATACCAGAGGTCCACCATTGGAGCATGATTGAAAACTTAGGAGTTGTGCAGAAATATGATAGTGTATACTATAGCAAAGAATCAAGTTAATCATGCTAGAGTGAGACATATTACATTCAAACTACTATAGATTGGGGCTGTTTGCAGATGTGAGAATGAAGGTGGTTACATCAATCAAGTTAAAATATTACTTGGAATTTATCAATATTTTACATGTTTGAAGGTGCTTGTGGGTGCAATTGAACTGTTAAGGTCAATATCATCTTGTGAGGGTAAAATGATGAAAAAGAAATTTGGTGGGACTCACCAAAGTCATGATGAAGGTCGAAATTTATTATGTAGTAGCTATTCTTTTTACAGGTCCCTTATCCCATATTGAAAGCTTATAAAGAAAATAGGCTTTATCCACTCTATAAAAACCAAGCCTCCCACCAGTTATAATCATTCTAAATCAATTGAGCTTTATTTGTATAAAGCTATTAAAGAGGAGTAAAAATAAATAGGAAAAGATTTTTAAAAGTTAATGGATACTATCTTAATGTAAATGTTTTATTTTTCAATAGGTAAATTACTTAAAATGCCTTTATAACATGGCATATATAGAACATATAGTACATTTTTTATAGTACATTTTTTATTAGGCTGTTAGCATATATAGACAATCAACGATATAGGCAATCAACAATGCACTAGGATCTTGCCATGTGTTCACTAAGATCTTGCCACGTGTTCCTTGTGGGCCCAATGAGAGTTTGGCCCAAAGAAAAAAGGTCATCATAAGGTTCTAAGTAACATATAGTTCATCTGATACCCGACCTCCTTCCTAATTAATTTGTTGGTCAAATTATTTGACCAAGTAGAAAAGGTCCACTTGTGTTGTTAATTACTTTTTTGTTCTCTTAATTCAACCCTTATTTAGCTAATCACCAAGAAATAGTAATTATAGTTGTATGAGGGCATTTTTGACTTTTCAATAAAATGTATGACACGTCGTTTTGTGCTAGCCTTGGTTAAACCTTATAGTAAATATTTTTTTCTTTGAAGCTTGGTAAGTGCATAAGTTGTCATAATTTTGTATAATTTTTCCTTGCATTTGTTGTCTAAGTTTTAGAGTATTCTTATGTTTTATTTGTAAAAAAGAAATGGATGAAAAATAAAGATTTTGGAATTTAAAATATCAAGTATTCAATTTATAATTCAACGGAAGTCACGAGACAAGAATCAGATGCAAAATGAAAGAAAAATGTTGAAAACCGCATGCTTGCATGCCCACAAATCTGTTGGAGCACCATAATTGCGCGTTGCAGCATGTAGCTGGAACCTGAAATCCTAGCGTAGCTCCAATTTAGGCTGCAACGGAGGTTTCACCTACTACAGTGTCATCCTACCTTCGTCTCGTGGGCTACAGCAGATGTTTTGCTTGCTGCAGCCGTAAACCTAGTAAAGAACATGTTTTTCACGCGTTTTAGACCCATAAATCTTCATTTTACTGTTCATTTTACCCTAGATCTATATAAGCATCCTTATTGAATTCAAATGGGATGTTTTAGAACCTCATGTTCTTATTTTTAGAGAGAGAAACAAAAGAGAGAAAGAGAGAGAAAAGAGGAAGAGAATGAGAAAATCAAGAGGATTTTGCAGCTTTTGCAGATCCTTGAAGATCATTAACACCTCCTCCTAGTTCTATCTCTTGAACTCTTTATCTTCTTGGTTTGTACTATTTTATTTTTAATTTTAATTATGTTTAGCTAAGTTATTTGTGGTTAAAGGTGAATTTGAAGCCTTAGACATGTTTATATAGTTGATTGTATAGATTATTCTTAGAATTTCTTATTGAAATTGCTTATGTTCACCACATTTACTGTTCATGACTAATTTTTTTGGTCTTATTCAGGTGCACAGCTAAGTAAAACACGAAAATTACTTAATGCTAGGTTAGAAATCTTGATCCATAATTGTCTTGAATTTTTCACTATAAGTTGCTAATTGTGACTCACAATTGTGGTGAGGCTTTTGTGTGGTTGTGATGTGAAACATAACATAGGTTTAATATATCCATCTTCTATGTGTTTGTTACCTAGATCAACCTATATTTCTCAGCATAATGCTTCCGTTAGATTGAACTTATAGAGCCTCATCCTAGGTTATTTGAAGAAAGGAAATTTAATGGAGTACTTGTCTTATTAAATCTAAAATGTAAGGAAAGATCGGGGTAGTAGAGCTTCTCGCTATCTATTGTTATTAGTTTTATGAAAAATTCAAGAACAATTCTAACATCAGTTGTATAAACATTGTCAAACAGTGGAGAATGAATCTTTAACCCGTTTTCTTATTATTGTTTTTAATCCTTTGAATTTTGTGAGTGTTTTATTTGTTCGTTTTGTTAATCTTAATTTTTGTCAAATTAGTTAAAAACACCAAAACTCCCCTTTAATTAAAAATATATATATAATTTTAATAACAAATTTATTAATTCAATCCCCTATAAGAAAGACTCTTGCTTGCCATTTTACTTAATAACGACTACATTGTAAATCCAATAAGGTTTTATCTTTTGAGCTATTCAACTCATAATTTTGGTTGATGCAAGGTCAGGTTTTGATTTTAGCTAAGGCCTAGCTCCTTAGACTTGGCCTTTGTGTTACTTCTTTGGGTTTTGAGAGTATCTCGGGAATTCTTAGATTTTCAATATATCTATAATTCCATGAAATATTTAGGACTGTTACATTATCCATACCTTTCTTTCTTAAGCCACTCCCCCTTGGCCCTATTACAACCTATATTGAAAGTCTTTTGATTTCATATGGTGCCTTCAGCCTAGTAGAGATTTGTACCAAAAGGAGAGCCTATGATGCTTGACCCCTTCATCTTATTTTGTTTTCGTTTTAGTTTTAATGTTTGTTTTGTAAAGTCTTTTAGTGTTTACTTGTTCATAGCAAGCACAGAGCGTTAATCATTTACAATAGCTGATGCACACATACACACTGAGTATGACAATCGTAGAGTATATAATCTTTTGAATAACTGTGGATTTTGTTTAATACTTGTCAAATTTCAAGGTCGTATCTGTTAGTGTTCTCTGAGGCAAAAGGTTGAAAGATTAGTGTTTTGTGTCTTTAGTTTGAGTTTTGCTTGAGGACCAGCAAAAGTAAAGTGTGGAGGAATTTGATTAGTGCATATTTTAATATATTTTTGCATCATTTTTCCTCGTATTTATTATCTAAGTTTTTGAGTAATTCTTATGTTTTAGTTTTATTTTGTGTTTTTGGATATTTTAATATTAAAGAATGAAAAGAAGAAGAAAAATGAAGATTTTTTAATTTAAAATGTTAAACATTTAATTTGGAGTCCAACAGAAGTTGTGGAATGCAAGTCGGACTTAAAATAGATGAAAAGCAAAAATGGCATAGAAAACAAGCTCCTTGCTGCGGCCCCATTCTATGTTGCAGCACCATTTTTTCCTACTAAAGCCCCATACCGCACCACAAACAGCGCTTGTTGGGTGCCCGTGTAGGTTGCCGCGCATACAACGCCCCCTAACATGGTTGCTAGTAGTCCCTATTCCAAGGTTGCGCAAGATCTTGCACAGGCCCCTCCACCAAACGTGTTTTTGAGGATTTTTGGCTCTAGAAACTGATTTTTACTGTTAAAAAAACCCTACTAGTATATAAGTCTCATTATAGAACTCTAAGCCAACATTTTTTGGCCTCAAAAACTCAGATAAATAAGCAAGAAAAGAGAGAAAAGAAGGAGAAAAAAGAGGAGATCCAAAGGGCTTGCTGCTTAAGGAGTCTTGAAGATCTTCACTACCTCCACTTCTAGTTCATCTGTGTGACCTATAATCTTGTTAATTTTTGTGTTTTTGTTGTCAATTTTAATTATCTCCAGCTAAGCTATTTGTAGTTAAAGGTGAATTCAAAGCTTTGAACATGTCTATGTAGTTGATTGTATAGATTATTCTCAGAATTTCTTGTTGAAATTGCTTTTGTTTCACCATGTTTACTATTTATAGCTGATTTTTTATGTTGTTATTTAGGTATGTAACTAAGTAAAACTTGGAAATTGCTTAAAGCTAGCTTAGAAATCTTGATCCGTAATTGTCTTGAATTTTTAACCAAAAGTAGCAAATTATGATACACAGTTGCAGTGAGGCTTTTGTGTGATTGTGATGTAAAACATAACGTAGGTTGAATGAACCAAGCTTCTGTATGTTTGTTGCCTAGATCAACCTAGCTTTCTCAGTGTAAAGTTTGCATTAGATTGAACTTAGCAAGCTTCTTCATAGGTTATTTGATAGAAAGGGGTTTAATAAAGCGTTTCTCTTATTAAATTTAAACTATAAGAAAGGATTAAGGTAAAAAGAACTTACGGTTGTTAGTTTCAATAGAAAATTCGAGAGTAATTCTAAGATTTGCATAAATATTGTTTAACGCTTGGAGAATAAACCTTTAACCCATTTTAGTATTATTGTTTTTAATCTTTGAATTTAGTATTTTGTTTATTTATTTTGTTTTGTTAATTTTAATTTTTGTTGGTTTAGTTAAAAACATCAAAACCCCCTTTACATTATAAAAAAAATAAAAAAAAATTGATAACAAATTAATTAAATTCAATCCTCTACGAAAATGACCCATGCTAGCCATTTTACTTAATAACCATCACATTAAAAATACAGAAAGATTTTATCTTTTGACGGGTTCTTCGAGATCCTGTCAAAATTTTTGGCCCTGTGTCGCTAGGGATTGAAATTTTAATTAAATTTTTGTTGTTTTTCATTTTATTTCAGTTTTACCCTTTTTTTGTGTTGTTTTTCTTATTTTTTAGGTTTTTTGCAAGTTTGAATGTCCAATAATAGCATTGAGGATAGTCTTTTAAAAATCAAACACTTCTTTGAAACATCTAGAGCCACACGGTCACATCCACCACCTCCATGTTCATTGTCACCTCCACATGCAACACACAGTCTACCGCCGGAGTTCAACTAAGCTCTAAACGTCGACTTTCCGTCATCAAGTAATTCTTCATAATACTTAGACTGCCAAGAACAAAAAAAGATGGCTGAAAATAACAACTATCGAGCACTCAAAGAGTTGGCATCATCGATTCTCGAGCAACAACCGCTTTGCATTCAATATCCTAATCTTGAAGAAGTCTTTGAGCTCAAATCCAAACTAATCCACCTTTTTACCAACATTCCATGGATTTTCAGGAGAAGATCCACACAAGCATCTCAAAGAATTTCATGTAATATGCTTAATCATGAGACCTACCGAATTTCTAAAGAATAGATCAATTGAGAGTCTTTCCATTTTTTTTGGTGGATTCCACTAAAGAATGGCTCTACTACTTTCCTTCCTGTACCATAACTACGTGAATGAAATGAAGAAGCTCTTTCTTGAGAAGTATTACCCTGTATCCAAGGTAGCCACTATCCGAAAAGAAATTTGTGGCATCTAACAATACAATGGAGAATCCTTCTATGAGTATTAGGAGCGATTCAAGAAATTGTGTGTAAGTTGCCCTCACCATCAAAATTGTGAGCAACTCCTCATCTAATACTTATAGGAAGTTCTTATACCGTTGGATAGACGCATGATTGATGCCGCTAGTAGAGGAGCTTTAGTTGATAAAACTCCAGAAGCCGCAAGAGCTCTAATTGCAAATATGGCTGCCAATTCCCAATATTTTGGCAACTGGCATGAACCACCACTACTACTATTACCACCACCACCACCGCCACCAAAGAAAATAAATGAAGTTGGCACCTCTTCTACCGTTGAAGGACAACTTTCCTGTCTCATTTCACTTGTTCAACAAATGACGATCGAAAATGTGCAGTAAGCAAAGATGTGTGGAATTTGTTCCACCGTTGGTCATTTCATTGATATGTGCCCAATAATGCAAGATGGTAACATGGAGCAAGCCGATGCCTTTGGCGGATTCCAGGGGCAGCCAAAGAAATACGATCCTCTCTCCAACATTTACAATGAAGGCTGGAAAAAGCCTCCTAATTTCAGCTACGGGAGAACTCAACAACTGGCTGCACCAATTCCAATGATCAACCGTCTACCGGGTTACACTCAACCAATGCATCAATCATACCAAGCTCGACGCCAACCTGCTCCACCAATGTCGGATCCTTCTCTCGACGACATAGTTAAGGCTTTAGCTACTGGTTTCTTATAGTTTCAACAAGAGTCAAAAACAAGATTCCAAAGTTTGGAAATTCAAATTGGTCAATTGGCTAGTGCTATAAACCGGTTGTAATCTTTCACATATTAATAAAAAGTTTACTTTTGTATGTTCAACTTGTTGCCTTGGCAAACCTCTTAAGTTTCCATAACTAAGTATATTGAGCCATTACAACTCATCCATTCTGATGTGTATGGTGCTGTCCTTGTTTGTTCTTCTAATGAATATTATTATGTGTACTCTATAGATGCTTACTCTCGTTTCACATGGCTCTACTTTCTTAAAAATGATTCAAAAGTTTTGTATACCTTTAAAAATTTTCAAGCACTTGTAGAACTTCAGTTGGGAAAGAGAATTAAAGTTTTGCAAACTGACTAGGGTGGAGAGTATAGATCTTTTACTGACTATTTACCCTCTCAAGGTATTGTACACAGAAATTCTTGTCCCCATACTTATCAACAGAATGGTCTTGCCAAAAGAAAGCATAGACACATTGTTGAGAATGGTCCCGCCTTGTTAGCTCATGCTTCTATGCCTTTCAAGTTCTGGGGTGAGGCCTTTAGAACTTCTGTTTTCATCATTAATAGATTTCTAACACCAGTTCTACAAAATTTGTCCCTACTAGAGAAATTGTTTCATACTAAACCAATGTATTCTCAACTCAAAGTTTTTGGGAATTTATGTTTTCCTAATACTAGACCTTATTATA
Organism: Artocarpus heterophyllus; assembly: GCA_025403435.1. Classification (NCBI taxonomy): domain Eukaryota; kingdom Viridiplantae; phylum Streptophyta; class Magnoliopsida; order Rosales; family Moraceae; genus Artocarpus; species Artocarpus heterophyllus. The sequence goes on from CM046339.1 coordinate 23,305,008, forward strand.
AACATAAGTTCCATTTTCATTCCACTCCTTGCACCTTTATGAGTTATGGTCTTAACCATAAAGTTTACAAGTGCTTGGATAACACTGGTCGAGTTTTCATTGCTCGAGATGTTGTAGTTGATGAGACAATGTTTACTTTTGCTACTTCCACAACACCTTCTAGCACCCCTTTAGTCTCCTCCTCTACTCAGTCTGATAGTCCTCTTCTGGTTTGTCCGTAACATCAGTCTTCACTCTTGTCATCCAGTATATAGACTGTGGCACATGATGCTTTATTGTTCTAATCCCGGTGTTACATCTCATGAGACTAATTCTTCTTATAGCACTCATTGTTTATCTGATCCTGCAGCTGAAAAAACTTCTGGTGCTTGTGATTTGCCTCAAGTATCTGCTGAAACACAGCTTCCAATGAGTGTTTCAAACACTCATCCAATGGTTACAAGGTTAAAGAAAGGCATTTGAAAGCCTAAAGCGTTTGCAGCAGTCAAAGAGCCTTTAACAGTGCAAGATGCCAATTAGAAGCAGGCTATGTCAGAAGAAATTTTGCTCTTCAACGGAACAAGACCTAGTCTCTTGTTGAGCTTCCATCGGACAGGAAAGCCATAGGCTGCAAGTGGGTTTTCAAGCTCAAAGAAAATCCCGATGGTACAATCAATGAGTACAAGGCCCATCTAGTGGGCAAAGGTTTTTATCAGGTTTTTTTTTTTTTCTTTTTATTTCACAAACACATTTAGTCCTGTTGTCAAACCAGCAACCATCCGTGTTGTCCTTACAGTAGCCTTAAGTAGAGACTGGGCAATCAGCCAGTTAGATGTAAACAATACCTTCTTGAATGATGATCTACAAGAAGTGTTGTCCTTACTGTTGCCTTAAATAGAGACTGGGTAATCGGCCAGTTAGATGTAAATAATGCCTTCTTGAATGATGATCTACAAGAAGAAGTGTATATGGAACATCCTATTGGTTTTGTTGATACTTACTCTAGTCATTTGGTCTGATAAAATATATAAGGCTCTTGTCAATCTCTTTTTGTGGCTGCTCAAACTGATCACTCATTGTACATTAGAGACGTTGTTGGGGTTACAATTTTTGTGCTTGTTTATGTTGGTGAGATTTGGTAACAAGCATTGATCCTGGTTAGGTTCAACAGTTGATCACCAAATCAGATCACACTTTTTCTCTGAAAGACTTGGGCACACTCGACTACTTTCTTGGCATTTAGGTTCAGCGGACGAGTGAAGGACTATTACTTGCTCAAACTAAATACATTATTCATCCTTTGTGTAAGGTCAAGATGCAATATGCGAGAGGGGTTTCTGCACCTACGACAACAGGGGGAAAGCTCCAGTCCCATGGGAGTGATCTTGTCCAAAATGCCTTTCTATACGGAAGTGTTACTGGGGTTTTACAGTATGCAACTGTCACGTGACCAAAGTTGGCTTGCTTTGTTAATAGAGTATGCCAATATATGCAGGCACCGCTTTAGGCTCATTGGCATGCAGTTGAGAGAATCTTACGTTACTTAGCAGGGACTATTTTATATGGCTTACGACTTTACAAGACTCCAGAAGTTGAACTTGATGTCGTTGGGTGTTGTGATGCTGATTAGGCGTCAGATGTTGAAGACAGGAAATCAACATCAGGTTTTTGTGTGTTTCTTGGTAAAAATCTGATTACTTGGCCCTCTAAGAAGACACTTACAGGGTCCAGGTCGTCCACTGAAGCTGAGTATCGCATTCTAGTAGCAGTGGTTGTAGAAATAACTTGGATTTGCTCACTTCTTGCAGAACTGAAAGTTTTGGTGAGAAGAGTACCGGCAGTGTGGTCTGACAATTTGAGTATAGTCATGATTGCAGTAAATCCTGTGCTTCATGTTCGAACTAAACATATCAAAATTGATCTCTATTTTGTTCGAGAGAAGGTTTTACAAAAAACAGATCGAAGTCCGTCATGTTCCTTCTGTGGATTAGCTGGCAACTGTGTTCACCAAAGTATGCTCGAGTGCCAAGTTTGGTTTTATGCGTAGCAAACTCAAAGTAGAGGACTCTTATACCCCGAGTTTGAGGGGGGTGTAAGGACACGGATTTGTAATGAACAGTTGGTTAGTTAGGTAGTTAGATTTTGTTAGCTAGTTAGTCTTTTAACCACACAGTTTAACTCTGGTTAAGTGTCATATGCTTGTAATATACTGAGTATAAATACTCAGATTGTACTCTCTTAGGATTAAGCTCAAATAATACAATTAACTGATTTTAGATTTCTTTGAAGCTCTCACCAGATTCTCTCATCACAGTATTCTTTCTTCTCTAGAATTTTCCTCAATTTCTTACAGGTTGATATTTTGAAATCATATCATGAAGCATGACTATTTTGTTTGATTAACTATGTAAAGGAATGTACAGCAATAAGATAGTAACATAATATTATTTTATTTAATTAAAATAATTATTTTATTATTTTTAGGGGTTATATTTTTTTGAAGTATAAAATAAGTCATTAAGGAAAATAAATTGAGTTTATGAGCAGAAAAGTCTTTCCACCTCTTTAGTTTAGGAAACACCATTCTATCCACTTGGTTGGATTGTCATTCCAATGTAATGACAATTACTTGATTAAAAGACATATCAAATAATGAAATAAAAAAATGACTATTTTATTTCGATGTCCATTTCCTCCCATTTCACAACTTACACATATGTTTTTGCCAACAAATACCTTGTAATATAAATAATAAAAATACAAAATACAATCGCAACTGACGTAACTGTATATTCTCTTTATCATAAATCAATCATGTCCTACTTCGTAACTGTAATAAAGTGCAGACCTTTAATTTTATCTCTTATATTTGTCGTGCTTCCACATATACATATGCAAATGAGTATATATGCACTGCTTCGATGAAAAATAAAAATAAAAAGATAAGCAACACATGCACCGTATTTACACAGTTAAAAGCATTGATTTCCTTAAACTAGAGTTCACAATCCGTTTCATTGACCACGATAGCTTCTCCTGTGGCCTCACCAAAGGGTCATTATACAACAAACAAAAGAAATTTCTGCAAAAACTAGCTAACTAGTTACTAATAAGCAAAGCTACAAAAACAATGCTTTTCTGTCATAATTTCCATGTCTCTAGCTAGCTCTCTTTGACTAAGTATAGCATTTGGTAGAGGGAAAATTTGTGGACATTTCAGTGGGACATGGCAAAGAGTCCGAAATCATGCTTGGCTTCCATGGATCCGCCACGACTGTACTCAAAGGCAAAGCTGGCAAATTGAAGGGAAATCCAAGGGATCTAACAGCCTCCCACTGATCATGAGCTTCTGAGTGATTCTTGATCATCACATTGTAATCATGATCATGATTACTTATATTATTGCCTAGATTTCCTTGCAGTATATGATCATATGGTGACAAGGCATTGGAGAAGCCATTGTTATTGCAATGTTGTTGTGATGATAGTTCACTGATCAAGTCTATATGATCCTCATGGTGAGAAGCCTTATTAGCAGCACAAAAACCAAAATGATTGTTTCCAAGAATGGAAGAAAACATGGAAGGGGTAATATTGTCCATTGAGTGCTTAGCTTGTAGTCCAGATGTAGTTTCAAGAGGTGGAAATATCAAGTTAGGAGAATAGTCAAGATTAATGTGGGTGTGATATGGTTTGTAGGGGACAAAATCAAAAGTGCTGTTAGTGGTAATAGTAGTAGTAGTAGTGCTATTTGGGGATGAGTCTTGTATGTCGTTATTAGTGCTACAAAAATGGTTGGCTGATGAAGTAGTACTGGTTTTTGGTGTGAGTGACATATTATTATTGCTTGTGGCCTTGCAGGCTAACAAAATGTTAGATGAGCTTGGTTCTGGTAAGCTGGGAGAAACCCAAGAATGAGTAAGTGCTCTTTGAGCTGCTGTGGAGTTGGTTTTCTTGAATATTCTGCATATTGCCCATGAATCCTGCTAGTCACGGAAGAAAAATATGAGACATCACAAGTCACGTAAAAACTATGCAAATTTCGTAGTTTGTTTGGCATTAGTTGGTTCTAACCAATTTTTAGTTGAGAACAGTGTAAAGGTCTCACATGCTACAGTAAAAGCAAAAAACTTGCTACAATATAAAGTTTTCACATGTTACGATATTTACAGTTCTAACTACCATACCAAACACTCTAGTAGTACAAAAATAGTGGTCCAAACATGTGAATATGCACTCGATTAAAACTAATAAATAAGACTACGGAATAAGTTTTTTTTTTTGGGTTATAATTTAGGAACTTTACATTAGCTGGAAAGGTTTTGTCCAGTGATCTCTTCGAAGGGACCAAGTGATCGGTGAGAGAAGGCAACCGGAACTCGTGCATCATCCAGTCGGTTTTGACGCCCTTGGCGGCTCTGCCTTTGTAGAAAACAAGAGATTTCTTCAAGCCAATGCACTTGGCGCCCTCAGAGGAGTAAATAGGCCGGTCTGTCCCCGTGGCTTTCCAAAACCCAGCTCCAGTTACCCGGTTCGGTCTTGCACTGTTCCTGTATTTCCTGTCCCTAGGGCAGTAGAAATACCACTCTTTCTCTCCGGTACTCGCCAACTCTACAAAAAAAAAAAAAAAAAAAAAAAAACTAGTTAGTGATCTCCATTAGAAGTAGAAGTGCTCATGTCACTTGAAAATGTAAAACCTGTCAAGAAATAAGGAAACTAAGGACTTCCAAAACTCAAAAGGAAAAATATATATATATATATATATTAAGAAATAAGGAAAATCATCTAGATAACTTACTAGGAAGATCCCAAGGGTCATATTTGTAGATATCAAGCTGCTTGATGAGCTCAATGGAGAGAGGTCTTTGCTGAATCTTCCTCTTGAGATAAAACCCAACAAGCTCCTCATCTGTTGGATGAAACCTAAACCCTGGAAGCATGACCTCGTCCATCACTTTATCTGTATCACTAGTACTTGATCTTTGATGATCCATAATCACAAGTAATTTGTTTGGTGTGTGTGTGTATATATATATGTTTTATTAATATGCTAGAATTTAAGGCAAAGTAGAAAAATCCTAGAAACCTGAAGTGGTAGTACTTGTGAAAGATAATAATAATGAAGTAGAACTGGTCATGAGATGACAAAATTAAGATTGATGAAGTACATGAGTAATGGAAAACCTAAGTTTGAAGGCAATATATGCTTCCTGAGAAGGGGGTCGGACTCCGAAGGATCAGCCGCCTTTTCTGGTGACTTTAAGGACTGTGTTTTTACGAGCATATCTAGACCAGAAGAAGCTAATGTTGGGCAAAATTTAGCTCTTCATTAAGAGAATACAACTACCAAGAAGAAAACCCTACTCGTCAAGAAAAAAATAATTTATATGCATTTATAATTTGTCCCTGAAATAGCCCCATTTGGGTTTAGTTTAATCTTCAAAATGGAGGAATCTCAATGAGCTGCTAAATCAGCAGTTCATGGGGATTGTGGATATGAACCCTTTTTTTAAATTTTCCCATTATCATATATAATTAAGGTAGCAAAGTTTGAAAGGGATGAATTAATATTTTAAATGGATTGGAGTTTGAATAGTAATTAATTTGGAAACGTGGACCTCAAAACTTAATAATCATTTCCAACACAAAAGCTCAAATTAAAAATAATTGTTTAATTAGTGTATTATTTTAAGTGATAGAGTTTTCTCAAAATCCGAAAATCCCGTTTCTATTCCATTCCCCAGAGCTTCTATTCCACTGACTTTGTCGGATTAAATCAATAAGTTATTTGAGTAGCCAGATTTAGAAGATTTTCAGATACCACCAACGTGTGATGAAAGTCTAGTAAGATAAAAGGGACCACTAATTAATTAGAACCTTGCTTGGCATATGGTAAATCTCAAATTGTGATCTGTTTTTTGACCTCAATCTGATCTATCATAGTAATTAGTATTTATTGCTTCCGTACTAATTATATGCAATTCCTCAAATGACTCCTTGATTTTTTTTTTCTTTGTGGTGAAATGTGTAAGATTTATTTCACAAAATAAAAAAAAATCGACGTTCGCTTGTGATCATATCTTGCAAGTGTGCTGGGCTATTTGTGTTACACGTGGAAATTCAAAAAAATAAAACTAAAAACGTATAGAGATTGTCAAAACATTGTTAACTTACGCTTAAAAGCCTAATTACATGGAAAATTAACTAATTAATAAATTAATTAAGTTGTTATTTTCTCAGAAAGTATTCCGTATACTGTAAATTTAAGAACGAAGATGCCAGCTGCTGCTAGCCCAGTTGGTAGTGTAGGATAAGATTAAATGGAAGATGTCAACAGAGTTGTTCAAAAAAATCAAAATTTGAAATTGACTGCCAAACCGACCAAAGAAAACCCAAAAAATCAGTTATAAGATGAAAACCGATCATCTATGAATTTTTAATGGCCGGTTTTTGGAAATAACATTGTGCCTCAGTTTGTAGCCCATGGATAGAGGACTTCCAACTTTCAAACTAATATGATATTGTTATAGGATTTATATTACGTATAAGAAGAAAAACAACAAAATTAAGGCTTCTAATGGATTTTTTTTTTTTTTGCATTAAGTGGATTTTGGTAAGTTTATTCTATGGAATATTATCTTTTGCTTCACACTTTCGAATACATAAAATTTGGACTAAATAAAAAACAAGCTATTACTCTTTAACTGATGGATTACTTTTAATATGCTAGCTGGTTACTTTAGTCAAAAACTGACCGACTCTATGTATTGGGTTGGCTCGTGGTTCTGCTTTCTCAAAACGTACCGTCAATAGTCGAAAATGGTCACCACCTGAGTTTGGGTGCATGAACAATTTAAATGCATACGAAAGATAAATAAATAATTAAATAAATTTACAAAAACTGACAGAAACCGACTGATCAAAGACCGACAGAAACTGACCAATGAATATCTTTAGATTTCAAATTTAAATCTTAAAAAACACCTAGCATTTTATAAAAAAATAATTAAAAAAAAAAGATAAAGATCATTTGTCTTTGAAAGCGACCCCTCTTTCATTTATTTTTAATATGCAATGATATTGTACTAATCCCTTCTCTTTATGTTCTTGTTTTTGAATTTTTCAATGCATCAAGATGTGATTAGCCATTAACCCCGTTACATAATATAATAGGCTTTCAAATGATATTTACATTTGTTTGCGGTGGAAAAAATAACAATAATATACGTACATGCCTAAGAAATATATCACATTTAACAAGATTTTGTTATTTTTTTTAATTAAAAATGTCTTCTTAGATTTCATAAAACCAGTACAAGTTGCCGGATTCATCTTAGGCGGCCAAGTAAGTTAATTAATAGAGGTTAGACTTTGGGGTTATTATATTTTGCTGTGGGCTGAAAGTTGAAAACCTGAAACTATGAAAAGATCAAAGTGGGATTTTCATCATTTCAGATGCATAAGTCAAAATTTCTCTGATTTTGTTGGCATAGGAATTCTCACTATGGGTTTCCTCAAATTTCTTGCTTTTAGTAAAACCAGAAAGGTGGGTGGTTGGTTTTAAACAACGAGCTCGAAGGTTTGGAAGTTTTTCAAAATGTATGCGCTCAAAACACTTTTTGTTTGAGATAACAGTTAATTTCATTTTTAGTCTCTTAAACTTAAGGATAAAAGACGTCTCACAACTACTCTCTAGACCTGTAAAATCATCCAATTAAAATCCTTTCATCAAGATATTGCAAAAAATTGGATGAAAATGACATGTAACAGTCACGTGATAATTTCGTATAGGTGTTTAAAATAATATCACATGACTGTTATATGTCGTTTTTATTCTTTTTTAACAAATTCTCGACAGAAGAATTTCAATAGGATAATATTCTAGATTAAAAACTAATTGTAAGAGATTTTGAATGTCGATGACTAGAATGAAAATCATCCTTAAATTCAAAGGCTAAGAATGAAATTAACTCTTGACATAATGAGTTCTTAGTCTAAATAATTGTGTTACTTAACTTTGCTAATAATGTAAGGGAGATTTGAATAAATAGCATTATACACTGAATAATTGAAGTAGTAGATTATAAAAATATATGTAGTAAATAACAGTAAACTAGAAAATTTGCGTAAATTATCCTTTAACTTATAGTAAATAGATTTTTTACTTATAATTTGTTTAGCAAATTAATTTGAACCGAAAAAATTAGTTCAAATATTGTAGAATATGAGAGCTTTATATTATAGTTTTTTTTATATTACAGCATGTGAGAAATTTACATTATTATTTGTTCAAATTAATTGCCAAACACCTTATTAATAAATTTCCTATTCACCTAATAAATATGTTATTTATTACAAATACTTTCAAAACCTACCATTTTCTTACTATTTGCTTCGTTAAACTGTTAGTTACTACAATTTTTCCTACATGTACAATTCTTGGCAGGATAGAAAGGCAAGTACTGTGAATTTAATGGCGATGTTACAAAAAGTCATATGGTAAAACTTGGAACTCCAAGTTCAGTGAAACTCCCCAAATCTAACCCTCGGTTGAAACCCTTCCTGTCTGTTCCTTGACCTTGGGTTTGCTTTCCAAGCGTGCAACCAACATTAAAAATAAATAATAAATAGGTAGTTAAAAAGGGTCAAACTCTTCAAGCCCAAGCATCCAGACCTCTTTCTACGTGACCAATATATAACAATTGCCCCCTTCATAACACGATTATGTAAAAGGGGCACGCTCACAACTAAAGCTCAATAATACAACTCAAAATGATCAAAGTTCAAAACTCATCCACAGGTTAAAGAACAACTAGCAGGGTGTTACAACCTTCGACCGCTGGGTTTGGAAGATCGGTACGAACCGTTTTTTATAGTTTGTGTCATTTTTTGGTCTGAATTTTGCTAGAAAAAAATCATAAAAAACGGTTTAAATCAGAGTTACCAAATAAATACTTCTCGTTTATAAACTCGGTTTACACCAAATAGTTTTGATTACCTTGTTTTCTTTTACAGAATTTAAATCAGTATAATATTTTAATTCAAATTATTAGTTTAAATTGACTTTATAAAACACCCCTGTTAATATTTGTTTTACTTTGGGGTGAGTGGAGGCATGACACTTTTGGAAAGGAAAGCTTCTGGTTCCAAGATAATTTAAAAAAAAATCTTATATTTTTGTAAATGTATCAATAATCCATGTATAACACTTGTAAATGTATCAATAATCCATGTATAACACTAGAGTTTAAAATATTAACTTGAATGAGCCTTGTGTATCGTGTACAATTTTTTGTCCTATATGCAGTGTTCTCACGTTTTGGCAGCTTAACCTTTTTATTTTGTCCTATATGCAGTGTTCATTTTTTTTTCTTTTTATCGTCCGTCATGGACTGGCGCATTGGAAGACAGCTATATGTGTACCAAACGTCCATTTGACTTTGAGCCATGGTAGACTTGTCAAATTTCATGCTTAACCCGTACTTAAGCTGTTAAGCCCACCACCAGCCTAGTTGGTGCATTATTAATTAAAAAAAAAAACTACTTTGGAGCATCATTCATGCTAAAGCAGCACAATCAACGAAAAATGGACGATTTGTAGTTCCCATGCCGTGAACACACCACCTTCAATGGAACATCGCTTTGTGTATGTTAGCATTATTCTCATTCAACATATCTCAATTGGTTTATGGGAAAAAAGAAAAAACTTATTTTTATCTTCTTCTTTTTTTTTTTACTTTTTTTGAAAAACATCATCGGACAGACTTTTATATGGTCCCAAAGAAAGGCTTATGTTTGACAATATGATGTACATTTTAACGGAGTGAGAATGCAAAAACCTCCTTTCAAAAAAGAAAAAAAACCATTTTTCGAAGTCCCCATTTTGAGACTAGTGCGTAATGCCATTTTATTTCAATTAAAGACCAAATTTGTTAGGGCAGCTAGAAATTTTGGGGCTGTTTGCAATATTGTTTTGTAAGCTATTTTGGATAACTTTATTTAGATTGTGCAGCTGGACTTCAAACTGGCCATTTTACCTTGTGTTTTGAAGAGAAGTTAAACTCATGAGTATAAACCGTATAAGTATAAAACAAAAGTATATTATAATATAAAAGCTCTAACATATTAATTGTTTAAACTTATTTTTTAAGTTTAAACTATTTTGTCAAGTACAATCTTAGAATGTATACCCCCAGTTCACCCAATATGGACCCATTTTCTATAATACATGAATTTTCTTCCTTCTAGAAAGCAGGTTTTCAACACTTATCCAAACACATTCAAATTTTACACTTAACTAGCATATCTAGACCGCAGGTTTGGGTTGCAATTTGAATCACACCGTTCATATTTATTAATTTAAACCAAAAGTACCCAGATCGTAACAATTCAATGAAAATCTTAAACGAATTCTAACATGCTATAAACTGTATGCATATCAAGAATTAAAACAGAAGCGTGAAATGAAATACCTCCTGTCATTGCTACTGTATTCTTCGGTTGCCAACGATGGGTGACGTGGTTGCCTGCACTTGAGAGCTCTTCCAAGTCCTCCAAAAGACTCAATTGATGGTGTTGGTTCTTTAAAGAATTTTTAGACTTGGGGACCCAAGTTTTTGTTCAATACACAAAAATGAACATAAAAATTTTGTTGTTATTGGCTGTGTTTAGAAATTCTTCCATCAAGGATTCTTATACTGCCTCAGAAATGCAGTTACCAAGGCTGGTTTTATGAGCATAAATATGAGGCCAATTATGAATGACTGTTGTAAAATTAAAATTGGTTTCAATTCTTGAAACCGTTAAAGAATGAAACGGTTACATTCTCCCACTTGGTCTCCATATTTATCTTTATATTCATTAAACCCAAACTTTTAGGAAACAAATACATGAATCATGGCGATAATTTCTCTAAATTGTGAGTATTATCTTCCATGTATTACAATGTATTATTTTTCAGACTTTATTCCTTATATGGTAACTTAACTTTATGAATAAACCCAATGTTTATTCTTGGTTCTACCAAATGCAAATTTTTCTCTAATAACTTTATGCGCAAAACAAATATGAGAAAACATCACAATTGAATAAGAGTTTCATTAAGACTGTAAATTGTATGTACAAACAAATTTACATTATGGAATCAAGTCCCATCTATACAACATGATCCTTAAATGACTTTGGTGGCATTCTTTTTGTCAGAGGATCTACGATCATCAATTCAGTGCTTATATGCTCAATGACCACTTTATTTTTCTTAATTCGTTCTCTTATGGCTAAGTACTTAATGTCGATATGTTTACTTCGACTGCCACTCTTATTATTCTTAGCCATAAAGACAGCAGCTAAATTGTCACAATATATCCTTAATGGTCTAGACACAGAATCTACAATTCTAAGGCCTGACATGAAACTCTTCAACCATACACCATGTGAAGTAGCCTCAAAACAAGAAATGAACTTTGCCTCCATCGTGGAAGTAGCAACCAATGTTTGCTTTCCACTCCTCCAAGATACAGCTCCTCCGGCTAGCATAAAAATATAACCTGAAGTTGATTTTCTCGAATCAACACAACCAGCAAAGTCTGAATCGGAGTAGCTAATCACCTCTAGAATGTCAGTTCGCCTATACATAAGCATGTAATCCTTTGTACCTTGAAGGTACCTCATCACCTTCTTTGTAGCCCTCCAGTGGTCAATGCCTGGGTTACTCTGATATCTTCCTAACATTCCCACAGCAAATGCAATGTCAGGTCTTATGCAGACCTGAGCATACATAAGGCTTCCGACAGCTAAAGCATAAGGAATGTTGCTCATTTGAATTTTCTCGAAATCATTCCTTGGGTATTGGTTCAGATTGAACTTATCACCCTTCACAAGGGGTGCTACACTTGGTGAATAATCTTTCATCTGAAATCTGTCTAAGACTTTATTGATATAGGTTTCCTGCGATAGTCCCAAAATGCATTGAGATCTATCCCTATGGATCTTTATGCCAATGACATAAGATGCCTCACCCATATCCTTCATATCAAAGTTCTTAGAAAGAAATTGTTTCACCTAATATAGAAACCCCTTGTCATTGGCTGCAAGAAGGATATCATCCACATACAAAACAAGGAAACAAATCATGCTCCTACTGACCTTCTGGTATATACATTGATCCATGATGTTCTCTTCAAAACCAAATAAAGTGATGACATCATGGAATTTCAAATACCGTTGACGGGAAGCCTGTTTCAAACCATATATGGATTTCTTAAGTTTGCACACCAATTGCTCACCATCACTAGAGGAGAATCCTTCAGGTTGTTTCATATAAACCTCTTCCTCTAGATCACCATTGGGGAATGCCGTTTTCATATCCATCTGATGTAACTCAAAATCAAAATAAGCTACTAATGCCATGATCACACGAAGGGAGTCCTTTTTAGATACAAGAGAAAAGGTCTCAGTGTAATTTATACCCTCCCTTTGAGTGAATCCTTTAGCAACGATTCTTGCCTTGTGTCTCTCAATGTTGCCTAATGAGTCTTTCTTTGTCTTGAAGACCCATTTGCATCCAATGGCTTTTACACCATCAGGCAACTTGACAAGATCCCAGACTCCATTAGATGACATAGAGTTCATCTCATCTTTCATGGCATCATACCACAAATTAGATTCCTTACAACTCATGGCTTGTGAAAACGTTTCTGGATCATTTTCGGCTCCTATGTTGTAGTCAGACTCTTGTAGATACACAATATAGTCACTAGGAATGGCTGATCGTCTTACTCTAGTTGATCTCTGTAATGCTGGTTCAACATTATCTTGAGGAGCATGTTGATCAACTGGCTGTTCAACAGGTTCTTGTATCTGTTGTTCAGCTGGATCTACTACTTCTTGATCAGCAATATGTGGAACTTGAATGACTAGCTATTGTTCAACACGTATTTGAACTATAGGTGTGTCGCGTATAACAATCACTCTATCATATGAAGTGGAAGCTTGAGCATCTGTATGATCTTTCTCTAGAACGATGTTCCAGGATCGATCGCTCCCACTGATCAAGTCATTCTCAAGAAATTTTGCATTCCTTGATTCCACAAACCTAATGGTATGTGATGGACAATAAAATCTGTATCATTCTCAACATATCCAACGAATTACCCACTTATGGTCCTTGGGTCTAGCTTCTTTTCTTGTAGATTATAGACTCTCACTTCAGACGGGCATCCTCAAATGAGTATATGTTGCAAACTCGGTTTCTAACCTTTCTATAACTCGAACGGTGTCTTTGAGATAGCCTTAGTTGGAACTCGGTTTAATATATACACAGTCGTTTTGAGAGCTTCAGTCCACAAAGACTTAGGAAGCTTGGAGCTACTATGTATGCTCTACACCATATCCAACACATAAATTGCAATTACCTTAAGCAACAAATAAATATAAACAAAGAACCATAATTTATGTACTAATTTTTATTATGTATAGATTAAAATTATACATTCAAAAATATAATTTAGCACATTATTGCATGAAATTAAATGTACTAAATTATTTAACTTAATATTTCTTGCATAATTTTAAATCACAAATTATACATAACGAACACTATATGCACATAAATTTACAAAATTATATCTACACAAATACTGTAAAATATTCATAACAAATACTAGAAAAATTATGAATATTCAAAATTATGAATTTTTCATAAATTATTCCATAATATGAAAAATTTCATAAAAATATCAAAATTGTGGATATAATGAAAATTTCATAAAATTATAAAAACTGAAAAATTTTATGAAAATTTCCCCAAAATATCATTTTATGAAATCTGGAAAAAATCAATTTTTTTTTTTAATTTTTGGGTTTTTTTTTAAATTTTTTAAAACGGCATCGTTTCATGGAGGCTAAATGCGCCACGCGCCCCCCCCAAAGCCGTAAACGACATATCGTTTACATGACCAAAACTTAGCCCGTTGACAGTCCAAACGACATGTCGTTTTGGCTGTCCAAAGGCGAAACGACATGTCGTTTCTCGTTGGAAAGAAACGTCATTCATTGCCTGAAACGACATGTCGTTTTTGGCTTACCCAAGCCAAACGACATGTCATTTTTTCTCGTCTTCAACCTTTGAATCCGGGTCTTCTTCACCCGAACGACCCGGTTTCAACCCGGTTGGAGACCCGGCTGTAATTCTCTCATATGGACGCCAATTTTGTCGTTTCAAATTACAGAATTCATATAAATCTAATGTCTAAATGATTTTCAATCTCATTTTCAATTTAGAAACGTTAAAAACCAAAACCCAGAAATCAAAAAAAAAAAATTAACCGTGACTGTAGAACACGGACACAGTGCATTTTCCAAAGTTGTTTAAGCAAGACAGAGGTAATTCTGGCTCTGATTCCAAATGAAAATCTTAAACGAATTCTAACATGCTATAAATTGTATGCATATCAAGAATTAAAACGGAAGCGTGAAATGAAATACCTCCTGTCATTGCTACTGTATTCTTCGGTTGTCAACGATGGGTGACGTGGCTGCCTGCACTTGAGAGCTCTTCCAAGTCCTCCAAAAGACTCAATTGATGGTGTTGGTTCTTTAGAGAATTTTTGGACTTGAGGACCCAAGTTTTTGTTCAATACACAAAAATGAACGTAAAAATTTTGTTGTTCTCAGCTGTGTTTAGAAATCCTTCCATCAAGGATTCTTATACTGCCTCAGAAATGCAGTTACCAAGGTTGGTTTTATGAGCATAAATATGAGGCCAATTATGAATGATTGTTGCAAAATTAAAATATGTTTCAATTCTTGAAACCGTTAAAGAATGAAATGGTTGCATTCAAACCCACAAAACAAATGGATTTTTTGTGAACCAGCCATCGGTGCCGTTTCCGCTCAAGTGGCAGTGAGAAGATTAATTCTTTGGATTGAAGTCCCAGAACATCTCTTTTTGCCTTTCTCAAAATATAAAAACCTTGCAATTTGGAATGATCATATTGTCCCATGTATACATGATACAATTACATGACCAACACTATTGACACAGTGAAGGGGACTAAATAAACACATTCATGATTCCAGCTTCATTAATTTTGGCATTTAGTAGCTCCAGCCTATTTTTCTTCTGATTAAAAACTTTCATACAACATGGAAAAATGGTGGGTACGTAAATTATACGAGACAATGATAAATGCTCTCCACTATTGGCTAAAAAGAAGCTGAAATTCTATCAGGTTGCCTGCAACAATTCCTTGATATCATATCCTTGCAGCTACAAAAACAAACCACCAGAATAAGAGGTTTAGCAATAAAGTATATAGCCATAACTAATTTACGCGGTATATACAAGTATATACCTGCAGAAATGGAGAAGCAATGTTACCCCCGAGTTTCAGATAGCATGTATCGTGATAGGGGTTAAAAGGTTGCCAGTTTGAGCGTACGAAAATCCGATAGCCACGCCTGCACGGGTCACGAAAGTAGACGGAAAAGTAATGGAGCTCAATAAAATATGATCCAAGAAAACTAGAATGTGTGACCTAAAAGATGTTTATATCAGAGAATGTATGGAAAGGCTACAATATTCGTCTTTAACTTTTCAAAGTAAACTAGGGAATTCAGATACCAAGCACAAACAGCTGGGAAAACTCTCCGGGAGTTAGATGTGCAAGTGCAAAAACGGCTGCACTAACAAGGGCAGCAACCGGTGTCAGTACCCTGTAAAAGAGAGCAGGAAAACTTTCAAGGATATTGGTTTAACATAATGAGATAATTCTAAAAGCAATAAGACAAGCAACAAACCGATCCCTTGTTTCTATCAAGTGATTGCAAGATTTTCGCAATGAGAAATCCGAAGTAACAGTTATGGATATACAAAGGATGGGAATTCACAAGTTTCCAAATTCTACAAAGAGAGAATCAGAAATCTAGGATAAGTTCCAGTAACACCTAAAACAAGGCATTTGCAATCATTGCTTTATGCTTAATCATTTTGTGCTATACAACTACGGAAAGTTATAGCAGTTAGAGATCAAAAAAGTAGGTATACCACTTGGTCAGGGACACCAAGAAGAATCCTGGAAACACAGTCTCCTCAAGAATTGGAGCAAGAACCCCCGTGATGCCAACCAAGCATGCGGTGCTACAATGCAAACCAAAAAAATTACTTAATTTCTTAATTCTAAAGTTCCATTAGTTTTGAAACTTGGAATCATCAAGATACTTCCAGAAAATGGGTACGTCCAACACTTTTTACTCATTCAGAGGTACCTGATAGTTGAAGATCCAATCAGGGGAAGCAAGCCGGTCTGAAATATTGTTAAAGATATTAATATAGAACGTAAAAAAAAAAAAAAAAACTAAATTTTCTCTCTCTCTTTGATCCATAACTTCAACAAAAAAAAGGATAACATCTGCATTCAAACTAAAAGAAAGAAATGTAAAAATAAGCTCCAATGAATTTCTAACCTCTCTTTGCGGGCTTTCACCTGACATAGCAGCTCCTGTTAACGAAATGGCACCAATAGCACCGACAAGCCCAATCCCCGCCCACAAGAGCCACCCTTTCCGCAGACTGAAAGGCCCCCTCAAATCTGAAACAATGCAACTCCGTATCAGTCTAATAGAATCACACACATGAGGCATGATCAGCTTTAAACTACAGTTTTTTGTAGCAATATCAAGGATCACAACTAATGTTTTCTCATAAATTCAAGAGTGAGAAAATTTGTATATTATGCTTAATTTAGCGTCAATTTCATGCAAGTCATGGATGTTATTTTTAATTTATTTATTATTATTTATTTGGTTTTTTAAATTATAATAAATAAATAAAAATAAATTTAAGTGGTCCAATAGACACGTATTTTTTAAAAAGTGTCAACCAAAGGGTATTCAAAACTGTTATAACGCTTCAGAAAAAATACGTCTTTTCATGAAAGGTAACGTACACCCTGATGGTGGGTGTCTATAAATATCACGTTATAGAGGGTCCCTAAGTCTATGCAATTATTTCAGAAATACACCACTTTAAAATTGTAGAAGGTTTAGAAGATTCTCTTTTCTTTCACAAGTTTTGTTTCTTCAGGAATTCTTTTCAGAAAAAACTCTCCATTCATTCATCAGATTATCAATGGCTAGAGGTCAGTTTTCGTTCTTTACGTTTCCGCATTTAGATGATTTTCATGCAATTTGGTATATGCATATATGAAAATCATAACTCTGTTTATATGTAAATAATCTTACATTTGGTATCAAGAGCGTGGTTTTTTCTCTGCCTTGATATATCTGAATTGAGTTTTTTAAAATACTCAAAACTTTGTTGAATTTGAAATCTTTTTTTGATGTTTTTTGATGAAAACCAACGTTAGAAATTATTAGAAAATTGATTTTCTAACATTTTTGGGTTTTTAAAACATCAATTTTGGTACCCATAAGGTATAAAAACGATCGGGTCTACAATTGGACCCATTTGGGTCAAATTCGGGTGAAGAAGACCCGAATAACGAGAAAAATCAAAATCAAGTCGTTTTTGGCCCCTTGAGACTGCGTTTCTGACCTAAAAAACGACACGTCGTTTCACTGAAGAATGGGGTAGCCATTCTTGTCAAAACAACACGTCGTTTTCGGGCTTGATGCCCAAAACGACATGTCGTTTTTTAGGCATGAAAAATAAAAATAAAATAAATCTGAAAAAAAAAAAATTTTTCTCAAATTTTTAATTTGGGTATTTTGGAAAATTGTTTTCTTTTTTTAATAAATCTAAAATTAATTATAATGAAATCTAAAATTTTATTATTTATATTTAAATAAAATTTTAGCAATTAATTTTAGATATGTTATTGAATTTATGCATAATTTATTTTGCATGTATTCTTTAATTGTTATTCCTTTTAATACATGTAAATTCATGAATATTTTATGCATGAAAATTAAATTTCTTCAGTGATTTGTATAATTTTATTTAATTTAAGAGTAGCCACAGCATCTTAGATTATATTAAAATTATACGTTAAGTTTTTAAATCACATTTAGTTAAACGGACATTAATTGTAACTAATTATGTTTAGTATAGTGAAATTTATCCCACAAGAAATTTTGTTATATTAAATATGATTGGTTAGGATGAAATATTGAACTATTTTCTTAATTTGCCCACAGGGATTAAGAAATGGAATATAGTTTAATAGTTTGATCATATGGTTGTATGTGAATCAATTTAAATTAGAAACTTAGCCCACAAGCAGTTTTTATGTCATACGATTCATAATTTTTGTTGCATGATTTACATTGGTAAAACATGACATATAGTTATTAGCTTCAAATTTTGTGACATAAGCATGTATGTTTGATGTATTGCAGTAATTCAACCTGTTAATTTAGCTGATATGAAATGTGATATTCCCGAGCTTAAAGGTGATAACTATAAAGTTTGGAAGGAAAGGATTCTCCTTCATTTGGGGTGGATGGACATTGACTATGCCATAAGAAAAGATGAACCGCCCTCTATCACTGAGACCAGCACTCCAGATGATGTTAGTCGATATGAAAAATGGGAGCGATCCAATCGTCTCTCAGTTATGTTCATAAAGACTAAGATCTCTGCTAGGATTAGGGGTTCGGTTGATCAATATGCAATGTCCGAGCATTACTGAAGGCTATTGATGAGCAATTTGAGTCTTCAGATAAGGCATTGGCAAGCACCCTGATAATGCAGTTTTCATCCTTGAAGCTTACCGGTATAAATGGCGTGTGTGAGCATATCATGCGCATGAGGGATATTGCGGCTCAATTGAAGACGCTTGAGGTTGAGATGCCTGATTCGTTCCTGGTATATTACATTCTAAACACTCTACCCTCTGAGTATGGTCCCTTTAAGATCTCCTATAACGCACATAAAGACAAATGGTCAATTAATAAGCTATTGACCATGTGTGTTCAGGAGGAAGGAAAACTCATCATGGAAGAGGGAGAGAAAGTAAATTTGGCAACCCAGGGTAATAAGACAAAGTCTCAGACCAAGCAAAAGGGGAAAGGCAAGGCTCCTGCCCAGCCGGATATTAAGAAAGAGTTCAAGTGCTTCTTTTGTAAGAAAAAAGGGCACGTAAAGAAGGACTGCTCCAAATTTCGGGAATAGCTTGATAAGAAAGGTACTCAACTCTCACTTGTCTGTTTTGAATCCAATATGATTGATGTTAATTATAACACATGGTGGATTGATTCTGGTTCTACAATCCATCTTACCAATTCCCTATAGAGATTACAAAACCTGCGGAAGCCAATGGGAAATGAGCAAAGCATCTATTGTGGAAATAAAATGCGCTCACATGTGGAGGCTCTAGGAACGTGCAAACTGATTTTAAGTACTGGCTTTATTTTGTATTTGGAAAAGACATTCTATATTCCTAGTTTTTCTAGAAATTTAATTTCAGTTTCCAGACTTCTATCAGTTGGATATTCCTTTAAATTTTTAGAATCTTCTTTCAATTTGTTTTATAAATCTGATTTTATTGGAGATGGTACTTTGTCTGATGGTCTTTTTCGTCTTAATTTACAAAATGATGCCAATTATACTACTATGCACGTTCATGAAAATGTTGGTATTAAGCGATGTGTTATAAATGATGAATCCTCTATGTTGTGGCATCGGAGATTGGGACATATCTCCATTGAGAGAATTAAAAGATTAGTAAATGATAGAGTACTCAGTACTTTAGATTTTACTGATTTTGATACTTGTGTAGACTGCATTAAGGGTAAGCAGACCAACAAGTCAAAGAAGGGTGCCAAGACGAGTTCTGATTTATTAGAAATCATACATACAGATATTTGTAGTCCAGACATAGACACTTACTCTCAAAGGCACTCCATCTCCTTCATAGATGACTACTCACGGTACATGTATCTCTACTTGCTTAAAAATAAAAATGAAGCACTAGATGCTTTTAAGGTTTTTAAAGCGGAAGTAGAGAAACAATGCGGAAAGCAAATTAAGATTGTGAGATCGGATAGAGGTGGAGAGTACTACGGTAGATACACTGAGTATAGACAAGCACCTGGTCCATTTGCTAAGTTTCTGCAAGAACATGGGATCGTTGCCCAATACACTATGCCTGGTTCTCCAGACTAGAATGGTGTAGCTGAAAGAAGAAACCGAACATTAATGAACATGGTGCAAACCGAACATTAATGGACATGGTGCAAAGTATGCTTGCTAGCTCCAAACTTCCTGAGTTCTTGTGGACTGAAGCTCTTAAGACGGTAGTGTACATATTGAACCGACGTTCTTGTGGACTGAAGCTCTTAAGACGGTAGTGTACATATTGAACCGAGTTTCAACCAAGGTTGTTCCCAAGACACCTTTTGAGTTATTCAAAGGTTGAGAATCGAGTTTGCGACATGTACGCGTTTGGGAATGCCCGTCAGAGGTAAGAGTTTATAATCCATAAGAGAAAAAGCTAGACCCAAGGACCATAAGTGCATATTTTGTTGGTTATGCTGAACGGTTTAAGGGATACAGATTTTATTGTCCATCTCATAATACTAGATTTGTGGAATCAAGGAATGCAAAATTTCTTGAGAATGACTTAATTAGTGGGAGCGATTGATCCTAGAATACTGTTCCTGAGAAAGATCATACAGATGCTCAACCTTCCACTTCTTATGATAGATTGATTGTTGTGCACAACACGCCTAAAGTTCAATTGCGTGATGAACAACAACAAGTCATTCAAGTTCCACAGACTGCTGATCATAAAATAGATCCAACTGAACAACAGATACAGGAACCTGCTGAACAGTTTGTTGAACAACATGCTCCTCAAGAGAATGTTGAACCAACATTAAGGAGATCTATTAGAGAAAAGCGATCGGCGATACCTAGTGACTATATTGTGTATCTACAAGAGTCTGACTGCAATGTTGGAGTTGAAAATGATCCTGAAACGTTTTCACAGGCCATAAGTTCTAAGGAATCTGACTTATGGTACAGTACCATGAAAGATGAAATGGATTCTATGGCATTTAACAGAGTCTGGGATCTCGTTGAGTTGCCTAATGGTGTAAAAGCCATTGGATATAAATGGGTCTTTAAAACAAAGAAAGACTTATTGGGCAACATTGAGAGACATAAAGTATGACTCGTTGCCAAAGGATTCACTCAAAGAGAAGGAATTGACTATACGGAGACTTTTTCTCTTGTATCTAAAAAGGATTCTCTTCGAGTCATTATGGCATTGATTGCCCATTTTGATTTGGATTTACCCCAAATGGATGTGAAAACGGCCTTCCTTAATGGTGATCTAGAGGAAGAGGTTTACATGAAATAACCGGAAGGATTTTCCTCTAGTGATAGTGAGCATTTGGTCTGCAAGCTTAAGAAATCCATATATGGATTGAAACAAGCCTCTCGTCAGTGGTATTTGAAGTTCCATGACGTTATCTCTTCATTTGGTTTTAAAGAGAATATCATGGATCAATGTATATACCAGAAGGTTAGTGGGAGTAAGATTTGTTTCCTTGTGCTATATGTGGATGACATATTACTTGCAACTAATGATAAGGGTTTGTTATATGAGGTGAAGCAATTTCTCTCAAAGAACTTTGAAATAAATGATATGGGAAAGGCATCTTATGTCATTGGCATTAAGATCCATAGGGATAGATCTCGAGGCATATTGGGTTTGTCTCAAGAGACCTATATCAACAAGGTTCTAGAGAGGTTTCGGATAAAAGATTATTCACTAAGTGTAGCACCTATTGTGAAGGGTGATAGGTTCAATTTTAACCAGTGCCCAAAAAATGAGCTCGAACGAGAACAAATGAAAAACATTCCATATGCTTCAACTGTTGGAAGCCTAATGTATGCTCAGGTCTGTACAAGACCTGACATTGCATTTGCTATGGGAATGTTGGGGAGATATCAGAGTAACCCAGGTGTTGACCACTAGAGAGCTGCAAAGAAGGTGATGAGATACCTTCAAAGGACTAAAGATTATATGCTCATGTATGGACAGACTGATAATCTGGAGGTGATTGGATACTCCGACGCAGACTTCGTTGGCTGTGTTGATTCGAGAAAATCAACATCTGGTTATGTTTTCATGTTTGCTGGTGGAGCTATATCTTGGAGGAGTGCGAAGCAGACTTTGACTGCTACCTCTACTATGGAGGCCGAATTCGTTTCTTGTTTTGAAGCTACTTCACATGGTGTATGGTTGAAGAGTTTCATATCCGGGCTTAGAATTGTGGATTCTATTTCTAGGCCATTGAGACTGTACTGTGACAATTCAGCTGCAGTATTTGTGGCCAAGAACAACAAGAGCGGTAGTCGAAGTAAACACATCGACATTAAATACTTGGCTATAAGAGAACGTGTTAAAGAAAAGAAAGTGGTCATTGAACATATTAGCACTGAGTTGATGATTGCCGATCCTTTAACTAAAGGCATGCCACCAAAGTTTTTGAAGGAGCATGTAGTACGAATGGGACTTAGTTCCATGATGTGAATTTTATTGTACGTACATTTGGTTATTTATTTTTATGAAACTCTTATTCAGTTGTGATGTTTTCTCATATTCAGTTGTATACATATTCAGTTACCTTGAGAAAAATCAATTAAGTTGGACGTAGAATAAACATAGGGTTTATTCATTAAGTTGCGTTACCATTTATGAGTTAATATTAAGGGATATAATGCATTGTAATACATGGAAGATAATACTCATTATAAGAGGACCTATTGCCATAATTCATGTGTTTATTCCTTAAGTTTGAGATTGGTTGATTTTGGTTATTTAGAAAATTTATGTGGACCAAGTGGAAGAATGTTATTTTTAATTAATTTATTATTATTTATTTGGTTTTTTAAATGATAATAAATAAATAAAAATAAATTTAAGTGATCCAATAGACACGTATTTTCTAAAGGGTGTCAACCAAAGGGTATTTAGAACTGTTATAACGCTTCAGAAAAAATACCTCTTTTCATGAAAGGTAACGTACACCCTGATGGTGGATGTCTATAAATATCACGTTGAAGAGGGTCCCTAAGTCTATGCAATTATTTCAGAAATACACCATCTCCAAAATTGCAGAAGGTTTAGAAAATTCTCTTTTCTTTCACAAGTTTTGTTTCTTCAGGAATTCTTTTCAGAAAAAACTCTCCATTCATTCATCAGATTATCAATGGCTGGAGGTCAGTTTTTGTTCTTTATGTTTCCGTATTTAGATGATTTTCATGCAATTTGGTTTATGCATATATGAGAATCATAACTCTGTTTATATGTAAATAATCTTACAATGGAATTTAGACAAATTGAACGAAGCAACAACTCAAGAGGTAGAATCACCAACCAACAAAATTGATTTCATTTAAATAGTGTGTTTGTTGGAAAGAATGAAAAATGCTGATACCATATCTATATATGCCTTCATGAAGCGATTGAAATGAGTTTGCGACGCTGTATAAAATTCCAAGCACAACCGCAGTTGTAATGCTGCAAAAACCAATAAGGCAACCAGAAAATTGGCTTCTAAAGCCGTTAATACCAGAAAATTACCTCAATACACTATTAACACTGAACTCAAATATGCTAGCAAGTCGCATTTGGTGGTTGCACTGTCATAGACCATATCAAATTTCTCTAAGAAAGACAATTACAATGGAGATTTAAGAAAAGCATAAATGATTTATACCCTTGATCCAGAAACAATATCTCTGCCTTCTCATCCAAGCTCAGTTTCTCAACTATTTTGGTCATACAATTTTTGGCATCCAAGCTCAGGACTGAGTTGCGCTCCTGAATATCCTTGAAACCATTTGGGTCATACAATTTGCCAGTTTGTTTCTGATGGTTGATGAATTTCTTTGGCAAAGTCAAGAGCTGAGAACAGATAAGGCAATAGCACACCAATACTTCGTCTTGCAGTGGAATTTCCTAATGACGAATACAGGCACTGAAGTTTTTAGAATTACGATCAGACCCGTATCTATTTTTAAAAAAATTGGAAAAATACGTTCTATAGCATGAAAAGTCAAAGTAAAAATCAACACACACATAAAAATGTTCATAGGAGCAGTTTAAATCAATGGTTCAAATTGTTTACACTATAAAATTTTGTATCTATAGTTAAAAGCTATCGTATAAAAACTTCACATATTACGGTTTTTAAACTTAAATTGATGGTTTAAACTACTCTTCTAAATACTCTATATACATAAAACACGATGTCAATGAACAACTACTTTTAAAGGCAAATTGAACTGATCCGGATCTTTTTTTTGTATACCAAAATTTTTAAAAAAATTTTATTAATTTTTTTTCACACTCAAAAAATATTTTGAAATTTTAAGAGGTATAAATCCTAATGTAAACTTTAAAAATATGAAAGAAATATTATTAATACTATTAGAGTTTTTTTTTTCCCTTTGAGAATTTAGTGTTATATTAAATATATATGTGTTATATTTTTTTTTCATTTCACTTATATATTTAACTTTTAAAATTTCAAAATACTTTATGGGTGTGAAATAATTAATAAAATTTTGAAGAAATTTTGGCATATCAAAAAAACAATTTTAATGGTATAATGATTTTAATTGATTTTTTTAATCATCAATAAAGACTATTTTAATTATAGTTTTAATTTTTATGACTAGAATTATCAAAATACCCTTAACTTTACAGTAATTTGTCAAATTTCTATTAAAATTTTAACAAAATGACCATTTTTATTAACAGTTTATACTTTAGGGGGAAATTGATGTTATATTTTGAAGTTTAATATGTAAAGTGTTACAAATGCTATAATTCATAAAGAATTTTTGTAATTAATCTTTTTTTAAAGCGCTTTTCTTTTGGTCCCAGCCTCCTAGCGTCAAATGGGGCTTGCACGCTCCCTTGTTAGGCCCAGATTTATCTGGTTTGTCTTTTGTTTGTGGTAATGACAGAGAATTGGAAGCACATAACAAAGAAGTTTTCTGAGTAAAGAGAAGTCAATCTTTCATTGTTGAATAATGAGTCGTATTACAGCTTATATACTAATCTGTCTAATCAGCTATTTACAAGTAGAGACCAATCAGTACACGACACGTGTACAGCTGAAACTAACTCTCTAACAAACTACAACAGACTAACAAATTTTGACATCAGCAGGACTCATCTTCTCAACACGTGGGCATCGCTTGTCTTAATTGTCCAGTTTTA
Source organism: Artocarpus heterophyllus (assembly GCA_025403435.1). Classification (NCBI taxonomy): domain Eukaryota; kingdom Viridiplantae; phylum Streptophyta; class Magnoliopsida; order Rosales; family Moraceae; genus Artocarpus; species Artocarpus heterophyllus. Next base: position 23,330,189 of record CM046339.1, read on the forward strand.
TATAATTTGTTGTTCACTAGTTAGAACTTGGGCTAAGGATCATGTGCTTTTTGATCACACAAAAAGAGTGACAAGAGATAATGTCGGTGGGCAACTTACATGACCACATCACTCGAGAAAAAGGCGACCCGAAAACAAAAATATGGGAATAAAGCATCACCTTGAGCTTTTTGAGGCTGGGTTATCTTATACATATTTAAGAGAGGAGAAAAAAAAATGAAAATGTTTCTTTATCATTTAACGGGAACACAAACGCCAATTCACATGCCTTTAATAGCCTCCTACTATAGAAAACATGGTACCAATAAATAACCAGTTTGATTTATAAAGTTGAATAAAACGCTTCTGGGCTCCTGAGATTCATTTAAGAACAAATCCAGAACACACGTAACTTTTTAATAGATTTTTTATGATAAATTAAAATATTTAATTAATCGATGTCGAGAATCTTATAACATCAAAGCCATGCAAAAAAAAAAAAAAAAAAAAAAAAACTAAGAAACAAATGTAGTAAACAAAAAACACAATCAAACACAAACAAAGGATAAACAAGTTATGTAAAAACCATTGTTATTACAAACTCAAAGAAAACAAAATAGAAAGGAAAAAAATGACCACAAACAATAATGACAAGTCTTCTTGTGGAGAAGCGACCTTCAACGGCTGGAACAATAGGAAATGGTAGTGCATCAAATGAAGCAAAAAAGCATAGTCGAGGTGCCACCAAATCAATTCACGTGCACCACGCGCACAACCTTGACGTTACCACCCCACAGGACACTTGACACTATAAAAGATTCTGCACCATACGGGTTAAGACCTTACTAAGAAAGCATGGATCTGGAAGAAGTGATGCCCTTAGAATGTCCCCCAAAGCCTTATTACAAGGGTCCTTGACAATTATGGTCTAGATCACTTTCTCAGTAATAAAGAGTGTAAAACTCTCGCATGTTAAAAATTACTACAATATAAAACTCTCACATACTACAGTAAAAACAGTTCTAACTAATGATTCTAAACACCCTATGCATTTCACATTCAATATCCATGCGTTGAAATAACAAAATCGCTTAGGCCACCATCTTGCCCTTATTGCCACATTGATGGAAACACAAGGTCAAGATCCAGCCAAAACTGCATTCTTTGTTATTTCTCTCCCTTCTTGCCTTTGGGACCGACTGGTTAATCACATATTGTTTACAATCAAACTCTTAAAAAGACACACCATTATCTTATGAATGTTTTTGAACTAGTCATAATCACATTAAAATGAAAAAGTAAACAAAATTGATTAAGTCAAAATACAGCCATATCATCAGGGTATTTTTCATCTCCAACATAGAATTCTTCTAGGTCTTTTTTAGAAAAACAATTTCTTAGCTTCTTATGATGTCTTTTTATGATTTTTCTTTTCATGGTTACTAACACTAATAGCCCTTGAACTTTAGGGTATCTTCCACTTTACTCCCTCAACTTTTAAAAATTCATCATTTTTTCTCTTTCATCCATTTATATATTTTATGGTGTCTCCTACTTTATCTCTTCAACTTTCAAAATTCCTCACTTTTTCCTTTTCATCTATTTATATATTAAAATGAACAGAATTTTGGTTATGTACAAGGCACATGAGATACTGAAAGGGCAAAAAGGAGATTTTGATGCCTTCAACACCATTCACGTTCATGGCTTAAGGTCTTCTTTTTTTTTTTTTTCCATTTTTCTCTCAAGTCTTCCCCCAGCATATTTCTTCCAAAATCAATTTGTGTCTTCAACACTAGGTTTAAAGTTTTAGAAATTCCCAAAACTTTCTATCAACTTCTTTTGGTGTGCCTCTCACAACGCAATAGCATGGATTCAAGAAGGAACTGTTACAGTGGATTGGATTCATTTGGTAGTAGATCTTATTCACCGAAATCAATGGGAAAAAAAGGTTGCAACCAGCTCTAATTTGTGTGTATGTGGATCGTATAGACAAGTGAACGCCTCCTGGGCCGATGCAAATCCGGGTGGAAGGTTTTATGGATACCCAATATATCAAGTAATATTTTTATTTTTTAGAGCCCTGAATGAATTGTCTTTTTTTCCCATAATCTGTAAATTCATGGGTTTGTTAGGTTATTATGTTTTTTGAGTTTATGTTGTTTAGAACTGTCGGCTTCTAATTTTTGAAGGCAAGGAAGCTTACTTTGTATAATAATATTTGTACCATAATCCGTCGGCTTCGAATTTCATTTTCTGATTTTTTTTTTTTTTTTGTTTTGGATGTTGTGGAATGATTTTTGTTTTTGTAGAAAGATGGAAATATTGGGTGCAAGTCGTCTTTTGATTGGATTTGATCTTCCAATGTATGAAAGGGTCAAAAAAGGATTTTCCTCCATGGCTCATGAATAAGCTTATCCTCTCAAGGTGCAAAAATCCGAAATTGTTCAGGATGAAAATGGCCAAAAGGGTTTTCAAGAAGCGGGAAAAAAAACTTGTGTCTTCCCTAAGTTTCTCGTTTTTCCGTACAAAAAAGGGAGAAAAAAAAGTTGCAGAATAATCTCCTTAAGCCCCAAACGTGAATCGTATTGAAGACATCAAAATCTCTTTTTTGTCCTTTCAGTATTCTCTGTGCCTAGCACATAACCAAAATTCCGTTAATTTTAATAAATAAATAGATAAAAAGAACAAAATAAAGACTTAGAAGTTAAGGATGAAAGTGATGATTTTTAAATTTATGAGGTAAAATAGGGACATCTTAAAGTTTAAAAACTATTGGTATTAATAATCTTTTTCTTTAATCTAATGCCTCAAACCATATAGAAAATAGCTAGTTTCAAATTTAGACCAATGGTTTGTTAAGTTTCAACTAAAGACTTTAGACTTCCAAGCCAAAAAATAAAATAAGATAAAGGCTGTGGCTGAAAAAAAGAGAGATAAGAGGCTCTTTAAGTATCGAGCAGACATAGCGCAATCTGCCATGATTGGCATGTAAGACATAAGTGAAGCCAAAGTAAATGTCTACGTTTAGGACATTAATGTCGTGATGGGCCTCACTAAGATTTATTTTTCTTCTTGTAAGAATCTTTGATGAGGTCTAATTGCAAAATCTATAAAACAATGACAATGTATTGAGCTTTTATTGGATTCCAATATGCTTTACAGATTATTGTTGTATTAACATCTAGTGGGTTCCTCCAATATTTGACTTTACAAATTGTGGGCACCCCTCTGTTTCTCGATTTCAACACAGTTTTTCCACTCATATGCACATCCATCCGTGCAATTTCTATCTAACCTTTTATGGGTCCTCTCCGTTTTCATGTTTATTGTTGGGCGTATGGGCCAGCAATCCTTCCGTGCGCTCGTGGGAGTAACCGCCCGAGACATAACATCCCGACCTGTTGGCACCCAAACGGGTGCAGCCCCTCATGTCCGACGCTTAGATCAGGGCTTTGTGCTGTCAAGTGTTTAAGGAAATAAAGTTGGGCCTTCGCTAACAGCTATAACAGCTATAGCTTTTAGTACAATAGCACGCACTTGATCCTAACATTTATCTTTTGAAAAATCATGTTTATACGAAGAAGCCAAAAAAAAAAAAAGGGGTTGTGGTTGTGGCAAGAGAAATGTGTCCCCTTTTTTTTAATTTAAAATAGCCTCTCAGTTACAAAAACATTAATGTATTTGAAAATTCAATGTTTATACCTACCTCGAGTTTAGGATGCCAATTCGTGATTTTCAAGGGTTTAATAATAATTTTATACTAAAAAATGTATAAAAAAAAACTATATTTCTACTCCAATGCATAATGCTATTATATATACTATATCTTTTTTGTTTTTCAAAGTTGAAAGGAAAATTTTTATTTTAGAAGGTGAAAAATGACGGTTTTGTAAGAAAAAGGAGTATATTAATCAGTAAATAATTAAATACAATATCTTTCAAAAAATAATTAAATACAATAATTTGATGTTTTCCTATACTTTTTTTTTTTTGCTTGATGGTAGTTTTGACACAAGTTGCCTATGTAAAGTTAACGTTAATATAAGCCAACTCAATTGGTGTTTAGTGAATTGGTGAATTGCTTTCCATGTATTGAATTTTGGGTTTCAAATCCTAGGGACGCAATTTTCAAAAAAAAAAAAAAACTTTGATATAGCATTATATGATGATTGATCTTTTTTTTTTTACCCAAATGCCAAATTTTATGTTGACATTGGAAATTTGCATTGTATTGGAAATAGTCATTGTTCCCATGTTTTGATGAAGATTAGTGCGAAGTTCCTAAGTCCCATGACTTAGGAGTCATCAAAATTGTATAATAAGCAATGCAATAAATGATGCTACCATAGGTGATGTTAATTTTTTTTTTTAATTAAAACTTGCATTCCACGTCAAAGCAGTACACACTCAATTGTGTATTGACCTCGTAATACAAAAAATATATATATATACTTTTGATTTTAAACCGATTCTACCAATAAATTTTAATGAAACGTTTAAGAAAATATTAGTGTTATCAATTTTTAATTTGTCAAATTAGTTTCAATAAATAGACTTACCAATTAAAAAGAGCAATTATTTTGCTAATTACCAAGTAAAAAAAAGGTAGATAAACTTAGGATCCTTTATCATTTAAACTCTTAAATTTTGCCCCATATTAGATAAGTTCTAAACTAATTTACTTTGACAATATAACTCTTATTTTGCACCTTCTTTAAACTATAATGCTATTATTATTTTCAAATTTCTTTCCAGCAAGTTTGTCGTTTTCTCTATTTCAAAGCCAAATCTAGTGCTAGCATGCAATATAGATCATTTTAGGTGGTCCGAGTCGCTGTAGTTTTCTCCATTTCTTCCTCCTAATTGGCAATTCTTATTTTCCAATTAAAAAATTTGGAAGGGAAAGCTTGCTTATTTTGACTCTGTTTTATAATAGTAACTAGTTTGTCGATTAATAATATTCTTTTGTCGTACTTCAACTCCAAAACCATGCTAAGCACCACGCTTGGTCGGATCTAAAATCTAAATCTAGCCACCATAACGCTGAACGACAATGCAAAAAGCCACGACAACCATAAAGCTATTCATGTATATATTGAGGATTTTTAGTTATTGTTTCTTTTGCCGTTAGAGGAAATGCTTTCATTATCTGAATTCTAAATTCCCACCGACTTTGACCATATGCAAGCGCATCATTATAATCATTATTTTTGCCAAGACATTATTAAAAACAATTTAGTCTTTAGATGCCTCGGCAAGCAACTTGCTTTCATATTGGCTATAGTAGAAATTGAACATTATCCAATGGAAGTAGGACCCATTCCTCTAAAGTCTTATATCCCATTTGCCATGCAATAACAAAGCTGATTCTATTTCTCTGTATGGGACAGGAATGTCACTTTCTTTTTATTTTGTTTTGAACAATGGTAATCGCATCTAGATTGTAAAAGTATAATAGACACCAATTTAGATGTCAAGGACCTCAATGCATTAATTGCAACCCTGGTCATAAACTAAAACCACCGATAGGTTCGATTAAAATACATAAAAAAGTAATATGTTATCGAATTCTAACAAAAGAGAGTCAAAGAGGCACGCAATTAATCAAACATATAAATAACTCTTTTAAATAATAAAGGCCCGTTTGTTTCGATATTCGAATCACGATCTGAATCATTTTGCTACAGTATTTTTTCTCACAAAAATTTAAATCTTCATTCAAATACTCGAACCAAACGGGCCCTAAATAACTTAGATCGATCAAGATCACAAAACTAAAATCACCATGACCTACCACGACACCGCGAAGGAAAACGACTTGAAGATTAAACATAAAGATTATACCCAAAGATAAGGAGACGACCTCTAATATTATAATAGAAAGTCAAGAAAATAACAAAAACACACTAAATCTAAAAAAGGCGAAAATATCAAGTCTTTATTTGATAAACACAAATTAAAATAAAAGGAGCCATAACCAACTATTGACTTGAGTTAAATCTAGGTTTTTGTTTTATTTTATTCTGTTTTGTTTTTCAACGGGTTAAAGTTGGTGGTTAGAGATAATGAGCATGAGAAAGACCACCACCTGTCCGCTTATTTCTATGTTAATTAATCTTGTGCTTTTTTGCTAGTAATGTTTAGTCTAGTCCTTGATATTTGAGATCTATCTTCCTTAACTATAAAGCCAAAAACATATATATAAAATAAAATAAAAGAACATGATAGAGCATACTTTTTTCAAATAAGCGGTTTAGAAACCATCAAATTCCATTTAGAATAGTTTAAGCCTCTTTCACAATTATCAAAAACAAAAAATGATATGGCCCTTTCAAACGTTCATCCATTTCGTAGCGTTCAAGTTAGCCATAAAGATCTAAGCCGAAATTAAAGTTGGCCATTAAGGAAAACGACACTCAAAGTAGAAAACAAAAATAATACAGCGTTTGAAATATCATTATCTAGTTGAACAAAAATAAAAAAAGCAATTAAATATATTATTTTTGCAAATCTTCATGGAAAATGTGATGTCAAATGCCTCTCTTAATCGCCCAACAAGTAAAGTACCTTAAATAATGCAATTAAGGGGGTGTTTGGCAGTGGTGGGAACCACTCAGTTCCCACCACAATCTCAGTTATGAACAGTATAAAGCTTTCATATGCTACAGTAACAATAAAAAAATATACTACAGTATAAAACTCTCACATGCTACAGTAAAATGGTTCCCACCACCCTTCCAAACACCCTATAAAAGTGAGGAAGCATTGTCAAAAAAACGAAAAAAAAAAACAAAAAACAAAAAAGTGAGAGGAAAGAGGCTTCAGCTACCATACACCGTCTGCATCCGATCGCACCCAACAGATCAACGATCACGACATGGCCGACCCCGTTGTGGTAGTCCGATGGGCATGAGCGTGGGGCCCATACCAAAATCTCAATCATCGCCGAGTGGAAGAAATAAAAAAAATTCTCAACTCTCATCATTCATCTTCCTCCAAAGTCCCAAACCACTGCTTTTGCGGAACGGAACGGGGCCCCATTGGCGCGTGGGTCCCACTCCACCCCCCAAAACGCATACAGCCCGTGCGCAGTGCATTCTATCGAAACATAATTAATTACTAAAATAAATAGTTAATGAGCAAAAATAAATAAATAGTAAATAATTAATTGAATTAAAAAAATCTCGGAGTTTCAAGAGGAAAGACCGAGATCCTATAGCGTACAGTGTTTTTATTGATGCTTTACGCATTTAATTCCACAACAAACGTGAAAAAAAAATATTGATATGGAAAAAAATATTAATATTTTAAGTTTAAAAAATACTTGAAAAAATATTAATATTGATAAAAATATTTAAAAAATTTATAAAAATTAGTAAAATTTACATTAGAACATGATTTTAATACTTTTTGATAGCACAAACATTAAAAAAGATATATAAATAAATAAATTTTACATAAAAAATCATATATATTACATTTTTTAATACCAAAAAGAAGTTTTATGAGGTTTAAATGTGGTTGAGATCCTATCTTGATTTAAACAGTATTGGTATTATGACATATTATTTGAATAATGTTGAACATGGTTACAAACATGCCACATATAAGTTTGTTGATCACTTCCCACTGTATTTTCATCAGTTATAAATTATAAATTCTTTCAATTATTTGCCTAAAAAGGAGGTACTATGTTTGAATCAATGATGAAAATATCGATATCGGTACTCTAAATTTACAAAAATTTAGAAAAAAATATTGATATCGGTGAAAATATTAAAAAAGTTACAAATATTATGAATATTTTTTATATTAAAATTTTGATATAAACTAAGATTGCGTAAAAAAAACTCTACAACCCTTGATAAATCAATATTTTCACTAATTTATTATAATATTAACTAAAATTTTCTTTAAATTTTAGCATTTGGAGAAAATTTTTTCTATATTTTTAAAATTTTTGTCGAAATTTTAAAATTTTTAAAGTCTCAAAAGATCCTTTAAGATTAAATTAAAACACCTCTTAAAATTTTTTAAAAATTTTGATATGTCAAAAAAAATTATTTATATTTAATAGATATTTCAAGACTTTTAAATTATAAAAATTTCGATAAAAATTTTAAAAATATCCAAAAAAAATTTTGTCATGATAATCAATTTATTTATTTTTTTAAATAAGCAATAAAAAAAGAGAGCGATATTAAAAGAGTGAGAAAGACGAGCGAGCGACGTGAGTTGTGCTTTCGATTTCTTTCTCTCTCTACATTCTCACTCTCTCTTTCCTTCCCTATATATCTATAATATAAGATATATATATATATATGGTCGTCATTGAAGCGAGAGAGACGTAACAGTGGAAATCCGGAATCAAATCAAATATACAAGAAAGTCGTAACAATGGTCTCCGAGATAGGAGAGTAGCTAGGGTTTCCGGTGTGATTTTGGAATTGAATTGATCATTGCTTTTTTGCTTTCCCTGAAAAAGGAGGGAAAAAAGATACATATATATACATATATATATATATATAGTGGTAGAGTTCGTTTCTCTCTCTATCTTTTGTCCCCTTTTCATCTGATAGGTCCTTGACTGTGAGATCCCGGAGTGGTGTTCGCTTTTTCTCTGCGACTGGTAAGCGATCTGAATTTGGTTCTCGGTTGTTGAGAGTTATTACGATTGGATCTTTGGAAATTTCGAGCTGATTATCAGCTGTGTAAATTTTTTTTTTTTGGAAAGAAATGAAGGAAATGGAAGTGTTCAAGTTTAATTAGCTGAATTTTATACGATTACTAATGTTTTACGCTTTCTTTTATCGTATTACATATTGTCAGTAACGAATCAGAGCGTTATCGTTAGTGGATTTTTGTTGTGTTGTTTCTCTATACTGCGTTTCTATACATAGATTTACATTGCCGTGTTGTGACTTGTAAGAAAAATGCTTGCTTTAAACTGATTCACGAATATATTTTTTTTTTTTCAATTTTATCGACGGAAGTATAAATGATGCGGGTTCCATGATCGTTAATGCTGATGGCTTTTGCAATTCACTTCTATTTTTGTTCAATTACTTTTTTTTTATTACATGATTTTTCTGTTTTCTATTTTTAATTTTTTAAATTTTTTTAATTTTTTTGTATAAATGGTGTTTAATTGAGGAAATTTAAGGTAGATTGTTGGTGACATCATTTCTGTTTTAATCAATACTCCCTTTCATGTGATATTCTAGCATAAAGATGAAGGATGCAAGCGATACCCAGATCTGGGGGAGATCTTGATTCTTTGTGCTAGTTCTATACTAGATTTGCGTTTCATTCTCCGTATTCTGTACTTTTCAGGTGCATTATGGCGTCCAAATCGAGCTCAGGTGATGGTCGGACCAGGAGCTCCATTCAGATTTTTATTGTGGCTGGTTTGTGCTGTTTCTTCTACATATTGGGTGCGTGGCAAAGAAGTGGTTTCGGCAAGGGTGATAGTATTGCTCTTGAAATCACCAAGAGTGGGGCCGAGTGCAACGTAGTTCAAAATTTGAGTTTTGATACCCACCATGGTGGAGATTCCGGGAGTATTGATGAATCTGATATGCAAACGAAAGTTTTTGAACCATGCCGGCCCCGTTACACTGATTATACGCCCTGCCAAGACCAAAAGCGTGCAATGACTTTCCCCAGAAATGACATGATTTATAGAGAGAGACATTGTCCTCCAGAGGAAAAAAAGTTACATTGCCTAATCCCAGCACCTAAAGGCTACGTAACTCCATTCCCTTGGCCAAAGAGCCGTGACTATGTACCCTATGCCAATGCTCCTTACAAGAGCTTGACAGTCGAGAAGGCTATTCAGAACTGGATCCAATACGAGGGAACTGTTTTTCGATTTCCTGGTGGGGGCACACAGTTTCCTCAAGGAGCTGATAAGTATATTGATCAGCTAGCGGCTGTGATACCTATTAAGAATGGGACAGTTAGGACTGCGCTGGACACTGGCTGCGGGGTACGTATGCATCAAATCTAAATGCTTGCGTCAACTTAATTGCAAACCTTTTATTTATTTTTTGTTTTACTCCTTAAGTTCAATGCTTTTGGCTGTGTGATCTTCATAATCATGATGGGAGTTTTATTTTATTTAGGTTGCCAGTTGGGGTGCATTTCTTTGGAGTAGAAACGTTATTGCAATGTCTTTTGCCCCCAGAGACTCACATGAAGCACAGGTCCAATTTGCTCTTGAAAGGGGTGTACCTGCTGTGATTGGCGTTCTAGGTACGATAAAGCTGCCATATCCATCTAGAGCCTTTGACATGGCACACTGTTCTCGTTGCTTAATTCCATGGGGAGCCAATGGTGAGTATCATATATGGCAAATTAGAACAATTATCTTATTATTTTTAACATTTCGTTTATGTTAGTGATTTTGGACTCTCTTTCCACAGGTGGAAAATATCTGATGGAAGTTGACAGAGTTCTTAGACCTGGAGGTTATTGGGTGCTTTCTGGTCCTCCAATTAATTGGAAGAATAGTTACAAATCATGGCAGCGTCCCAGGGAGGAACTCCAGGAGGAACAGAGAAATATTGAAGAAACCGCTAAGCTTCTCTGCTGGGAAAAGAAGTACGAGAAGGGTGAAATTGCTATTTGGCAGAAGAGGGTGAATGCTGATTCATGTGCGAGCAGACAGGATGATTCCCAAGCTACCTTTTGCAAATTTGAAGATGCAGATGATGTCTGGTATGGTTTGTTGTCACATGTAGCCAAGCATTATGTTGGTAGAGAACATTTCTAAATTTAAAAGAGGCTTTGGGTCCAATGCGACTGCAATTAGCTTGCAGAAACATAACCTTTAATTTCTATTATGCTTGTCATCTCGTATTTAATATTTATTTTCTAAAGTTTGCTTGTTTGTGGTGGTTATTAGGTACAAGAAAATGGGGGGATGCATAACTCCATATCCAGATGTTAACAGTCCCAGTGAAGTTGCTGGTGGGGAGCTGGAGCCCTTCCCAAGAAGGCTTTATGCTGTCCCACCCAGAATTGCTAGTGGATCCGTTCCTGGTGTTTCTGTTGAGACATACGAGGAGGACAACAGAGTATGGAAGAAGCATGTGAATGCTTATAAGAAAATTAATAGACTACTTGATACAGGAAGGTATCGCAACATAATGGATATGAATGCTGGTTTGGGAGGTTTTGCTGCAGCACTTCAATCTCCCAAATTATGGGTTATGAACGTGATGCCTACCATAGCCGAGAAAAATACTCTAGGTGTCATATACGAGCGAGGATTGATTGGCATCTATCATGACTGGTACTCTTTTTGTGCTTTCTATTGTTCTTGCTAAGCATGCATTCTAGCTGTATAGATTTCTACTAAAACATGCTATAGTTATGCAGCTCCTTTTTGTATAAATTATCCTTTACTCGGTTGTATGTTACAGTTTTCTTTCTCCTCAAGAGAACAAAAAACGATAAGCTCTGTCCCTTATCTCACCTATCTGCTATCCCCAAATGCAAGAAAGGATGAGGTGGCCCCGTCTTGAAGTGGGGCCTTATACGGCTATTGTGCTTAGCTCGACTATATGTGAATTTTTGAAAATTTCTTAATAATCTTTGAATTTCTGCGAAAATTTTAAATTATTTTTCATCTTGTTTCATTTTTCGGTTTTGCTGGTGCAGGTGCGAAGCTTTCTCCACATACCCAAGGACTTACGATCTCATTCATGCCAATGGTGTTTTCAGTCTGTACAACGGCAAGTAAGCATTTCTTCAATCAGTGTAATTTTACGTGTGAAAGTGGGGCGTTCTTTAGTGTGTGCATGCTTTGATTGATATTCCAAAGTTGAAAGGTTAGCCACCAATCACTGGTGACAGTCTGGCCTACCTCACTTACTTTGTCAATTAGTGATTTCCCAAGTCACAAGTCTTTTCAGGCTTTGTTATTTGGACTAACCTTGCTGACTTCTTCTACCAGTCGCTAGTCATTTTAACCATCTTCAACCACCAAGCTTGACATACGAACCTAAACTTTTTCTTTAGTTCATAGAGGTCCAAGAAGTTGCCTGTAAGCGAAAATGAATATGGGGGCAGGTGGCAGATATAATATTAGAATATTTTAAACACAACGAAATTGCTGCGGTGGGAAGTCTTTCTGCTGATTGACTCTAGTGATTCATCTTGCTATTCCTGAACAACGGAATCCACATCTTACTCTCTGCTTGTTTTAGATCTATCCAATGTCTTTTTACTCGCGCCTGACTTGGTACCCAAAAAAATGCAGATGCAATGCGGAGGACATTCTCTTGGAGATGGACCGTATCTTGCGACCGGAAGGTGCAGTGATCTTCCGTGATGATGTCGACACACTAATGAGGGTGAAGAAGGTAATTGGAGGGATGAGGTGGGATACCAAAATGGTGGACCATGAGGATGGACCCCTTGTTCCCGAAAAGATTTTAGTTGCTGTCAAGCAATATTGGGTTGCAGATGGAAACTCCACCTCCACTCAATGAAATGCAGGATGAGTACCTGCGGCTCAGTTCGGAAGTCGCAAAGCTTTCTCGCTAGTCCTGAGTCTCTTGGCTAACGCGCATTTGATTATTTAATGGTTTCCCTCAGCAATTTTGCTTGCACGAGTATGTTAACAGAGGAGGGCCGTATAATTCATGCACAACTTGCCCTTGTTTATTTATACTAGTCTTAATAGACAAAGCTACAGAAGTGATGCTTGTAGTAAGGTCAATGTCATTATATTAATTTTTTTCCCCTTGCTGAGTCCCTTAAATTTTGCTTGTTCTATGCTGCTTCTCAAAAGCCACTCAAAATGCTTTTCAATCGGTTCTTTTTTTGGTAAATAAAAGCTTTTGAATGGTGTAATCATAAGAAAATTTATCATGTCTCGTTCAGGTTTATTTATTTATTTATTTTATTATTATTATTATTATTATTATTTTGTAGCGTGTTGTTTCTGTCAAAGCTTATACGACATTCAAATTGCATATGGTCATTGTGAGATTGCTGAAACAAGGAGTGACGCCATATTTTCTAAACCTCTATTTTTTTTTTTTTAAGTGATTGCTGGCAAGGTTTTCCCAGTGTAAATACATTTACCAAATAGCAACGGACGAGTATAAAGTTATAAACACATCTCAATTGTTAAAATTGTAGTAAGTAGCACTTTTTCAAATAGAAAGGTTATATTATTTACCTCTGTATTTAGAGTAAAAATAATTTTTATTGAAAATAATTTTTATTACAATAGTATATTGATGTAAAGTGTAAATAATTAATTTATTCTTTGTTTATTGTATAAATAATTCTTATTTACTAGTATAAATACATTTAACAAATAGCAATGGACGAATATAAAGCTATAAACACATCTCAATTGTTAAAATGTAGTAAATCGCAATTTTTCAAATAGGAAGGTTATAGTGTAAATAATTTATTTCTCTTTATTTAGGGTAAAAATAATTTTTATTTATATAGTATATAGATGTAAAGTGTAAATAATTAATTTACTCTTTGTTTATAGTATAAATAATTCTTATTTACTAATAAATTTATTATTTACTATAAATATTTTTAAAATCTAGTATTTACTGCTATTATACTGTTATTATAAGAACACAAACACATAAATCGCCCAATGGATTACAACTGGTACACAAAAAGTGGCAATCCACAATAGCTGCTCGAGTAGCAGTTGGTCAGCTCCCCTGCTCACATGGGCCATCGAGGTCCAGCTTGCACAGCCCAAAAATTCATGAAGATATAGTGTGGCCCAGGTGCTACAACTTGATTTAAGGCGCGTTTGTCTTACTAGTTCAGTCTGAATCAAAATTTAAATTAAAATTTAGTAAATCATTTAATTTGAATTAAACTGACAGTTTAAACTAAGTTAAATTGTCTCACTTAGAACTCAAACCCTATTTACATTTTAACATTTCAAACTAATATTAAATAGTGATTTTACTTTACATTCGTATTTATAATTTAACATTATTATTTCATATTATTTTTCAATTAAATAACTTCCTTTTATATATTTCATGTTTATTTTTTAATTAAATAAATTTTCATGCTTCAAACTAGAGTTATCAAAAACCATCCAAACATAAATTCGAATTGGATTTTCTATTTAAATTAACACTTTAACTACACATCGAAACGTCAGTTTGAATTACTATTTAAGTTATACAATTTAAATTTTTGTATTCAACAAAAAGTTTAAATTAACACAATTTAAATTAGCAAACGCTTATATTACACACTACTAAGTACTAACACAGGTATTTATTGGCCAAAAATAAAAAGTACTAACACAAGCATATGAGACTAAATTATTAATGCTCTGTATGTACAAGGACCCTTTTGAACATCTGAAAGCCACCAAAAAGCTGAGATATTTTTTTTTCTTTGTTTCCTTTTTTCGCTTTTTTTGTAGAGTGTTTAGAACCAAGTACTAACATCAAAGTTTCAACTGCTACATTGTAAAACAAAAGCATGTTATAATATAAAAACTTTCACATTCTACCATGTTTAAGTTTCAACTTAGTTCCATATGAAGATGTCTGCTGATAGCAATATAATATAATCTACATGAAAGGGTGTTCCATGAAAAAAAAAATAAAGAAGAGAGAGAGAGAGAGAGAGAAACACGAAAGGTGAAATCTTGGCCTTAGAGATTTGGACTTGAATGGTAAATTTTTGTGTGGCCTAAAATTCTCTCAAATTTAATACACAGAGCAGGAAGGATAATTTCATTGTATAGATTGTGATGGGAAGGAACGATAGACATGTGGGGTTGGAAGTTGGAACATGCACTTTCGGCATGCGTGTATTATTCGCAACCTCAATTCTTCTCATATATGTCTTAAAGATGACTTGGATACTATACATGATTATCTTTTGCTGTGGATATCTATGTCGACAAGTTATCATGTCGTTTACCTTTTCGATGTTGATCATTTTTTTTTTGTTTTTTTTTTAATAAATTTATATACTATCTTGTGTACATTTACGAACATAGACTTGAACGATTAATTTTAAAAATTGCCTCCTAGTTCTAAGTGTTTACTTCTTTTAAAAATGTAATACATGTTCTCCTCAAAACACAAAACTTTATAAAAAACGAGTATCCTATTAAAATGTTTGACAGAAAAATTACTTGTGTCACACAATGTAAGTGTTTTTAATTTATTTTTATTTGGTATTAGATTTTCTTGGCGTCCGTTTAGAACAGAGATTTGAACATTTTTTTGTTTGAATTTTATGAGAGATAATACTGTAGCAAAAGTGGTTAAAACTATAAAAATGGTTTAAGCAGCAGTTGTCAAACGGAGGCTAAGAATTAGAATTTTCAAACCAGATTAGATGTTTAACGGTATAGAGTTACTAAAATACCCCTAAATACAAACTCCGAGCCAATCACCAACCCATTTTCGTTAGAAACCCTAACGGAAAGAGTATGCATGCATATATGAGGGTGAATGTGTCTTCTGTATGTATGCATGATGTGTGTGTATACATACAAAAATGATCTAGCTAAGAGGGGCCATTTCTCACAACTGTGCCAGTGAATGCCAAGTCAGAATCACCAAGGTACAAAATGAATTATTGGTCCTGTTTTTGGATATAATAGGCTCATGATTTATATGGACCGTATACGTTATGAATCCTCAAGTAATTTAATTAGATAATAATAAACTCGCTGTTCTCAGTCAATGCCAATATTTATACAACCAAACATTATGTGAAAAATAATTACCCACATCTGAGATTATTGAAAACTCTCAAGTTCATATCCACAAACTACAGAAAAAAGAATCAGTGTATTTATGCACTTTTAGGAAGACTTAATTCAAGATTTGTTGGTTGGTCATGTTAAGAATATAAATTAAATCTATTCCGAGAAGGAAAAAAGAAAGGAAAATACAAAAGGCTTGTCTGCACCAAAGCTCTCCATATTTATCATTTTTAGCAATTTTGTCCCTAAACTTTTAAGTTTGATAATTTACCCCTTGAACTTACAAATTTGTTGCAAATCACCCTTAATTGGTAATAATTTATCTTTTTTAAAAAAATTGACGTGTGATTTTTATATAGATTATTAATCAATGAAATAAATGATCAGTTTTATGTATTCTAACCTTTTTTTTTATTAAGATCTTTAGTTTAGTTTTATCAAAATAGATAAATAGAAAATTTTAAATTAACTTTGTCTTAAATATAAATTTGGATTAACATTCATAAGAAAAGACTTGTTATGCTCTTAACTCACGATCCATGTGAAAATTACATGAAATTTTTTTTTCAAAAAATAGTAACACAACTATCAATAGAAGGTGATTTAAAATAAATTTGTAAGCTCAAGAGTTAAATTGTTAAAATTAAAAGTTCAGAGCTCAATTACCAAAAACGATAAGTTCATGGGTACTAGTGCAAAAAAGCCAAAAAAGAATGAAAAATCATCAACTTGTAAAATTAGGCCACAACACAAGCCCTACTTAAACAACCCTTGTGACCTCTCAATTTTCCACGGCTTTCTTTCTTTCCTCTTTTCTTTGTAGCAAAATTTTTCAGCCTGCAAATTTAAAGCTCCCTTATGTCTTGTTTCTTTCATTTTTATTCTCTGGGGGACCGTACAATACAGCCTGCTTCTTCTTCATGAACCTCTTGTCTCTATTGTAAAATCCTTAAAAATTTGTTTTTCCTTTTCGTTCTTCTTTACATATATAAGATCCATTCTTTTCATTTTCTAAAACATTCTACAAGAGAAAATTTCTCTATTGCTGTGTCTCTTTCATCTTCTCTTTGTAAGTTTTGTGCTTCCTATAGCCAAACATTAAAACAAACCTTTTCTTTTTGTTTGTTTCCTTCATATTTTCGCTTTTTATTGTAGTACTAAAAGCAAAAAAGAAAGAAAAAGATTAAAAATCTTCATGAATATGGTTACCTTAACATCAACTCACAACACCAGCCTCCCCCAAACATTTCCCTCCGACGTTGATCCCTCCTTATCTCCATACTTGAGCAACAAAGAAGCCTTTCGAGCACGGGGCTTCGCAGAGAACTTTAGTCCCATCACTACCACCACTCAAGACAAGCATATTCACATGGGAAGAAACAAGGAAGAGGATGATGAAATCGGAGTATTCCGAGCTGAAAAGTACTTCAACGGAGCGATTGACAACGTTGAGACAAGCTCGCGAGTTTCGAGCATAAGTTCCTCTGCAAGAAGCTATCCTTACAAGAGTGATGGAAGGCTAAATCTAGAGCAAGTGAAGGCAAAGATTCAGCCGAGAACTCCGAGTGTCCGTTCAGAGTCTAGTTGGAACAGCAGGAGTGTGTTGCTGCAAGGTGGTAGGAGAAATTCATCAAGAGCCAAGTCAAGTGGATTAAATGGAAAGAAATTTCTTGCTACTTTTGGCTGCAAATGTTCTTGCTCGGATAAGAATTCTGTTGAGACAAAAAATGTTGGTGAAATAAGCTTCAACAAGAGTCCCAGTAATGCTAGCTACAAATCATCTCTTCATCACAAATCGAGCATCATATCGCCTGCAAGACCTGGCCTTAACCTTATTGATCCACTTCAAATCCAGAAGCCTCCAAAAGTCGACATCTTGAGTCCGAAACCACCATCCGGGCCGCAACAATTCCCGTCCAGGAGTCCGCTTTTATGCAAGTCACCCGAGGTTTTTGGCTCTCCTGCTTTGCAAAGGGGAAGCAAGTCCCTCAGCCTTGACAGGAGGCTTACTATGATGTCATGGGATCGCCCCTGCGGAGTCACCCCTACTACTCCTCCTCCTCCTCCTCCTCCTCCCCCTCGCGCGGAGGAATTAGTATTCAACGCAAACTCGAGCGCGAACCACCATGATTCGGGGAGCGATGCGAGCTCCGACTTGTTTGAGATAGACAGCGTCACGGGAAAAACCAACCCTTTTATGGCAAGGAGGACCTCTGATGATCAAACCTCCGGTTGTGTCACTCCCACCACTGGCTATGCCCCGAGCGAGGCGAGCATTCAGTGGAGTGTTGTCACCGCAAGCGCGGCTGATTGCTCGGTCATGTCGGATTGCGAAGACTCGGTAGGTACTAGGCCTGCGTCGAAGATGGTCTTGGGAGGGCCGGCCAAGACCAGAATGATGAGCAAAGACATCGTGCCGAGAAGCCGTTCGAGCACACTCTTGGGCTGCAGGAGCCAAAAGGCTGTGAATATTGCTGGTGATGCTTATAGAGCTACTACTACTCCCCGACCGATGTATGACCCCAACATGCGATTCAGATTGGATTCTCCAGCGAGATTTCAGGCCAAGATCGCGAAGTTGACGGATTTCAACACCAGAGTGGGGCAACAACTCTCTCTTGCTCAGATTCCCCGTTTAGCCTCACCGCAGAATTCGCATCTTTTATACAGTCAGTAAACTTATCGCAAATTTGGTTCATAAGTTTCAACACAAATGTTAAAATGAAATTTAAATTTTGTGAGATAAAATACTACAATAAAAAGGTCTAAACAATGATTTGAACTTGTGAACCGAAAGGAGTTTAAATATCGATTATCAAATTGGTGTATTAGTCTTCAAAAATTACAGTGGCGATTACTTTCAAGTTAGGGGTCATTAAAATAACTTATGGTATATTATTTTTGCTTTTGTTTTATTTACTTTATCTTTTTCTTGGAGAGGTTTGTAGAAGATGCAACTTTGGAGAAAATGGATGTTTATTAATGTATTTCTTTTTTAATTTTTTGGCTTCATTCAAACATCTTTTGATGTATAAAAGAGTGCAAAACTACACTGATGCTTCCCTTTCAAAGACGTGTTACAAAGCTGCAAAATAAAAATAACACTTACTTTTTGTTGTGAAAATCAAACCTGATGATCAAGACCATCACACACAACGATCTGTTTTTTTTTTTTTTTCATCATTCAAAAAAGGCAGATATTACCTGGACCATTTAGCAGATGGGTTGTCAAGCCTTTGTCTACATGTTCTTTAAAAGGCCATTGCTCACAAGAGGGCTTACAAACTTTTCACCACTTTCTTTGTATTGTCGGTGGTGTAAAAGAGATAAATTCAACAGCTAAAAAAGGAATTTTTTTCAGATGGGACTTAGAAAAAATACCTATTAGTAGGTATCTATCTTTTAGTCGTCAGATCTGCAGGGAAAAAATGATTTTGACTGTTTGGATTAAATCTAACAGTTTTAAAACGTATACCATCAGTGGGAGTTTTCGCCAAAAAATACACTAAAAGATAATAACAAATAATAAAAAATAAAAAGGGAAACAAGCAAGACTCTATTGATCTTTCTTTTTCAATATCCTTACAAGTTACAACCTATGAACTATATATTATAGAGACGTAACTAGCCCATCCAGACATTTTATACTAGCATCCCCATTTAACTATAATTTTCAAAATTGACTCCCCCACCACAAGTTCCCATCACCATTTTTGTTTCCTTTTGCTCTATAGGAAATTCACTTGGTAATAAGTGCACATGAGTGATCAGATCAAGATCATGACCCTCTATTTAGGGACTTGAAAGACTTCCCTTACGCCTCTTATAAGTAAAAGTTCAAACTAGAGGGGCCAGAAAAGGTTCTTTGTGTTCCCCCCTTAACTAAAAAAGTTCAGCTCTCACTCCAATTTTGCAACTTCTGATCACAATTCAACGGAAGGTGGAAGTTCCCAATCTTACTAATGACCAACACTCAAATTTTCAATGGAATGTCTATGGTGTTTGGCAATAGTGTTTTACACTACTTTTTCAGTTATAGACAGTGTAAAGCTCTCATATGCTATGGCAACAACAACAACAACAAAAAATCATTGCAATGTAAAACTCTCACATATTATAATACAAACAGTAGTTCTAACCAACGGTTCTAACCACCCTGCCAAACACCCTAGCTAACATGATCAAAAGGCCCTACTTGTGTTATTACTATTAGCTTGTGGAGGGAGGGGGAGGAAAAGCAGCCTTCTATAGCAACACAATCAAGTCTGTAACCACCAATGTAAATACAGTGGTCCATTGTTCTCTTCTCATGTAACAGTAACTTGACCCGGGAGATAATTTTAAGTTCAAATAGTCAAGAAACTTGAAATATCGGAACATAAAAGTGCAGACTAAGAAATACCCTTAATTCCTCTTTACACATAATAAATCAAGTGCAGCTTTCACTTTGGACCCAGTTGAGATCTCAGTTTCAAAATTTTGTGGAGGCTTTTGCAGTTTAAAACATTACGGTAGAATGGACTAAATCCTAGCCAAGAAAAACCAGGTTGATTTGACGAGCTGCTTTGGTAGCGGGAAAGTGAATAAAGAGAAGAACTAATACTGAAAGGAGAAGGTAGATGAAAGCTTTAAATGCTAAGGAAATACAGACGAAAGGAATATCTTATACAAATGGGAGCGAAACAGATTTGCATAGCTGGTGTAAGGACTCAGTTGTTGTTACTTCCTCATTTGTGGTTAGAAGTAACAAACTAAAAACAGGACTCTCATGTCACATTATTTAAAATTGGACAATGAAATTATTTCGGTTAGGTGTCCATTTGTAGCTACAACTCCACTCTATGGATAAGGATCATGTACCATTCGATGAACGAGACAGCGATCATTCAACATTCTCTTTCTGGTTAGGTTTTCATTGCCCTCAAGAAGTTTGAGATGTTAAAATTGATAACAAGAGAAGAAAAGGAAAAGGAAAAAAATGGACATACAAATGTTTTGTGGCCATGAACATACAAGCATAGAGTTGTAACTTTCAAATGTGTCAACATATTCTTCATGAATAGGGAAATTAAGGGTATGTTGGTTTGGGATAAAAGATTAAAGAGGAATAGGACATGATGGCCCTCATCTGGAATTCTATAATCAATTCCGTGGTAATGAATAAGAAAAGGAAATCCAACCAACACCTTTAATGACCGTTGAGGCAAAATAAAATAAGAAGTCCACTCCTACATTGCCAGATAAGTCTACACTGTTTTTCTCCTTAACAATTCTCAACCATCATACCTCTAGTCAAAATCATCCAATTCTCACTTGAAAAATATTGAAAATCATATCTAGCCCAATTTATAGTTTTATAGAAATTAACCAAAAGCCAAAAAGGTCCCAGGTTATTTTACAATTTAGAGCCAGGTGGTAATGTTTAACACCTACTAACGAAAACTTTTGAGGGAAAAAAATTAAATTAAAGCGAAAATATGGGCAAAAAAAACAAAATATAGAAGGGATGGTACGTGTAGGATAAACCCGGCTGATGTAATGCCATAAAAGAGGCTGATTTAGTTCTCTGAGTTGATGTTTTGCACATAGCTAGGCAATTCAAGCTGTCTTCTTGGATTACATGAAAAATCAAAATAATATAATTTTCATGAGGGATTGATGTCTCCCAAAAATCCAGCAGAAAATTTGATATAGATCAATCGATAAAAGTTGGTCCAAGCAACTCGTGACTATTTAACTTTAAACATAAGCCACAACAATTGCAGAGTAGAAAACAAGATAAGAAAGCTGTCTAGTTGAATGAAGCCTGAAACAGATAGATTCTTCACTAATCATGTGTTGGATATAGACATAGTGATAAAGGTCATAAAAAGAAAAAGTCAGAACTTGCAAAAAAACTAGGAAAAAATAATAAATAAATAAGAGAAAATGAAATTATTTCCAACAAAGCGGAGAAATTGAAGGCTCAAACTTGCAAGTAGTGCTATTGTGGCTCAATGTCAATGCCAGATAAACAACCCAAAACCAGAAGTGCTCAAAACTAAAATGGACACAAAAAACCAGAAAAGTGAAATTAAAGATAAATATATCTAATAAAAGTACCGTACATGACCAGATCTCGTTATTAAATTATAACAAATATAGACAGAAAAGAAATCTAAGGCAAACGGCACAACAATATCCGTATATACAAAACTTAATAAGCAGTGTGGTTCAAACATAAAGGGGGCAAAAAAATACTGGTACAAGTAGTAGTTTGTTCATGTTGATCATATAACAGTCAATCATCCTTGTAATCTTTTAAAGGCCGTGTTTCAAAGCCTCCGCCAGCTCTCTCGTCTAACGAGTACGGCATATAGGTTCCCAGTATTCTATCCCACATGACAAAGAATGGTTGGGAGAAGTTGTATTTGCTTCCGTATAGCTGATGATGAACATCATGATATGCAGTATTGTTTCTGAAAAAGATGTGGAAGAGGTTCCCCGGAAGCCACAACCCGCAATGATCATCGACGGTCTTGACAGTGGCAAAGGAGAAGAAGAAGATGGAAACTCGTGGAGACATGCCGGATAGGAGAAATGATAAGGCGCCACCAATTGTGTCGAGGAGAAGCCCCTCCAAGGGGTGATTGTAGAGAGCTCCAAAAGCATAGGGAACAACGAGGCGATGATGTTGAGAGTGGATGTGCTTGTACAAAAACTTATTGTGGTGCATGTATCTGTGCATGAAGTATTGCCAAGTATCCAAAACCAACATCGCAGTTACAAACTGCCGTGCCAAAACTATCAGAGAAGGCTTTGGACCTGCAGCATCTCCGCTGTCATTCCCTGTGACCTACATGATGGCATCAATCCATCAAAAATTAGTCTCTTAGATATTAGATATACAAATCAAGATAAAAACACATCGTGATAATGCATGAGGTGTTTACTAAGCGCAAGTAATTACACAAGAAAATAGAGTAACAATGTGGATTTGCAGAAAAACCACACAAAGAGGGTAGTTATGAACGAGGAAATTTTGAGACAACGCAAAACCAACAAACCCATGTGCTTTTCATCAGCAGACAGCAAGGCTTTCCATAAAGCCACACATAGGACCTTACCTTTCCATCATACATCAGCTAAAGTACAGGTGTGTTGCACCTGTGACATCATCCTAATCAGCTTAAGGAAACTTCGATTAAATGCTTCTTGCACAATTCTCACTGCAGGATTCTTCACGCTACTCACTACCTTATCTTTTTTTTAATTATTTTTTAATGAATGTAGCATAACAATTAACCCTCTTGTAAGGTATAGATCAGAAATAAAACAAGTGGAAAATAACCATATTGGATGAGTACATCAAAACCTAATTTCTGATTCAGATCACGTACAATTACACTCACAATCTCATCAAGTTATTGATTACTTGAGCAACACAATCTAAAAGGCATGTAGCTATAGGAAGCATATAAATTCAACAGAATATAGATCCCTGGGGGATAGAAGCTAAAAGAATTAAGCTCTAGACCATCAAATATTAAAGGGAAGTTCGGCATTGCTTTAGCTTATTCTTTGTGGTAGTAAAAGATGATAAGTAAGAGCGGTAACTTTTCACTCAGTGTTGGGAACCACATTTTTCAAAGTGCTTAACGGGGTAAAAATGATATTTAAAAATCTCATAATAAGCAACAAAAATATTACAATAAAATTATAAAAACTTAACAAAAAGTTTTATTAAGTCTTCATACAAAAGCTCTTTTGAAAAGCCATATTTTTGTAACTTTGACCGGAAGCTCTTGAACTCATGAAGCCAAAAATGCAGGAAGTAATTCCAAATAAGCTCAAAAAATAAGAAAAAGTGTACCAATTGTTGAAAAAGGTGGAAAAAAAATTATTCGGAGCAGACATCAATTCATTAAAAAGCTCAACACTTCTCATGTCATGATGCCATGTGATCAAATGTAGTCTCTTTCGAATAAAAATCTAAATATTATGACACCAGATGTGCTGACTCAGAAATCAATACCCTGCTACTATGCAAAACAAACCAGATGCAATCCAAGCCCAAAAACTGAAAAATTCACCATCACAAAAAGATCATAAACAAGAATTCAAGAATTGCCTATTCTGTAACCCAATCGGCAGATGCATGCAACAATTCAACCAAAACCCCTTTTTTCTTGGATTTAATCAATCACATCCCATGCCCAAAAAAGAAACAAACTTAAACTCACGCATGTTAAGATTTTTGCCTTCTTTTTTGGGTAGTTATTTTCATACCGTAAACAAGAGGATTGCAACAACAGCTTGAATGGTTTGCTGAAGAAGAACCCCTTTGACGACGGTTCGTTTAGAGACCAAGTTCTTCTCGTCCTCATCTTTCTTCGAGTGTAACCGGTAATTCTCAAACGAACCCAGTAGACCATAAATCCCAGAATAAACCCAATATATCAGAATC
Organism: Artocarpus heterophyllus; assembly: GCA_025403435.1. NCBI lineage: Eukaryota > Viridiplantae > Streptophyta > Magnoliopsida > Rosales > Moraceae > Artocarpus > Artocarpus heterophyllus. The sequence continues at coordinate 23,354,350 of CM046339.1, forward strand.
GGAACAAAAGTTCCCAACAATTCATCAGAAATCGCAAAAGCCATCTTCCCAAAAGGCGTTGACGATCAGAAACTGGATTCAAAAGAACAAGAATTGCATTAGATTTCACCGATTTCTCTTGATACCCAAACCAGGTGTGGACGAAGAAAACCAGAAATGGGAACAAGAAAACCCTAGCCTCAAATCCCTAAATGCGTTAGGGAAAACGACGATATTTCTTGATTCTAATCGAAATATCAGTCGGCAAAAAACGAAAAATCTATCAAACGTTGAAAGCCTTAAAGTGGAAGATTCGAATAAAGAGCTATTTTTTTCTTCTGCCTCGGTGGAATGAAGGTGGCAGGGGAAAAAAAATAATAATTTTTTGGGATGAAAAGAGAAAATAATAATAATAATTGATGAGGGATGTTTGTGGTGGTGTGGTTGATCACAGATTAGAAAACGTAATACTACCACGTGGCGGGATGTTGTTAGTTTAAATGTGGGCCCTGGATTTTGAATTGTGATTTGATGTTTTGAGTTGTAGTTTAGACGGACATGGTCTGGTGGAGCTTTGTTTCCGTGGACCTTCAAAAACGACAGACTGATTAAAGATTTTCTTTTTTTTTTTCTTTTTCATTTTTACTCAAAAAAGAAAAGAAAAATCTTTCGAAAAAAAAAAAGTTTCCTTTTTTTCAAACTTTTTTTGCACTTTTATTTTTTTAATCTATTTTAAAGACAAAAATTAACACAATAACAACATAGTGTCGTATTCGTATATATTGGATTTTCATTAATTTTTTTTTCATGCCTATCATAAAGGAAAATGATTTTTCATAAAGGAAAAGAGTTTATATTTTTAAAAGAGAATTCGGTAGCATGATACCAAAAATTATTACAACATTGTGATTTCTGAGAGGGGCCGGCTTGAGAAGATTTTTCCGTTTCCATGTAAAAGTCCAAATTCCGCCCCATATTGACGTTTGAACAACGTCTACTAAACAGCCTTTGTCCAAATGACTTACTGGTCAAGCAGTACACAGATTTTGGTTTCTGTTTTTTTGCTACTAGTCGTTATAATATATCTTATGACATGAATAATATTCTGTCCTTATAAATGTAAGTTGGATCCTCATCCTTATAGTTCTATCTTTATCCATTAAAGTAACACTAATTCATCTAATCAACCTTTTTCTGATATATTGGAGCCAATCCTCAGATATAAATTTCTATATTAAGGTTTTTTTTTTTAAGAAAAAAAGAATACTTCTAGTTTATAGATACCCATTGAACTGTAACTAACAAAAAAGATTAACAGCACAAAAATAAAATGTCTTTTTTTATAAGCAAATGTCATTTTTTGCCATTTGTAAAGGTTTTGGGTCCTGACCTCCAAATGAGGGGTGTGGGGCTTTTGACAGGCAAATACCTAGTACAAAGAAACTTGTTTGGTAAGTTGATTACAATTAAAGTTTAAAAACTTTACACTATAACATATAAGAGCTAATATTATGACAATTTTTTTGCTTTTAAGAACAACAAAATATGAGAATTTTATATACTAAGAACTTTTTAGTTAAAATTAACACTCCAAATACATGAGCCACTATACTTTCTGGGAGTTTCTTTTTCTATGAAAACTCTTTCACTAAATAACCCCATTGTTCTACGATGATTCTTTCATTTCATGCCAGGGCATAATTATGGAATGCAGGACTAGAATCTATTAATGAAAATCCCATTCCAAAGAATCTTAAAAAATTGCATATTATCACATCATATGGACAAGTCATTGCAATTCTATACACTGTTCAATAGCAAGGAAAGGAGCAAAGTCTCAAATGCTGAGTGAGAAGCTCCAAGATGATGAATGCAACAACAGACAGCACCAATTTGTAAAATAAATCAGTTGAAGACTTTGGGGCAATAGCATTAACTTATAGTGTGGTGCTCTCCTCACTTCAACTTTCAGAAAATTCAACCTGCCAAACCTCATCATGGCAAAATATCTTTCGTTTGATATGTTTTACGAAAGCATGTCTGTTATAGAGCCTCCAACTTTTGGGTATCCTGTCCTTCCTTTGGAAAGTTGAGCCGAGTTTGCGTGGTCTGCTTACAACCAACTGGTAAGAGAGAATAAGTACGTTAAGATTGGCCAACTTCAAGGACAGCTGATACTGTGATGTGATTGAAGGGAGAAAAAAAAATGAAATGTTGTTTAAGAAAAACAACCTTTTGTCTTGCTTTGCTTATTAGAATCGAGGACAGAAGCTTTCCACTCGTCATATGCATGCTTTTCCATTTTCTTGTGCCTCTTGTAACTAGATAGCTGTAAGTGCATTAGACATTTGGCGTCAAAGCTTTGCCCCATGGGTAACAACAAGTGAAAGAACCCTGAATTGATTTTCCTTCTGTGGTTTTAGTTGTTAAAACTATATATAGTCATTAACATAGATTCGCAATATTTATCATATAGAACCTTAGCTTTGAATGGGGATATGAGATGGTTGTATCCAATTTATGTTTTCAAAGAGGGCCTCTTATCTGTTCAAACTGAAAAAATTTGTCCTAGACCATTTTCATGTACAGCAAAAGCCAATATTAAGCTTAGAGAAATGAAAATTCACAACACATCCATGGATTATGTGATAAAAAGAACTATGATTTCATACATCTGTTTTGATTTGAGAAACCAACACAACGATGATGAACCCATGTAGCTTTTGGAAAGGGTATTCCATTTTGAATTTTCATGTGTTCTATCGGACAATAGACATGGAAGATTAGATGATTTCAGCATTATTCGACCTAAGGCCAACACAACTATCAAAAAGACTAGGAGACTCCGCAGACATGCATTTGCATGCAGATACAAATTAGATGCAACTACAAGCAAAGTCGACAGCTAATAAAATTTGTGAATCAAGAAATCAGATAATGTGATTGCTTGTACCTCTTCTCCTTCATCTGATATATAACCACCATCCTCAATCTTCCTTTTTCCTGGCAAAACATCTAGCAGTTCTGCATACAAAAGTGTAAAGCAATAAACAACTAGTGAAACTTCCAAGTAGAGCATATACATAAGAGAAAGTTGCAGACTTGCAATATGAATATAGGCTATATAGCAATGACATCTACCTCGGTTTCCTTTCACCTCCGTAGGATCCTTTTTCTCCTTTACTATGCCATAAACATCAAAGCACAAGTCCTTCATGGAACTAGAAACCTGCGAGTAAAGTTAATCATTACATCAACCATTAAAAGCCAAGAAAACTATAGTTTGCTGGACCAACTAGCTGGCATAATAGGAAAAAGCAACTCTTACAGAAGAGAACTCAGATTCTGAGGAACCACAAAGCTCAATCAACTTAAGCTTGTCTACCTTTAACTGTAAAAAAGATAAATAAATGTACATTGGAATGAGTAAGTATTATAGTTAGTCATTTCCATTTCCCTTTATCCCTAGTCTGCATTTGTAACAAAGAACATTCATCAATGGTGTACCTTATGCTTTTTTGCACACAAGTAGAACGCTACAGCAGTAAACACAGGTCGAGCAAGGTCTGCAGTTGCATGACGAGAAGCTGGCAATGATGCAAGAAACCGTTCCTTATATCTGAAAAGTAAAAGCATGCATAAACCCAGGTTTAGAACCAAAATTATTTAACAAAATAAATCCATTTAACATGCCCAAAGTTCCATAATTAAAATCTGATTAACTGCAACCAAATTATATCCTCCAGAACCCAACTCACACGAGTAAAATGACAAACTTGGTAACTCAGAAACATTTTGTCAAACACCTTGCAATAATTTTTTTTTTTAATCTAGCCACAAAAACAAAGATTTGCACCCGTTACCATAAATTGAAAGAAATTAAAATCAGTAGCATTGTATAAAAGGGAACGGATCTTACAGCGACAATCCCTTCTGCACAAAAGGAATGATCCTAACACACCCAAATTGAATGGCTAATTCTCTAACATCCAGCTTGTTCCTACACCACCAAACAAACACATTTTCTTTTCTTTGAGTAACAATCATAGGAAACATCAAAAGAAGGCCAAAAAAGCAACAAAGGAAAGTGACTCACTTCACGCCAAGACCATGCTGAAGCGAATTGTACGATCTGGTGTAAGCCTTCTCGGACATTCCACTCAATCTTATTGCACTTGACCGATCGAATAAAACCCCCAATCTACAAATCAATAAACTCACATTGTAAAAATGCACGATAATACTAAATCCAAACATCAATTAACTATACAAGAAATGAAACCAATTACCTAATCGCTGCGATTTCTAAACAGATCACAGCTTTGCAAACCTCTCCCTGCAAAATCACAAACAATGCCGCCATTACCAACACAACCACTTCAAAATCAAAAACACTAAATCCAAAACCTATTTCGATCATCCAAGGATTGGAACGAAAACTGACGACGCCGATTATGGAGGAATCGAACTGGACGTCGCAGAGCCGACGGAGCTCGGCGGCTTTTCGAATGAGGTGCTTGGGATCTGAGATCTCAAGCTTCTTCGCGATCTCGGAGAGATCCATTTTCGCAGTACGAGGTCTGACTAGGAAAAACGAAACCCTAGGGACTGTGATTTGGGGATTGTGAGGCAGAGAGGAAGTGGTTTTGCATTTTATGAGAAAAAATGAAGAACGTGCAGAAGATAACCGGTTTATTTAGCGTTTTGGCGGGAAAGGAATATTTCGTCGTTTTTTGTTTTTTAATTTAATTTTATTTTATTTTATCTCTTCTCTTTTCAAAATACTTCGCGCCAGAACGATTGCTGTAAATTCCCGGGTATTTTTTTGGTGCTCAAATGAAACTAAGTTCGATCATACGAGGTAATAGTTAGATTATACCTCTTTTTTAATTTTATAACTAAAATCCGTTTTGCACAGTTTCGTTGTCGTTTGCGAATTACGTTGTTGTTGATAATAAGAGAAAAAAAATGTATTAAGAGAGGGCTGCTCTTGGCTCTTGCTGGCTTGGAATCTAACAAGCATGATATATTGGTAAGAACATGCTTTGCTTCCGAAGAAGAAAAAAAATGTTAGGAAAACATAGTATTTAAGCAAAAATATTCAAAAAATGTCAATATTTACAGAGGAGAAAAGTTATATATGCATGCAATCCTTGTTATCTCCAACTTAATAGAGTGTTTGAAACATCAAGTCCAACCTATCAGGTACAACTATAAACAGTATAAAACTCTCAACAGCTATAATAAAAAATAAAAAGTTGTTATTATATAAAGTTATCATATGCTACAGTTCTTAACCTTAAAATGTATGTTCTAATTGATTCTCTAAATGGAAACCAAAACCTAATCACCGAAATGGAGACCAGAGTATAAAGGCATCCAATGACTATTTCACGACCAATTTTGTTCCATGATGTTTAGTATTTGACATCAGAAATGTCAAGTGTATCACTCAACCTTCGACATAGTTTCTTAAGATAACCTCAAACAATACCGACATTCCAACAAAAATCGTCTTCATGATAAATAGAATGTTTTTATCCAAAAAAAAAAAACTTTCAAAAGTCCTATGCCTCCTCTTAACCTCAAATATATAAATTCTTGATGACACCATTTTCCTTCCGCTTGAGCTTTTCCGAGTTCCAACTAGAGCTAAGCAAAATCACTCGTGCGGACAAACTTTTTCTAGCTAAAGCAACCAAATCAAAGCATTAGGTTTACACAAATTACGTCAACAAACATAAAATAGAATATATAGTACATTTGAAGTTAACAATTGCAAAAACGCTTTCCCTTCACTTGCTTCTTTCTCGCAAAGTGATAACTTTCCTGTAGATCTGCTTTGAATTAAATGATATCCAGGAGTTAAAGGCAAGCTGTCACATGACCGAAAACCGTCGCTCAAGTTCCAGTGACCCTCATTATCGGTAATATGATCCATCAAGCTCTTCTGTAATAATAATTTGTCACTAGAACGAATACAAAGATACAATGCTACTTGGATGCCTCAGTGGCGGGTTCCTCTGCCCCACTGCTATTAACCAGCTGGTAAAAAACAGTAAAGGAAACAGCTTTAGTACTTGGTAAAAATTGAAAAGAAAAAGGGAAATAAGAAATATGAGGATTTATGATTTATACCAAGGAACCAAGTTGTTCATAAGCTTCCATCACTTTTGGATCTTCTTCATCTTCATACCCAACTTGTACTATCCTGGGTCCATTGACAGACCAAAACGCTCTTCTGCCTGCCTCCTGAAAAAATGGGGAGAAAACTTGATAAGATAACTTATTAAAAGACGAGTAGCAATAACTCATCGATACAATTATTACATGAACTCCAAATGGCCATAAAATAGAGAGCATGTGAAAACAGCTCCCATAAGGGGAGAAAAAAAATCCGCTTTTCCTTTTTTCAAACGAAGGAAATGCTCCGAAAAGGAGCCATTGTAAGTAGGCTGGTTTTGCACTCTAATGACTTCTCTATGTGCTTTAAGCATTTTAGGAAAAGATTATGTTAATAATTTTGCACCACTTCATCCGATAACATCTCTGTATTCATCAACCTCATCTTTGTTGTTTATTTTTCCTTTTAGTTGTTGAATTTGGACCCCAGTTTCTCACACTTTGATATCCGAGCCCACTAGTATCAACCTAAGACACTCCACTAGAGAACTTATCATATAGCTTTTACAAAACTCGAGGTGCAAGTAAGATATGAACCCTTCTTAATTTAAGATCAGAATACTGTTAATTCAAGATACAGAGAACTATATTTGTTTTGCTAGCAGGTGAGAACGTAAAACACAGCCAGGTGTTACTTATTTGACCTGTAATGATATCAAGTATATTGCCTCCAGTGCTTGAATACGAATTTCCAGATCAACAACCGGCTCCCGTTCAATTGAGAGCACAGTTCCAAGTTCAAGGGGCATTTTTGACGTGTCTTGTTCACTGTAAACCTGGAAGAATCACCCAACAATTAAAAATTAGTGATGAGGATAATAGTTACCAGTTTGCAATACATCCATAGGCACAGACACAAGAGAAAGATCTTGAATTGTAATTTGTTTAGCGACAATGAAAGTAACAGTATGCTTTTGTCAATGAACGTAAATAAGAACAAGAATCATAGTCTGATACATTTATGTTCTAGATGGAACACATTAAACAAGTTCTATATTAGAACAAACATATTGATCGGTTTTATCAAAATAAATAGCAGCTTAATGATAAGACTCTAATCCACTTCACCTATACCAGGAAGCATAAGAAAGGTGATGCAGGACCTTGAGGTATCCTCTCAGGTATTTTTACAGGTCTATGATATGCCAAGAGGTAGTGTGGGTGACTTTAGTGTTACTACAAGCGTCAAGGCAAAAATTACTATAAATAGTTAGTTGACAGTAGGTCAGAACAGGCCTAGTATTTTATGGTCTAATTCATGGACAATCCAAAATAGGGAGAGGGGTGGACTCTCTAAAGCTCTAGCATTGTTAGGGTTTTATTTGATCAATTCTATCAATTGTACGGAATGATTCATCAATAAAGATTAGATTCTTAGATTCAAGTGTGTGTTGAGTTAGGGTTTCACCACTTAACTATCACAAATTGCAAACAACCTCATCCACCACCTCGGATACCAGTAAAAACTTTGTGCATATAAATCTTTTCCAATCAAGCTACAACCCATTATGCAAATTTTGTTCCAATATCAAGCAAACAAGATACTTAACTGTTGATTCAAGCAGCACCGATTTTTACACAAAAAAAATAATAATAATAAAAAAAATCCACCGCTAACTCAAGGGAACCTTTCCTTTCTACTCAAATTTGAAGCTAGCAGCATAACAGTGATATATAGATAAAAGTAATACAGTTGATAGACCATATAATGAAACAGCACATGACCAGTCTAATGCATAATGTAGTTTTTAAGGTACAGAAAACTACAACACCTTGTTTCCAGCAACAGGCAAAAGAAGAGCTGGCCAGAGAAACTCCGACATCAAAAGCAAATTCTGTAGCTGGCTCTCAGCTTCAAAACAACAATTGCGAATTGTACCAAAAACCTATTAAAAAACAAACACCTCACCAAATAAGCCAAGATGACATACAAAAGGCAGGCAACTAGATTCTTCATCCCGCTTCTTTGCTTCTTAGTTATTAATGAACAAAGGCAAAAGCTAAAAGACACATACTTCTCTGAAAACAAGTAAGGACTATAGCACAAAAGAATATGGGGACTTTAAGTGGATAAATATTACATACCCCTTTCCTTCTCAATGAACTAGTTGAGTCAAACTGTCTAACAATCTGCTTCAAAAGCCCCCGCTTCGGGTCCAGCAAAAGTTTCCTGCCTGCTTCATGCTTTGAGATGTTTACAAGTATGGAACCAACATGTTCAAATGCATCCTCTGGTAGGTGTGCAAACAAAAGTGTCGCACGATGTCAAACCACAACTGACAAATAAACACGCCAACATACAGGATTGGAGTTGACAGAACTTAGAAGTCAATTTACCACTAGTTTCACTGGAGGATCTACAAAATGATCTAACAAGCTTCATAGCATAAAGTCCTTGTACTTTCTCATCTTCAGTCTGAAAGTTAAAGGATTCCAATTATAAGTGATTTATCCCTTCAAGTACATAGACGGAGATTTCATTAAGTATGGCTCAGGAAAACACACCTGAAGCAAGGAAGTGATACCGGCATCCAGTTGCGTAAGATTAACAAGAAGCATAACCAACAATTTTCTAATGCTAGACTCAGGCTTATATATCATATCCATGACCGTTTTAATTATTCCCATCTCGACCATCTTTGCCGCCAAAACAGAATCCTGCGAAAGATTTACCAGAGCTTCTGCTGCGGGTTCCGAAATCTCCTGAAATGTCAAACGAAAAATATTATCAAACACACAAAACAGAAACAAACTCCAGACAAAAACAATAAAAATCACACGCATCACTTCATTTCAACTAATTTGCAAACAAGTTTTATTCCTTCCTTCAAGATGACATTTTGAATGAAGTAACGCCAATTAAACATAAGACAAGTTTCATTGTTGAAACAAAAATTCAGCGTAACTAAAAATTTCGTACAACAATCATTACAGCTTATGGTCAAAGTTGAATGAAATTTCTCCACTTTAAGCAATAAACTAAATTCTAAGAACAATTAGTTAAGTCCAAACAGCACCTTATTGGCACTTAAGAGCCGAGACAACGATGGCAAAACAGTCTGGGCATAAACTGAAAGAGATTTCAAGCCATCGTCAGACCCAGTTAATCCTCGAACAATATCCACAGCCGCCTTTGTAATCTACAAAACCAAATTCTTCATCAAAAATAAGGAAAAAAAAATCAAAAAAAAAAAAAGCCTGATAGGATTACACTTTCCATGTTTCTGGAAATTCGAGAAGACGAAAGAAAGTTCGATTTTCTTTTTTTGGCGGCTTAATTAATGAAGGTACTCCAGCTTAAACAGATGAAAAAGAAGCTTGCAATTTTCTTGTTCTTTTATATTACTTTCCTTGTGTTTCTCGCCAGACAAACAGAGTACCTGTGGAGATGGTGAAGAGAGGAAATCCACAAGTTCTTCCAGTTCGGTAGCCATTGCCGCACGCACTGAATCCTTTCGTCAAATTCTTCGGAAGATTTTGAAGAAAGGGACAAAAAAATTTGGAAAGTAAAAGTATTTTTTAAAAACCCCCCTCTTCTTCTTCCCTTCCTTCCGCTTCCGAAGACTGCTTTCAAGTACTAAAGTAACAAATCCCCCACCAAACGACGTCGTCGTGTCCTAACTTTCCGGCACTGGCCTAGACGATATCGTTTAGCTCATTAAACATCCTAGTATATTTGTATTTTCCTTAAAATTATAACTATTTCGTTTATAACTAGGATTATCTTGTTCATAATTTTTAGGTTTAAATTATTTTTTAAAAAAGTTGGAATTAAACGTGCTTTTAAATTCGAAACAACAAATCTGTCATAACACCGTTGTGTGTACGGAGGAGCTTGCGTGAAATCAACCCGTGAGGATGTGATAACATAGTTAAAACGATAAGTTTAAAACTTTCACGACTTAAAATTTAAAGCAAAAATTTATTAATTTGTAAAATTCTTACATATTACTATATTTATAGTTATAACTTATAATTTTAACTACGCTCCTAAACGTTCTCTATATAAGACATATTTAAGAGTGAAATATTTGTCATCTAAGCTAACAAAACAATGACAAAAAGAAATATGAAACTTTCTTAATTTTTTTTCAAAGAGAATGAAAAAGTAGTAGGTTTATAAAAATTAAATAAACAAGCAACATGTTTTAAAATATTTAAAGTAACATATGATGTAAATAATTTATTTATTTCTTAAAATAAATAAAGTATTTTAAAAAAAATTTAACCCATGTAATTTACTTTCTTAAATTTGAAAAGGAAAAAAAATATTTCTTACTACAATCTTTATTTTTTTTTAATTTGCTTCTTTTTCAATTGATTGCTGATTATCTTCACACCACAGTTCAACTTGCATATCAAAATAAGAGTATTTAGCAACTTAGTTCTACTTATTACAATATGAGCCTTTATATACTACAATGCAAAACAAATACAAAACAAAAGTACACTATAATGTAAACTCTTACATAATAAAATATTTTAATTCTAACTTATTTATTTAAACTATATTTCCAAACACTCAACAAAATGTCCAAAAACTCAACAAAATGTCCAAAAACATTAACATCTACAAATCTAGTAATACTGAACACCAAGTCAAAATTTCACCCCTTTTTTTTTGCCCCTGAAGTGGCTAGTTGTAACCTGAAGGACAAAAGGATTAAGAGTGACTGGACCAAAATCTTTTGACAGTTCAAAATAAGTATCCATATCCACACGAAAAAAATGTTATCTAAACATAAACAATCATTCTTCATTTAAGATTGTTTGTAAAGTAAGTTGAAATTAAAAATCCAAACTAAAAGTACAATAACATAAAGAACTTTATATTATAACATACACAAAACATCATATTATTCACAATTGAAACTCATACCATACAAGGCGAACGAACACCACAGATCTTTTCATTTGGCAATTGAAAATAAAAATTTTGTTCTAATGTGCATCAAAAGGCCAATAGTTGTGTTAATACGGTAGTAGCTTTTGGAGTGAAAAATGGAACAAAATTCTTCTTCCCAATTCTGTTAGCTAGGGATACAATTGACTTGATGTCTTACCATTTTGAACTATTGTCAAGACCACTGGCTAATGTTCACATACATTCTCTTCGTAATAGAAATCCTCTCATCAAGTAAAGAATAGTTTCTCAGCCTTTCATTACAATTCTCTTGTCCCAATAAAAATCGCAGGAATTAAATCAATCTTGCATTACATCTTCATACTCAAGATTGTCTGCTTCTAATGGAAGACAATCAGGAAATTTGAATGGTAACTTTGTGTAGGTATCATCCCCACATAATCCTTGGATTGCCTGACCCAACGTGAAGCCCAACGCGATACCGACAGGCACTGCTACCGCATTTCCTATCTGAATATACCTGTAATGAAATAGAAAAACATTATATAAATGAAAAATGGCTGAATAACTTGTTACTACTCTTTCTATTCAAACTGGTTTTACTGTTGTGTTTTATCTCACAAAACTAAAGGCTCATTTGGTTCACAAGTTTGAACAAAAGGCTTGAACAAGAAGGTAATTTTGGGGAAGGAAAACAATATAAAAAAAAAAGGTTTACATTGTGGTTTAAACCTATCAACCAAATGGACAATATTTTCAATTCAAACAGGTTTAATAATTGGGAGTCTTTGACGATGTTTATATACCTCTCTTTGATTGGGCCGCAAAATTGGTAGAAGTCCGGAAAGCCTTGCAATCTTGCAAGTTCACGCACTGATAATACTCGATCTTGCTCAGGGTGAAGTATAGCCTAGCAACATCAAGCCATAATTAGCCAAACACAATTATAAATGCTGATAGAAAAATGCCAAGCAAAAAAATGACAAACAACCTGATTGTGAGGTTCTGCTCTTGTCACAACAGTGGCAATAATTTCATCCCACCATACTCTAGCAAATGGTCTGGATATGAAATATGTCAGATATCTTGAAAAACAATGAAAAGAAAATTGATCTTACAGATTAAAAAAAAAAAAAAGTGCCTACTTTGTCGATCGCCCACCCACAAATGAGATAGCATAATCAGGAACCTGTTTCAGTATAACAAAACAAGTCGATTCGTGAACTCAAAACTCAGCTTGTTATCAGATTATTCGACAAGACACTAGACGAAAATTGTTTACCAAGGGCTTCCCGGATGCAACTGTGGGTCTTTCAATCGAGGTATCAAGGTATACAGTATTGTCAGCTTTAACTAATACTCCTGGCAAATCTCTAAAATTGGCACCCTAGAAAAGAATGAGACAACAAAAAGAACTGAGATATTAGCACAAAGTTAAAATGGAAATACGACTAAAAAATATAATGACACTCTTTATGTTTGAGCTATAAAAACCTTCTTCTTTGGAATATTTTGTACTCTTTCATAATCGTCGTCGTTTAACTTCAGGGGACGATGATCAAAAAGCATGTTTGCCTTTTGTGAGCTTGTAACACCTTCAATACTAATCACCTCTTTAAAGAGGGGAAGAAAAAGCATGACAGGTTTAGAAAGTTGAAAATATACTAATATATTTGCCCTGCACATAAAACATAGCATATTTAGATAACTTAAGACTCACCATCTCTATTCAGCCTAATGAACTTCTGGAACTTTGTACGAGCTTCACCATCATATGGTCTCTCATCTCGGCTTTCATCATTTTTAATCTATAAAAGTTCAATTCTTTTTAATTCGATGCACATCCAATCCATAGAGATGAAGCCATATCAAATCATAAACGGCATGACAACAACACACATACCGGAGGAAGATCAGAAATGGCATCCTTGAGATAAAGAGCATTTTCCAAAACGCATTCTTTATTTTCATAACCAACAAGAATTTCCTACAAAGTTAAGCAAGAAAAAAAAATATGAGACACTAAATTAAAAACAATAAAAAAGCAGCAAAGAAGCAAACATTAGAACACTGGCTTACCTCAAATTCTTTAGGAACAACTCCCCTGTTTACAACCTCATGTGTTGGCAGAGGGTACTGGGGCAATCTCTGCAACAACGAGAGTAAACAAAAAAAAGTTCAATGAAACACAATTCATAATCAGAAATACGAGAATGCAAAAGGTCATAATGTGCATACTTCTGATGGATGAGCACCCCACAAAAAAACACGCATGCGAAACTGTGGCACGCCATAGGCACCAGCAGGCATCATCCCTATCCTCGCCTGGTAATTCATGGACACAAGACGGCCCAGAGCATATCGGCCCAAAAATGCATTCTTAAACTTTAATATGTCTACAACATTTTCCATTAAAATATACCTTGGTTTCAGATATTGAATAATGTCCATATAGACTAACAGCTGGTGATTTTTTGTATCAGCCAGGGGGTCCTCTCTATTTCTAAAACGGTTAAAGCCACTAACACCCTGACATGGTGGACCTCCACAAATAAAGTCAACATTTCCCTGCATGCATAGAATTATGGTAGTGTAAGGTAAATATATAAATAAAATTTAACAGTAAGTACTAGTCGATAACATAACAAATGAGAAAAAATACTCACTGGCTGAGGCAGAATTTTGTTCTTGTATCCAGCTCTAACAAAGTCCATAAGCCGGTCTTTGCAATCGCTGGTAAAAATAAGAAAACATAAGAACTCACAATGATGCACATTTAAAGGTCAAGAAATTCTAAAACGTAAAAATGAATCAAGCCATAAGAATACATGGGAACATCTATAAAAATTTTATACCTTAAGCCATCAACAGGCTCCCAACTATCCTCGTCAGAATCATAACCCTTCCAACTTACCTAAGAAAATTCAATTAATGATAAAATAATCAATCTACATAGTAGAAATGAAGAATTTGAACAAGTTAACGATGATAGAAATTATAAAAACAACATGCCATATCCAAATTTTACGTCACCCACGACACAAATTCCTCTTACTTTTGAACAAAAGAAAGATGTTTAAACTTAATAACAAAAATGAACAACCATTAAACGCATACCCCGATTACAGTCGAAGATTTTATTTAACCAGTCAGTTTATTTCATTTAGCCATATGTTAATCAGTCCATAAAATATTAGGCTTGTCAACAAAAGACATGGAAAGATTCGGCTTTCCACAAACTTAATGTATTTTCAACGGCCTAAAAATAAAATAGTAAAAACTAATAAAACAAATGACAAAAACTAATGATTAACCCAACAATACGAGAGAATGTTGTCTTTCAAACGGCTGTGTCCCATCACGTTTAAGACTATTGCAACAAACATTACAATAAGGAATCAATTTTCTAATGGTTGCAAAGATAATGTGTAAAGATTGACAACAAAATCCTGAGAAGTTAACATTTAATACCCTAAAGTATAGGCCGGGTTTCTTAACATTGTTCGGATCACCATAACAGACCCCAAGTAGTTTCTCCACTTCATACACTTCAGATGGATTCGGACCATCCTCATCGTCACTGCTCTCCTCTTCATCATTTGCAGCGTCAGAGGCTCCCTTATTTGAATCATATTCTTGTAACTCTATTATTAGCTTCTCCCAATCTTTAAGCAGACGCAGAAAATCATCTGCGGCCTCATTTCTAACCTGGTCATCATTTGAAGCATAAAATAATAAACACAGAAGAGAATAATAAAATGACAATTTTACAAAGGAGAACAACCGACAAATGATTACCTCCGTCTCAGGATGATTTAGCTTTAAACTCTCACATGCATATGGATTCTTGTCAACTGCCCACCTCTGCATAGAAATAAAATAAAACAAATAAAATAAAATCCAATCACTTAATCAAACAAAATAAGCACAGAAGTGACCACAATCAAGAAACACAATAGATCAAACGAAGAACACATTGGGCCCTATTTGGTGTAGAAGATTGGGGAGGATTAAATTTTAATAATTTGTTTGATAAAAAATTTTAGAAAGAATAATGTTTTGTTTGGGAAATATATTGAAGCTAAAAATCTCTCCTCACCTCTATAATGTAAAAATCTCATACACTACAATGAAAAATAAAAAATAAAAACAAATGTTTACAACTGAGTAAAAGCTTTTACATATTACAATTTTTAAATTCCAATTACAAGTTCCATCATTATTTCAAAACACACTATAATGTATAAATTATTATAAAATTTGGTGCCAATGCCAAACTAAACTTAAAAAAAAATGAGTGGTAAACGTGTAATTTTCAAGTGACTTAAATGTCTTAAAATTATACTTATACCTCTCAAATTCTGAAAATTTTGATTCCATTTTTTCTAAACTTTCTACAACAAAAAAAGCCCACATGACACAATACTTAACGTAGAATTTTAGTTAAAATTTTACCTAAAATTTGACCTTACCATTTCCTATGCACTCCAATACAATCCCCTAAAAAAACTATCTTATACAGTTTTGTCTTATCGTGCACTCCAAAGGGGCCCATTATTGACTTACAGTGACAAGATTTACTCCACCACGTTTGGCACCAATGCATAGGCCTGTTGACATTGCACCACACCCAGAATACAGATCAAGAAGAGTCATCTCAGACTTTCTTGAACTGATGTTTGCAAAAAACTCTCCAGAACTTGCAGTAGCGTCATCAGCCGGGTTGCACGTTCCACTTTCACTTGAAAGCGTGGAAGACGATTCGCTATCTAGCCTAGAAGTACCTGCACCATCAAAAAGGAAAATTTTCATTTTGAGTGAACAGGAACAAGTTATATAATTTGTCTTGTTTTCAAACTTAAGCATAAACAACGTACTGGTCTCCATTGACGCAAATGTGAGGTTGGGGACCAAGTACTTCATGTCATAGTAGAGATCACACTCGGGAATTGTTTTCTCCTTAGCCTCCAAATCAAGCTATAGTATAGTAGCTAATGAAAAAACTTTGGCACAAGGAATGTAACAAATAATATACAGCACAAGGAATGAAACAAATAATATACAATCATGATGCAGATATTACAAAGAGAGACAAACAATCCACAAAAACAAGTTCATGGTACCAACTTACATTGGGGGAAACCTTGGCAATTTTGACCTTAGCGACAATGCAATCAATGGGGTTGATATTCCTAATTTCAGACAGAAAAACCCTTCTCTTATCAAACATCTGTGCATGGTTCGCGAGGTCCTTGATTGGCTGTTAATCAAAACCCAAAAATATGTAGCAATCAGTAAACCCAGAAAGATGATAGTTTAGAAGAATGGAAAGGAAAGAACTTGACCCAAAAAAAGGTCTTTTCTTACAGTGTCTTCGGCTCTGTAAAACCACTGAGCTGTGAAATATCGTTCACCATCAACTCCTTCAAAGAATTCAACAATTCTGGCTATATAATTAGGCTGATCATCTTCGGCCTAGAAGCAATAATCTCATTACATCAACAAAATCTTTGCAAATGCAAAATAAAAGATATTAGCTTAGTTTAACAAGTTATTTCGAAAAATTACCTTCACATAAGCATCGTCGTTTAGATTAAACAAGATTCCATCCACTATGGCTTGGGTATAGTGGCGCTTAGCTTGAACATATTCGTCTTCTTCGTTGTCAGTTCTGCAAACAAACACAAATCTTCAGTAACCCTAAAAGGTATCCAAATGCAACTTTTTCAGCCAGTCCGAATAAATCTCACTCATTCTCAATCGGGGATTTCTTCCTGTCTTTTCCCTGCAAATCAATTGAAAAGAAAAAAAAGGTCAAAAATCAAAAACGAGAAGTGGAAATGCGGAAAATACGAGGAACGAGAGGGAAAGCGAGATTCACCTGGTACCTCCTCGGCCACTTCTGCTTGGACTCTTCCGGAGGAACGGGCTCTCCCGCGAACTCGGACTCGGAATCTGCTTCATTCCGCTTGGCTTTCATCCTCGTCGGCGCCATCGCAACGGCCTCCTGCTGCTGCTCAGCTTCCTCCTCAGCGTTCTCTGCCTCCAAATCCTCCTCCGGCTCCGGCTCCGGCGAGGCCTTTGCCTGTCGTGCCTTCTTCTCCTTGCGGCAGGTATCCTCTGCCGTCTCCACCGACGCGGCGTCTCTCTTTCCGGATTTCGCCATCCTCGGAAGAGGGGAGAGAAAGAGAGTGAGGAAGGTGAGAACTTTGCGAGATAGGAATTCTAGAGAGGGAGAGAGTTTTGGCGAGGGTATTGGTTTGCAGAGCTGGAGAAACTAATGAAGGGGGGACGGAGTCAGGGGATATGAAAAGGCCTGAATTTTTCCATTTGAAATTTGAAAAGACATTTGAGCGGGAATCTCACAATTATTTGTTTTTTTGTCGGTCCAAAATTTAGGCGCTTTCCTAGTTTCCGCGAAATTTTTAAATTCTACGTCGTATTTTACCATTCAGAGTTTTTTTCTCTTCCATTTTTTTTTTTTTTAAGAAAGAAGAAAGCTGTTTCGCTTTCCACTAGCGGCACGACGTACGACGCCGTGTTGAAGAAAAAGGAGAATTTGGAGTGGGGGACCTACAATATGTGGCCTAAAACACTTCAAATATTACTACTTTATCGAAAATAGATAGGCTACTTTTTTTTTTTTTTTATAGATGAAGATTATGATTTTATTAGATAGAAATGATGCCTATACGAGTTTCTAGTGAGATATAACGAGGAAGCCTAGTAGTCTACACCTTATTGCCACTAGTTGATAAAACAAACTAAGTAAGTTATGGGCAACTTTATTTATATTACGAGAATAAAAGCATAACTTAGAATTCCCCATCTCAAACAATAGGTCTTTAACTTCAGACATTATTAAACCTTCACTACTCATATCACAAATAGTGTTAATTGAGTTAACTACATCCTTAGCATCAATCTCTACTTTAGCAGCAATGTACCTTAGCTATTGAGAAACAATCAGTCCTTCCTTTATTGTAATGATCTCAGCCAACCTTGGATTCATGACTCCAGAGACCTACATAGAAAGGCCATAAACACCATTCCAACATGATCTTGAAGAACCCAACCTATACCAATGAAACCTGCCTCCGACAGAATTGCTGCGTCCGTATTTAATTTTAACTCACCATGGGGGGAGTACTCCAAAAAAATTTTGCTGCACTAGTTGTAATGACCGGAAAAATTCAAAAATTAATAAGTATAATTAATTAAGGATTTTTTCATAATTACACAGCTAAGTACTTGAGAGAGTACAAGTTGAGCATTTATTAGCACGTAAATTTGAAGGTTTTACTAGCCATAAGACCTTAGAAATAAATAATGTTATAAATGTATAAATTTATGTGCTTTATTTATGAAACATGTAACAATGTAATGTTATGATAGTACATTAAAATAATTCAAAATAATTATTTAATGTGCTAAATTAAAAGTTTATGATTTATTGATTTCATGTACGAGCTAAAGAAGTGATTGTTATAAAAATCTCAATTAGAATGTTTAAATTGAGATTACTTAACAACAAGTGGAATTTCCAACTTACTATGATGATGTAGAAAATTCCTATATGATGTCAGTTCAGTAAAAGAAACCCAAATCAAAAGTGATCATGAGCTCCATACCATAAATTGAAAATGGTGAGCACCAAGTTCAAATATGCAAGATTGATGACATGTTTTACTAAGATTGATCTCGAAATTTATAAAGATCATAAAGTAAGATAAGAATTTTAAGAAAATTATAAAGATCATTGGAACTTTAAGAATTTCAATATTTTGAATGTGTATGGTTAATTATCATACACATTAATAATTACGCAAAGTTTAATATTATTATTGTAAAGACAATAATAATAATAACAATTATCATAGTAATAGTAAAGAAGAAAAAGGGCGTTGATGGGGTCCACAAATGTTAATCTATTGTTAAAATGTGGAACCATGAATGGCTCTTTACGAGAAGTAATTCGTGTTATATCTATAAAGCACGAGATTGTGCTAAGTTTGAAATTTTAAATTAAATTGACTTAGATAGTCAATTTAATTTACAAAACTTTTACAAAATTACAACTATTGTTTTCATAATGAAATTTAAAGTTTACAATATGAAAATTTTTAGTGAGAAATATATGTTATTACATTTTAAAGTTTTAAAAAGTTAAAAATAATAAAAATACTTATATTGAGCAAAGTTTTAAATATATATAACATTTCTTAGAATACATACATATGTATATATACACATGAATAAATATGGATACAGTTACAAAAATAGTTAATCATCGATTTTGAAGACAATTGTTTCAAAGTTTATTGTACCAAAATTTAAATCACAAAATCCATATAGTATGGATAACTTTTATGAAAATGATTTTTATGACAGTATGAAGATGTTTATACGGCATTGATACAACAAGAAAATTATAATTTATGTAATATTTTAAAGAATGAGAATATTACAATTTTAAAAAGTGCAGTTATGTCTATAAAAATTTCAAGTTTACGGATCAAATTTGATCTATCTGACACAACACAGTTTAGGCTGTGTAGATTCAAAGTTGTCTATAAATATGTGGACAAAAAAAAAAAGAGGGGCCAATCAGATAGCTCTCACGCGCACACTCTCTCTCTACACTCTCTCTCTCTCCTCAAACTCAGTCCAAGATCTGACCTCCATTGTCGACACCTCCTACACCATCGAAAAGATCTCGAGAAGCTGAGTTCGACGGTGTGCCGTGTCACCCACAACTCAGCCGGAGGAGGCCACACGCGTCGGTTGAAGCCGCAAAAATACGTCATCTTTCCGACGTGATTTCTCCTTCGTCCGACCTCCGATTGACACGATCTTGGTGTCAACGGACTCAGATCGAAGAGACGAAGAGAATGGCACTGATATTACAGTACAATTCTCGTCAAAAAAGCCTCGCCAGAGTTGCCCCATCTCCACCACCGTGCCACCACTCGATGCCGCCGTTCACGGTGGCGTTGAGGTACACCACCGCTGCCATTCCGTTCAGAGGGCGACGGGGAGTAAAATGCCTCAACCAATTTCAGCCAAGGACAGCCGCACGATGGAGCTCGAAGCCTTTGCACCGTCGTCGCCGTGGGTGATGTCGAACTTGCCCTTACGGCCACCGTTGAGCCCAATTGACGTGGCCATCACCTTCAGACCGACGAGGGGAAGAAAAGCCCTCCATCAATTGCGAGGAAATCTCGCCGTCAGCCGGAGTTCCATCATCGCCGTCGTGGAGCTGCCGTGAGAACGTGATTTTGGCCATTCCGCCGCTTTTGGGTCAAATTGGAGAGGCAGTCACATTCAGAGGGTTAAGAGGAGGAAAATCAACTCCTCAATTTCACAAAACGGCCGCCGATCGCCAGAGATCCATGACCCACCTCCTAACGCCGCCGTGAGGAGGTCGAGCCGCCGTTCCACGCCGTGTCGAGCCCCACCATTAGAGGGGAAACGCTCAGAGTGCTACGGGGAACAAAACCCCTAACTCCATTTCACGGTAGCACCGCCGGAGATAGGAGATCGGAGTCTCCACTTTTTGCCGCCGACTTGGAGCTTTGATCCACATGGTTAGAGGCCAAATTGGGTGAAATTGACACCACCATTGGACTCAGAAGGGTCAACTTAGGGGGGGTAGGCTCGAGCCCAGCCACCAACGGAGCCCAACGGTGGGGGTCAACGCCGGTCAACGGCAGTCAACCGTTGGTCAACGTCGGTCAATGGTCACTTTGGGTTTTCGTGATCCGGACCTCCGATCGATGATTCGAGACCTCCTCCCGACTCGTTTCGACTCTCTGAACGCGATGGTGATCTCCGTTCGAGCTAATTCCACTCTGATGAAAATCATTTGGTACCGACTGTACGTAGATCGAGGCGACTCAGACTGCAGTAAGGGAGTCCAGAATGATGTTTTCAACAATAATAAATCTCCATGGATCATTCCTAGCCATCCACAGTGGTCCGAGGAGCACTGCTGAGGATGCAGCGTAGACTATAGATGCAGAGAGATGCAACTGGACCCGCACAGCTCGGAGTCCATGTAAGTAGGAATCTCGCCTACAGTATGAATAGTTTTAAAAATAGATTAATTTTAAATATTTTCATAAAATTTATGAAAATGCATGATCAGTGATTTATTACACTGTTATAAGTTATGATGTGATATGCTATGTTATGAAATGATGTGAAATGCTATGATGATGATGTCGATGATATGATTAATGTGTGATGTATGCAATATATAAATTATATTGTTTAATCACCTTCAAGTGAAGTATGATAATGATTTACGATTCATCTATGATTATGAGTTACGATTCATGAATTACGAAATTGTTATGTCATGTAGTGATAAGTCATACTGCATACACACAATAAGACAAGTGAAACTTATGAGACAAGTTAAGGGTGTCGTACCAACCTCCCGACCCACGAGGAGGCTCCATGTTAAAGAAATGAAAGATCTTGGTGTCGTTGGGACCTCGCGAACCCTAACTTCCCAAGACTCGAGCGCAATCGGTACGATCACTCGGGCCCAAAGTATGAAGATAAGGTACAGCTTAAATAATTAAGCATAAATCAAGTTGCTAAGCAAGCATAAAATGCTCATGCATATTTTTATTAAAATGATTTTTAATTATGTCTTGCGATGCTAATTTCCTACTTGCTGAGCGAAAGCTCGTTTAAGTATGTTCATGCTGTAGGTAAGAAAAACCTGTCAGCGACACTTGATGGGCAGTGGTGAGCGGCGGACGAATGGTGAAGATGGGAATGGATACCGCTAACGTAATGTAATATTTGCGCATTAGTATTTTATGAATTTATGCATGTTTTATTTTACGAAATTTCGTATGCTTACACTTTACGAAAATTATGTGCATATGAATAAGTAAATAATTTACGTAATTATGTTTTAAAAACCGAGCTTGTGATTACGCAACCTTGGTCCAGAGGATTTCAAAGTTTAAAGATGTTGTAATAAACGATGCAACAAATGCATGAAATTTATAGGAAAGAAAATTATAAGTTTATCTGGAATTACAAAGGATTGTTGGAGTTTTACATTAAGTTAAGAAATGAATTTTATGAACATGTTTCTATGAAATTATTATGAAAGTTTTAAAGAAAAGCTTTAAGAAATTAGTATCTTAAACTTAAAGCTTAAGTTATAAGAAATCATGTTTCGTTTAGTTTAAGAAGGTTTACCTTTAAAAAAATGATATGATATTTCTAAGATGTTAAAATTATAAGCAACAATATATAATAATTGCTAAGAAAGTTTTAGAGAGCATTTAAATGAGATTTTATTTTAATATTTAATTTAAAATTGTCTTGAAAATAGTTTTATCTAAATTGAGAAATGTCTTTAAAGTAATACTTGCTAAATAATTACTCTTATGTTTTAAAAAGAAAAGTACTATGGTTATGTTTTAAGAAATTAATGTTATGAATTATGTAAAGGATCATGCTTTTAGAATTATAACTATGTTAAGACGTAATGCTTATTATTACGTTATTATCACGTTTTAGAATTTTATGTATTACGTTATGTTTACGCAATATAGTTTTGAGAAATGATTATTATGTCTTTTAAGTTTATATGTTAAGAATTCTTTATTTATAAGAATTCGTTTGATTGTAAGATTTGAAAAATAGTTATTACTTCCTCGAAGGTTTCATGTTAAGGATTCCACAGTAAGAATCTATATATCTATTGGAAAAAAAAAATTGTCCCAAATTTATCTACCTTATTTGTAAGTAAGTTTAAGTTTATGAGCATGTTTAAGTTAAGTGACGGCCACGTAAGGGCGGGTCGTTACAGATGATATCAGAGCCGGTATCTTGCCATCCTACTTCACGTCGTCACGCGCCTGCTTCGCCATAGTCCAAGTAAGTTATGTTAATTAAATGTTACGATAAGTTATGTTAAATGATAGGTGCCGATTTTTCATGTAACGACAATCAAGTTAGCGGCATGCAAGTACGATTTTAGATGTCCTCTTATGGTCCAACACCAAGCTTAGCCATCAAGATGCCTCAAATCATGGGAAGCGATATTGGGTGACAACTTCCTAAGCAAGCAGGACAACTCCTAGAATCACGTGAACGCTCGAACCGACGCTTAGAGATGCTCGACACTCAAAGTGCAATACAAGCGAGAATATTTGGAGTTACAACCACAGAATTGGTAGATTGACGAGTCAATATAGGATCTAAAGGTTCCACAGAATCTTCTCTAGATTTCAAAAATGATTAATAAATCTCACTAATTTTAGTGTAACGTTTTCAATTATTATATTAAAAAAAATTAATTAATTAATTAATTAATAACAAAATATTCATTTTCTAAACTTCTTTCCTCTTTTTCTCAAGATTTGCTTTTTATTTGCAATTTATCCATAATTCCACTATATTAAATATGGAGTTATAATCAAGGTGGTTATGCCTCAGACAGGAAAAGAAGCCGCAAGTTCTTCACAGCTTAATTACTAACCCATGACCAAAGCCGCCCCTCATGCAGCAGACAAGCAGATCTTTATAAAAGATGATTCTACAGGCGGATGGATAATACTCTACACTTTACCATGAGAATAAAGGAAGTTACAAATAGGACACGCAAGGGACGCAGGAACACAACCTTCCTCAAAGAATTACCACCAAAGGTGAAGATGTCAAGACATTTCTTCGAAGCACGAACGAGTACTTAGTCAGAAAGAATTTTCCAGCTTGGACCATTAACAAGGACATCGATATCTGAATCAGAGATGACGTAAAAGAATAAATAGGCATAGTACTACTACGGGGTTAGTAGTGAGACACGCCATACAATTGATTAAGTATACGTATAGTATATAAAATGAGATTTATGTATGAACAATATAAGTTTTTATAAGAAGAACTTCATGTTATGTGACCCACTAGAGGCGAGTCAAGTCTCGATCTCAACAACGGTCTATGATATGCAAAGATTGCTAACAAAGGAAGTGTTTAGCAATTTCATGATATGAAAGTATGATTGACGCATGTATGAATGTTACGAACTATGATTGTTGTATGTATTATAAACGCATTACGACCCATGAATAAGATATGAAATAGTTGCTAACAAAAGTGAAATGTATAGCAACTCCGTGATATGAAAGTATGAACGTTATGCATATGTATGATAAGAATATGCATGACATGAATATGAATAAAATGTGAAAGCATGGCATGTAAAAGTATGATATGTTTGTGAATATGATGTGTATGTATGATTTATGTATGAAAGTTATGATTGATGTTTGTTATTTGGATTATAAACAAGATATTATTTATAAGTACCATAAAATGTATAATAAGTATGCATGATTAAGCCCATGAGGAACCCAGTAAGGACTTAACGTATTAGATTACGATAAAATAATAGATTCCACAAAAATCATCGTTTCGGTAAGGATAAACACATAGATCCTTATAAGAAATTGGATATAAAGCAGAAGTTCAAGGTATAAGAGAAGAACTTCCCAGAGGTCACAGACTGTCTATGGGTGGTTACTTCTAAACTAGTATCCGACCAAACAGACTCCACAATAGCGATCTCAAGCTGAGACGATTTCCTCCCCAACCCACAGATAATATATATATATATATATATATATATATTGGAAAAAGAATAAACAATAAATAAGTTGTGTGGATCGATCAAACACCATCCTATAAGAAGTTAAGATTATGATAAGAAGAGATTAAAGAAGCAAAGTTGCTTCCACATACCTAGAGATGTAAGTAACATCACAAGGATATTAGAAGAGAATAAGAATGACAATGTACAGTCATTAATATATTGGGTTAAGAAATAGGAGATGAGAAGACTACAAAATGGTTCAAAATCTGAACCCCTATAATAGAGCTACGAAACTCCGATAGAGTAACCATAACAAAGAGAAACCAATAGGAATTTCTAAACAAGAGAATACAGTCCATCATATGATTCGATGACATCTAGTCATCAATAGTCAAAGAGCCAGTTTAAGATAAGTAGGTAGATATGTTCTTTCAAGAACACAGTCTACTATGTCGGTAAATGACCTTTAGTCATCAACAAATAGAGAACCAATTTAAGACAAGTAGACAGAGATGTCCGCTTAAGATAGCAAATATAAGATTCTTAGCCGAAACAGTAAGCTTACACAATCCAGGCTACTAAGCTAAGAAGGCCATCTCAAATAGAAGTGGTCCCCCTCTAGTTAACGAAGTCTTTAGATGAGACAAGATTCTTGGAATAAGCAAGGTCAAAGACCTTAGAGTCAAACACTGAACCTTCACTAGAAACAGATGCTACGAAATACAGGCATAGGGATAATAAAAACCCTTTGACTAGCTAAGACGTGCCATATTGAGGAGCAATCCTCTAGAATTGGTGGTAGAGCATACTAATGAGAGTATTGCTCAACCTTTTAAGAAAAACTCAGTTATGTAGCTAATGGTCGGAGTAATCCTAAGTTATTTTCATAAAATATATATATATATAAGTGTGCTTAGCACGTAAAATAAGCCCAACCATGATATCAGCCTGATAGCAAAATTTTTCGGGACTCTTGGCAAAAGACCTCCAAAGCTGAGACTACGAAGCCCTCAAGAAATGATAGACATGACGGAGTGGTCTCCTTCGAGAGCATCGATGAGACCTCCTCAATAAGAGTATAGACAGTAAGAATTAGAGAATTGATGATGTCTGGACAATATGATTAGTAAGTTTAAGAGTACGATGTCGAAGCTTGGGACGTAGCGGCAGTTTAAGGGCCATTTATACGCCCCTCCCGACGCCAAATAAAAAGGTGCATTAATATTAAGATTAGAGATAATATGTAGGGAGGATGAAACATATAGTGTCTACCAAGTAAAGTTACGCATCTTAGGATAGTTTTATAGGCACGTCTCAACATTAGGAATTACACCATAGACAAGTAAGGCTTGTCGCCTTTCCCATCGCGATAGAACCGATAGGATTTGCCATTTGACGAGTTGGAATATATTGTTAATATATATATATATATAGCTATATTAACCAAACCCAAGATTAGATTGATACGGGTTAACACGTTGGAATTATTATGACACAGTAAGACACATACCTCGAGTAAGGTCATAAGAATAGATGTCCAGCCCAAATTGTTCATCTAAAAGATAGATGAACATTAAAAAAAAAAATCGATAGATTTCTTTCTGATAAAATATTATAGCCATCAAAACTAATGACCTATAAGTATACCCTTCATCACATCACATGAACGTAGTATATTTTAAAAGGATGTTTTTCGTTAATTTGATGTAAAAATCTCAACTTACATTTTTCCAACGAATACACTTACTATAAGCCATTTTTACAACTTTCATGGGTGTAATATGAAGTCTCTTGTTGTCATGAACCAATCAAGTTAAAGAATATAATGGTCAAATCCTTGAGGAAGAAGTAAGTTCCAAGATAGGGACCATCCATGTTAAGTTAAGGGTTCTGACAGCTTGTGATCAATATTATACTAAAAGTATCTATGGATTAAATAGGACCTATAAACAGCTTTTTCTTTTATTATAAACACGTTTGGGTCCTTACTCATGAAGCACAAAATTTTGTCAAGTTTAAAATTTGATTTAAATTGTCAAAAAAAAAAACAAATGTGTTTGACAAATTATTACTACTATTTTCAATAAGTAAATAGAAGTTATGAAATGTTTTGATTAGACAAAAAAAAATGGTTTTTATTAAAATGAAAATGACCGTTATATTTTAGAAAGTTATAAATACATATATGTATATATATACACATACAGAGACTTTCATAGAAATAGTAAGGAAACATTAGAATGATATAGGACACTAAAGTGGCCTAAAAAGAAGAAACACATAGTCAACTATAGACACGAAGTTCACAAGTAGAGAAAGTTAAGACACATCATGAATGTTTCCACAGTAGAAACAAGGTTGATTAGAACCCCGAATAAGAGATAAGCGTTACGAATTTTAAAATACAGTAAGACGGCATATACATGATTTTGCCATTGAATAAGTTGAGATAGTTAAGGCTAGAATGACACGATTTTATATGAAAATAGTTGCTCAAAAGAGTAGAATTTTAATCCCAAGGTGGGTAGAACATATACTAGACCCTAATGAACCTTTTTACAGGTTAAAGGAGACAATGTAGTTTTGCTCTTCTAAAAGAGCATGCCCCACTCAATAGCATGAGATTTAAACCGAAAATGATTTCTTACCCATAAATGGGCCGTGAAAACCGTAAAACTACCTAAGTTTTTACGATATGCTACAATAGCATGTCCTAGATTCTAAAGTAAATACAAGTAAAGGAAATCAATAGTACGATTTCATACACTATGAGAATCTATTACCCCGATATGTCACGATGGTATGTTAAAATGTATAGAATAAGCCTGTCTAAGGAGAATTTATGGTACGATCTCCACAGGTTTGGGATATAATGCACCCCATTATATAGTATTACCATGAGATTTTCTATTGGAAGAAAGATAAAATCTCCAATTTACCTTTAAGAGACTAGAAGAAATTGCTAAAAGACAATAGTTTTGATTAGAAATCGTGAGAACGATTTAAATAATCAAGTATAACCTAGAAAATTTCCATGACCAATATAAAGGTCACGTGAGCAAAACCAAGAGAAACCCTACGAATATGAAAAAATGAGAATGAATTTTCTTTTTCTCGCATCTCGAGGAGAGGCAAGACAAGTTCAAGAGAGATATTAAAGGACAAGCGTAAATGTTATGAACCTTAGAAGTTTTAAAACAAGTAGATAAACATGTTTTAGACAGTCATTATCACTAGTCAGGGATGACTAGGTAATAAAGACTTATAGATTAAGCAATAAAAAGATAAATTTCTTGACCAGACCCTATGTACCAGATCATGATCTGGAGATAGATACGCAACCTAACATGTGAAATAGAATAAGTGTAAGTCGTGAAACAAGAGAAAGAATAGCTTCAAGAAAGCTAGGACAAATTTCCATATCAAGATTTTGGGGCAAAGTTGCCAAAAAAAAAAAAAAAAGAAAGAAAGCCCTATGAGATTAGGATACAAAGCTATAGGATAACCCTAGTTTATCTCAATTTTCGAGAACGAAAATTTTATAAGGTGGATAGATTGTAATGACCGGAAAAATCCAAAAATTAATAAGTATAATTAATTAAGGATTTTTTCATAATTACACAGCTAAGTACTTGAGAGAGTACAAGTTGAGCATTTATTAGCACGCAAATTTGAAGGTTTTACTAGCCATAAGACGTTAGAAATAAATAATGTTATGAATGCACAAATTTATGTGCTTTATTTATGAAACATGTAACAATGTAATGTTATGATAGTACATTAAAATAATTCAAAATAATTACTTAATGTGCTAAATTAAAAGTTTATGATTTATTGATTTCATGTACGAGCCAAAGAAGTGATTGTTATAAAAATCTCAATTAGAATGTTTAAATTGGGATTACTTAACAACAAGTGGAATTTCCAACTTACTACGATGATGTAGAAAATTCCTATATGATGTCAGTTCAGTAAAAGAAACCCAAATCAAAAGTGATCATGAGCTCCATACCATAAATTGAAAATGGTGAGCACCAAGTTCAAATATGCAAGATTGATGACATGTTTTACTAAGATTGATCTCGAAATTTATAAAGATCATAAAGTAAGATAAGAATTTTAAGAAAATTATAAAGATCATTGGAACTTTAAGAATTTCAATATTTTGAATGTGTATGGTTAATTATCATACACATTAATAATTACGCAAAGTTTAATATTATTATTGTAAAGACAATAATAATAATAACAATTATCATAGTAATAGTAAAGAAGAAAAAGGGCGTTGATGGGGTCCACAAATGTTAATCTATTGTTAAAATGTGGAACCATGAATGGCTCTTTACGAGAAGTAATTCGTGTTATATCTATAAAGCACGAGATTGTGCTAAGTTTGAAATTTTAAATTAAATTGACTTAGATAGTCAATTTAATTTACAAAACTTTTACAAAATTACAACTATTGTTTTCATAATGAAATTTAAAGTTTACAATATGAAAATTTTTAGTGAGAAATATATGTTATTACATTTTAAAGTTTTAAAAAGTTAAAAATAATAAAAATACTTATATTGAGCAAAGTTTTAAATATATATAACATTTCTTAGAATACATACATATGTATATATACACATGAATAAATATGGATACAGTTACAAAAATAGTTAATCATCGATTTTGAAGACAATTGTTTCAAAGTTTATTGTACCAAAATTTAAATCACAAAATCCATATAGTATGGATAACTTTTATGAAAATGATTTTTATGACAGTATGAAGATGTTTATACGGCATTGATACAACAAGAAAATTATAATTTATGTAATATTTTAAAGAATGAGAATATTACAATTTTAAAAAGTGCAGTTATGTCTATAAAAATTTCAAGTTTACGGATCAAATTTGATCTATCTGACACAACACAGTTTAGGCTGTGTAGATTCAAAGTTGTCTATAAATATGTGGACAAAAAAAAAAAGAGGGGCCAATCAGATAGCTCTCACGCGCACACTCTCTCTCTACACTCTCTCTCTCTCCTCAAACTCAGTCCAAGATCTGACCTCCATTGTCGACACCTCCTACACCATCGGAAAGATCTCAAGAAGCTGAGTTCGACGGTGTGCCGTGTCACCCACAACTCAGCCGGAGGAGGCCACACGCGTCGGTTGAAGCCGCAAAAATACGTCATCTTTCTGACGTGATTTCTCCTTCGTCCGACCTCCGATTGACACGATCTTGGTGTCAACGGACTCAGATCGAAGAGAGGAAGAGAATGGCACCGATATTACAGTACAATTCTCACCGAAAAAGCCTCGTCGAATTTGCCCCGTCTCCACCACCGTGCCACCACTCGATGCCGCCATTCACGGTGGCGTTGAGGTACACCACCGCCGCCATTCCGTTCAGAGGGCGACGAGGAGTAAAATGCCTCAACCAATTTTAGCCAAGGACAGCCGCACGATGGAGCTCGAAGCCGCTGCACCGTTGCCGCCGTGGGTGATGTCGAACTTGCCCTTACGGCCACCGTTGAGCCCAATTGACGTGGCCATCACCTTCAGACCGACGAGGGGAAGAAAAGCCCTCCATCAATTGCGAGGAAATCTCGCTGTCAGCCGGAGTTCCATCATCGCCGTCGTGGAGCTGCCGTGAAAACGTGATTTTGGCCATTCCGTCGCTTTTGGGTCAAATTGGAGAGGCAGTCACATTCAGAGGGTTAAGAGGAGGAAAATCAACTCCTCAATTTCACAAAACGGCCGCCGATCGCCAGAGATCCATGACCCACCGCCTAACGCCGCCGTGAGGAGGTCGAGCCGTCGTTCCATGCAGTGTCGAGCCCCACCATTAGAGGGGAAACGCTCAGAGTGCTACGGGGAACAAAACCCCTAACTCAATTTCATGGTAGCACTGCCGGAGATAGGAGATCGGAGTCTCCACTTTTTGCCGCCGACTTGGAGCTTTGATCCACATGGTTAGAGGCCGAATTGGGTGAAATTGACACCACCATTGGACTCAGAAGGGTCAACTTAGGGGGGGTAGGCTCGAGCCCAGCCACCAACGGAGCCCAACGGTGGCGGTCAACGCCGGTCAACCGTTGGTCAACGTCGGTCAACGATCACTTTGGGTTTTTGTGATCCGGACCTCCGATCGATGATTCGAGACCGCCTCCCGACTCATTTCGACGCTCTGAACGCGATGGTGATCTCCGTTCGAGCTAATTCCACTCTGATGAAAATCGTTCGGTACCAACTATACGTAGATCGAGGCGACACGAATGGTGAAGATGGGAATGGATACCGCTGTAGGTAAGAAAAACCTGTCAGCGACACTTGATGGGCAGTGGTGAGCGACGGACGAATGGTGAAGATGGGAATGGATACCGCTAACGCAATGTAATATTTGCGCATTAGTATTTTACGAATTTATGCATGTTTTATTTTACGAAATTTCGTATGCTTACACTTTACGAAAATTATGTGCATATGAATAAGTAAATAATTTACGTAATTATGTTTTAAAAATCGAGCTTGTGATTACTCAACCTTGGTCCAGAGGATTTCAAAGTTTAAAGATGTTGTAATAAACGATGCAACAAATGCACGAAATATATAGGAAAGAAAATTATAAGTTTATCTGGAATTACAAATGATTGTTGGAGTTTTACATTAAGTTAAGAAATTAATTTTATGAACATGTTTCTATGAAATTATTATTAAAGTTTTAAAGAAAAGCTTTAAGAAATTAGTATCTTAAGCTTAAAGGTTAAGTTATAAGAAATCATGTTTCGTTTAGTTTAAGAAGGTTTACCTTTAAGAAAATGATATGATATTTCTAAGATGTTAAAATTATAAGCAACAATATATAATAATTGCTAAGAAAGTTTTATAGAGCATTTAAATGAGATTTTATTTTAATATTTAATTTAAAATTGTCTTGAAAATAGTTTTATCTAAATTGAGAAATGTCTTTAAAGTAATACTTGCTAAATAATTACTCTTATGTTTTAAAAGGAAAAATTCAAGAAAAGTACTATGGTTATGTTTTAAGAAATTAATGTTATAAATTATGTAAAGGATCATGCTTTTAGAATTATAACTATGTTAAGACGTAATGCTTATTATTACGTTATTATCACGTTTTAGAATTTTATGTATTACGTTAGGTTTACGCAATATGGTTTTGAGAAATGATTATTATGTCTTTTAAGTTTATATGTTAAGAATTCTTTATTTATAAGAATTCGTTTGATTGTAAGATTTGAAAAATAGTTATTGCTTCCTCTAAGGTTTCATGTTAAGGATTCCACAGTAAGAATCCATATATCTATTGAAAAAAAAAATTGTCCCAAATTTATCTACCTTATTTGTAAGTAAGTTTAAGTTTATGAGCATGTTTAAGTTAAGTGACGGCCACGTAAGGGCGGGTCGTTACACTAGTATTTCTCTCGTGATATTGTCTATTGCTTGTGGTTCCTTGAACTCCTTCAGAAATACATCAGCGTCGGCAATAATCTTCTCCATGGGTCGTTGTTTTTGGCCGTGTACTAACATGTTCCATTCTCTCCATAAATTCCAAAGAATGATTAAGGCAAGCTCACACTTCTGTTGAGGAAACTCTTTGTGAAAAAAAAATAAGCACAAATCCAGCCTTGAATACCCTTTAAAATTCCAAATAGTAGTGCTAAACTCCAATTGCGCCCATACGTCCAAACTTTGGTCACATTGTAGGAGTGCATAAGGAGTAGTCTCTGTTGTCTCTCCACATCGTAAACACATATCATCTTTACAAACTCCTCTATATACTAAGTTTGAAGCCGTGGGTATTATAACATGCTAAACACGCCATAAGAAGATCTTAATTTTGTTGGGTATATTCAAACTCCACAAAAAAGACCACCAGCTTACTTCTGAACTCACCATCAAGCTACATGCTTCTCGGAGTGCATCCATAACATGCCAATACCTGGATTTAACTGAATAGATGTCATTCTTGTTGTAGTGCCAAACTAGTCTATCTAGTTTTGGCTAGTAGGAATCCCCAACACAATCCTATTATCTACCTCCTATAGAAAGTCCCGAACTAAACCTTCATTCCATCCCCTGTTCCCCGGAATCATTAGATCACACACTCTCCAAGAACCCAACCTTTGGTGTTGAGAGGTAATAGGCTGAAACATAGAAGGTCTAGGAGTCCATGGGTCTTCAAAGACTCTAATAGAAGCACCATTTCCTACTCTCCACCAGATTCCTTTCTTCAATAAATCTTTCCCCCACATGAGACTCCTCTAAATACAAGAACATCCGCTACTACAAGTAGCATCCAAGAAAAAGGTATTGGGAAAACATTTCAATTTTAAAATCTATGCACAAAGAGAATTAGGAAAATCAACAAGCCTCCATCCCTGCGTAGCCAACAATGCTTGGTTGAACGCCTTTAAGTCTCGAAATCCAAGTCCCCCATCCTTCTTAGATCAACACATAGGCTTCTATTGCATCCAATGTCTCTTCTTTTTTTCGTCTGAACTACCCCACCAAAATTTAGCAATCAGATAATGGAGGTCATCACATAGAGTGGAAGGGATACGGAAAACACTCATAATATAGGTTGGGACCGCTTGAGCCACCGCTTTGATGAGGGCTTCTTTTCCCCCAACTGAGAAAAGTTTTCTCCGCCACCCATGGACCTGCTTCTATACCATTTCTTTCACCCCACAAAAGGTCACCCTTTTATTCTTACCAACCACTGATGGAAGTCCAAGATATTTGTTATGCGCTTGACTAGCCTTTAAGCCCAAAATCGCCTAAACATCAACTATTGCATTGGAATCAATACACTGGTTGTATGTAATTACTGACTTAGCCATATTTACCGTGAGAACCAAAAAAAAAAACTCATTTCTCAGTATCTATCTTCCCCGGCTATATGTGAAAAAAATTATTTTAATCAAATTATTAATGATTTCATAACATTCACTACCAATGGGTGTTTCTGTCATAGAAATCTTCCATAAATGTTACTAGGAAAAAATGAGATTTCTTTTTTTGTAGGTATGAATTATGTCTTTACACTACTAGTTAAAATTGCTAATTTAATGCCCGTTTGGTATTGTTTCTAGAGGCTGCTTTTAGTTTCTGTAACCGTCTACAACAATTTAGGGTGTTTGGTAAACCTACTTCTAAAAACTACTATCCAGCAGTAAAAGTTGAGAAGCAGCCCAGAAGTTGTTTTTTACAATAGCTTCTATTTTTATAATTTAAAATTACTAAATTAACCTTAGTAATAATATATAATTCCTAATCTAGCCATTTTTCTTTAACAATTTGAAATAAAACAAATAACAGGTTTTGTTACAATCAAAAGTATTATAAATACGCTTAGATAATTATTAGAAATAAATCAAATAATTTATCAAAAAAAAATAAAAATGAATAAATAAAAAAATCAAATATCTTGTTCTTTT
This sequence comes from Artocarpus heterophyllus, assembly GCA_025403435.1. Classification (NCBI taxonomy): domain Eukaryota; kingdom Viridiplantae; phylum Streptophyta; class Magnoliopsida; order Rosales; family Moraceae; genus Artocarpus; species Artocarpus heterophyllus. The sequence continues at coordinate 23,388,457 of CM046339.1, forward strand.
TTTGGATGCTCAAATATCACATTATAAATTAGAGTGATTTAATTTTTTTAATTTGATTGAAAATAATAAAAACTAAGCTGTAATGATGCTTATTAAAATATATCTATTTTCGCCATTGTATATCTCTATAACAATTTTAGTTTATCAAACACCTGCAATTCTACGTCTAGTCCTCGTATCAACTTTGAAAAAAAATTACCAAATATGTACCTGCTTTTGGTCCATAGCATAGCAAAAGCTACAACATAGCACAGCACAACAATACCAAACTGGCCATTGGTTTTAGATGAATTTTTAAATGGTCAAATTTATGAGTGGTTGTAATAAAAAGTTGCATCATGTGATGTAAAATTGCTTCTGATCATGATCATACCATTAAAAATTGCTCCTAAGAGGAAAAAATAGTTCCTATCAATTTCGACAGTAAAAACTTTTGGGAAAAAAAAAAGGTAAGAATATGATGTTGTAAAATAACTCTTATTTTTGTCTGCTGGAAATGAAAAATATACGTTGGATTTAATCCTAAAAACGTTCGTAACAATTTACGTTGAAGAAATTCATGGCACAAATAAGGAAAAGAGCAAAGTCGAGGATAGCTTTATATTCCAAATTAACAAAATGTCCTCCAAAGTCTAAATATGACAACATATATATGGTATTTGATATTAAATAATCGTCGCAAACTAATAAGGTAAATATTTTTTATTTTCAAAACTATTGCTTGCATCTCGATATTGCAAATGGGCCAAGCCACCTAATGAGCACGATGGTTTTTGCACCTACCATGACACTGCAAAATAGGCCTGTTTGGTACACAGCTTTAAATTTTGGATTAGGTCAAGAAATGAAATATGATGGTGGACAACATGAAGCATTTTCAGCTTCAAAATAAGGACCCCACTTTTTATTTTATAGTTATTATCATTTTAAATATTTTATATTAAAGTTTCACACAAGCATAACGGATTGATGTTTTCGTTGTGTGTGTTTTGTCATTTGCCTTTTCAGCTGTAATAACGGAGGTGGTTTCCCTACCTCTAATGATGGCTTGGTTTTCATAGTTACCAATAGCAGCATTATGTGTGGTGATTAATGGCTGGTTTTGAATATATATCGGGTTGTTTGTACCCTCTATAAAGTAGGTTCGATCTTGATTGACTGGTATTATCCATCGATTGTAGCGGTGTATTATAATGAGTCATTGAAGAGCTCTATTCTAAATGTCGAGTTGGTCGTTATGCTCTGGATATCTACGTCGTCTTTTATCCTTATGCTCCATTCGATTTTTAATGATGGATCCAATAGTTGTCAAGAATCATTTGTGCTTATAACGAACAGTGTTATGTAACTTTATTTGTATTTTTTTTAGTTGAATGAAGTTTTATTTTAACAAGAACAACGACAACAATAATAATAATAATAAGATGGAATCTTTGTAGCGGCTCCAAAGTGCATGCCTCTAATCTTCATAATGCTCTCCTACCATGCTTAATTCCATTTTGGGCTCTAACCTAATTAGCGTCCAACATGGAGCTCTAGTAATTCTTAAAACAATAAAATAAATAAATAGAAAATTTTCATAAATGTCATTTTTTAATATTTACCTGTTATGAATGATACAAATATTCATTTGTGGCATAACTTAATATGTAATATGAATGATAACATGACATAAACTTTTATAAGTGTGACATGAATAAATACAACTTTTAAAAGTGTAGCATAACATGTAATTTTCTCAAAATAAATAGAATCTAATTGTTAAACCTCTTAAAGGAACAATATCTAGTCATTCAATCTTCTGATGTTTGAATGACTTCGAATTATAAGTTTGAAATCTTGATCCATGTATGTGGTGTCTACATGTTTGACACATGAGGATGTTTGGATCGTGATTTCAAATTATTAGTTCAAATTTTTGAAACATTATAGCAATTCAACTTCTACTAGAGAAAACATTATACCAAAATCGGTTTAAACTAAAAATTTTTCAGTATGGACTTGTTAACCAAACAACACATAAAAGCGTGGGTCTCGTTGGAGATTTTATCCCTCCTATTTTCTTTTCTTTCCCAAAGTCACTCCAACTTAACACAAGGGTTTCTCAAATTTCGACACTAAAATCCCGCTACCACATTTTGCCCTCTGCTTTTTGATGTGAACAGGGAGGTTGAAACAACTCAATTGAGGGATAATTTGGAGGATGACAGCTGTCAAGGAACAGAGCACGTGGCAGATAAGGAAATTGCTATCAGCAGGCCCAAGAGGAGGAATAGGAGACCTGCAAAATATCAAGATTAGAAGATGTATTAGTCATGAGGAGTGTAACTAATTCTGTTAGTGATTGTAATCAATTCAGTTTGTAACTAATCTTGTAATCTATAGTTGTAACAGATTTGTCAACTTGTAAAGGTAAATGAACTGCCATGGGAAGTCAGTTGGAAGGCATAAAAAGAAAGGAAGTGGGAAATAGGGCATAGTCAGTTTTGCTCCCAAAAAAAGATCTCTCTGCTCTTTCTCTTCTAGACTTTTCCGCCCCAATTCCTTGATCTCTCCCACCATGATTCTTTTTTTTCTTTCTCATCTCAATTTCTTTTCTCTCAATTTTCTTGATCCCCTATCAATTGGTGCTCTCGTTGATTCCCTTGACGATGGCGTCTCGTACGAAGGGTGTGGAGGACAGAATTGATAAGCAAGATCAATCGATTACATAGCTTCGTGATGATTTTTAGACTATGGCAGCGCAGATGAAGGATATGAACTTGAAGTTTACAGTGATGTTTTCGGAATGGCAGCAGCAAAAATGCCAGAATCAGTCTTCTTCGTCGACTCCGCCATGAAACGGTATTGAGGCTTCACAAAATCAATCCTTAGGAAATTCGGTGAATTTGAAGCCGCTGAAGATCGATGCACCTCGCTTCGATGGCAGAGACCCCCAAGGCTGGATCTTCAAAATCCAGCAATACTTTGACTCTCACATGGCGACCAAAGAACAACGACTACAGGTCGTTCCATTCTACTTTGATGGTAAGGCCTTGCCTTATTATCAATGGTTGCACAAGAACACAAAGATTACATCTTGGAAGTCTATGCTCCAGTCTCTACAAGTGCGATTCAGCCCCTTAGAATTGGAAGATTATCAAGGAAAATTGACAAAACTGGTTCAACAAGGTTCGGTTGTGGAATATCAAGAAGCATTTGAGGACTTGTCCAACAAGGTAGATGGATTATCTAAACCTTTTCTTTTGAGTTGTTTTGTTTTTGGATTGAAACTTGAGATCCAACATGAAGTGGCAGCCTTTCAACCCACATCCCTAACCAAAGCAATGGCGTTAGTAAAAATTCAAGAACTGAAATTACACCAAAAAAATTCTATTCCCAAACTATTCTCACCATACCCACCCATATTACCAACTCCAAACCAGAAATTCCTCAATCCATCAAACACAAATTCCAAACATACCTCCACGACTACATTTAAACCAAATTCACCCACAACTTACCCAACTAACCAAAACATTACTAAACCCAATACTCAGTCCAAAACCCAAATTCAGAAATTATCACAAAGTCAAATACAAGCAAGACGTGAAAAAGGGCTATGTTTCTATTGTGACAAAAAATATACTTTTGGGCACAATTGTAGAGCATCAGCCCATGTCCTCATTGTACCTGATTTGGATGAATTAAGTTCTGACGAGTTAGAAGACACCACATCAAACCCAGTTCAACCTAGCATAGGGGAAGTTGAGATGCAGACTCCTCAGATTAGTTTCCATGCGATGTCAGGTGTAGTCATGCCTCAGACGTTGAAATTTCAAGGCGCAATTGGAAAACGTGATATGCAGATCTTGTAGATGGAGGTAGCACGCATAATTTTTTACAGTCTCGAGTGGTCTCCATGCTTAAATTGCCGATTTCAAGCGGTAGACCATTTGAAGTCATGGTCGGTAATGGAGAAACACTTAGGTGTGAAGGAATGGTGACTGCAGTCCCTGTGAAGATTCAACAAAGAATTTTTTTGGTAGATTTCTACATACTACCAATACAAGGGGCAGAAGTGGTTCTTGGGGTGCAGTGGTTATAGTTGCTTGGCCCTATCTTGATTGATTACCAGAAGTTAACCATGGAATTTTCTTGGGGCAACAAAAAGGTTCACTTGCAGGGAGATAAACAGTGCTGTCAACAGATATCCACGAATCAGTTGAGAAAATTACATCACAAGGGATGTATATCATCCATGTTTCAAATTACGTTGTTGCAAAAGGAACCACCAATTGGCACCTCTAAAGCAGAACCCGTATTGCAACAATTGTTAGAAGAGTTCAAGGAAGTTTTTGATGAACCAAAGACATTACCACCGCATCGTGAAATGGATCACGAAATCCACTTGCTACCTAACTCAGCTCCGGTCAATTTATGCCCATATCATTACCCACATTTTCAAAAAGGAGAGATTGAGAAGCAAGTTGTAGAAATAATGCAATCAGGTATAATTCAGACTAGTACCTCCCCTTTTTCATCTCCAGTACTGCTAGTAAGAAAAAGGATGGAACTTGGAGATTTTGTATCAATTTTAGGGCTTTGAACAATATTACGATGGGGGATAGGTTTCCAATACCCACTGCGGATGAATTAATGGATGAGTTAGGTGGTTCAAAAATTTTCTCAAAGTTAGACCTAAGGGCGGGGTACCATCAAATCAGGGTAAAACCCGAGGATATACACAAGACAACCTTTAGGACACACCAAGGGCATTATGAGTTTTTAGTAATGCCATTTGGCTTAACCAATGCACCTTGAACGTTTCAAGCCACAATGAATTCGGTTTTGAAACCTTTCCTAAGGAAATTTGTAGCAGTTTTTTTTATGACATATTGGTGTATAGTGTAATGACCGAGAAAAATTTCATTAATAAAACCTAATATTTAATTGGGTTTAATTAATGAATTTACTTTTAAAAATGTAAATTTTTGTAAAAGTTACGATAAAGTAGGAATAAACGGCATTGATTGTAAATTTTATGGCAAATATGATGCAATGTTGGATATTGTCGAATACAGATTTTATGAGTTTAATTACTCAAAAAATTGTAAGTAACATCCATAAAATGAATTTTATATCACGATTAATTATAAAATTGTGATATAAACAAACAGGTGATTAGAATGTAAATAGGACATAGAAGTTGTCCAAACCTAAATCAGGGGTAAAAATGAGGCCGCAGTAGTATGAGTATACTGCTAAATGAAAACGCAGATATGAAAAATGTTACGATTGACCTCCAAAAGTGACCGAAAAGTAAGTTAAATATTTTTATACAGTCTAAGGATAGAAAGTACACTGATTTGACCACGACAGTATAGGAAAAATATTGTGTGATGAAAAATTACATAGTATAAATTTTTAACTCCACAAAGTGGACACTCCTTGGTTTTCTATTAGGCCACATGTCTAGAAAAGTGGCCCAATCACCTTGTAACACCTAGTGGTATACTCATGGGTTACCATGAGTCACCAAATGTGATAAGGAAGCATTTAATGCATGGTGATCACAAAATTTCATTTCCTTTCTTCTTCTCCAAGTTCCGGCAGCCATTGTGAGACTTCTAAAAAAATTTTCTCAGCCCCCAAACTTTGCAAAAATAGCACCAAACAAGTTTTATAAGCAAGTACAAGGATTTTTCACAAGTTTTAAGGTAAAAGCCTAAACTTTTTAATTAGTTTTCATGGGATTTTTCATGGGTTGAAGAGAGAAATTTATCCATGGTATTTTTGTATGAAAAGGAAGCTTAGGAGAGAGTTCAAAGGGATTTTGAAGGCTTGAAACCAAAAGGGTGTTATTTTGGTAAGTTTTAAAGTTTTGAAATTTTATGGATTTTATTTTGATTTCTATTCTTTCAAACCTATGTGGGTTCTTAAGCATGTATTTGCTGAAATTTCATGCATATGTGAAGTATGGCATGTTTGAGTTGTGAAATTTTGATTTATGGTGCAAAATGGTAATTTTTGTAAAAAGTGTTGTGTTTGTAATTTTGATATTTAACTTTGCAAAAGTGATGTTTAAGCATGAGAATGTTTTGATTAAGGCATGGAATGGTTTCTTCAGGGGTAGAATTGCAAGTTTGAAATGGATTTTTGTAAAAATGCCATAGGGACTAAATTGAAAGAAAAAGATTTCTCTCGGCAGAATTAAAAAATGGCCAAAAACACCCTTGTACAGTGAGATTTTGGGAAAAGTTAAAACATGAAAGTTGTAGATCTCGATGAAACTATTAGGCATCACAAACGGATCATCAAAAAACTCAGTCGTTTGTGAGATTTTGATTTTTCAAAGAATTTACGAAAATTGTGAAAATTTTTTAAAAAAGGCAAAAACGTCATTTCTTAAAGGATTTTGAATATGGTACTTTGAGAAAAAAATGATCCTTGAGAAAAATAGGAAATTTTGATGCAAATAAGTAAATTTTAGTCCTGGGAGCAAAATCGTCAAAATTTTCAGTTCAGGGACTAAACCGTAAAGTTTTATGAAAATGGGGCATAGTTGAGAAATAAAGAGGTTAAACCCACTAGGGTGTTATTTTAAAATTAGTATGTGGTTATTTTTATAAGAATAACGAAATCAAGCTCGGGTAGGTTAGTGGACCAACGGAGGGCAAAATCGTCATTTTTGCCTAAATAACCCGAACCGCTTTGAAATGTTTCCAATGGGATAAGAAAAAGACTAGAAATGTTCCCGCCCTTCGTTAGAAACGATAGGAAAAAGTTAGATAGAAATAAGAAAAATCAGTGGTTTTTAGAGTTTTACATAGTAATGCAACTCAATTTATTAACTAACGGATGTTTCGTATCGAAACATAGTGGAATTTGGCTAATGGCTTTGTAATTGGCCAACAGGATCCTAGGAGTCTAGGAGAAGGAAAATCGAGGTTAAGTTGCCTGACATTCGCATTAAGTGAGTACCCATCTCACCTATAGTATGAAATTGTAGGCTTAGAGTGTAAAATGTGTATATGTATACTTGTGTGTATATCAAGGTGTATACTTGTATGTATGCAATGACATAAGTATTTATAAAAATGAAAGGGTATACTTGTGAGTATATGGAATATATATATATATATATACCTGAGAGTATATAATGACATATACCTGAGTGTATATGATGATCTGTAACAATCTATATATTTTATGTTAAGTGCCTGTGAGTATATTATGCTATATACATGTGCATATATTAATGTGTACAAGTGTGTATATTTTATGTTAAGTACCTGTGAGTACATTATGCTATATACATGAGCGTATATTAATGTATACTAGTGTGTATATTTTATGTTAAGTACCTGTGAGTACATTATGCTATATACCTGTGCGTATATTAATGTGTACCAGTGTGTATATAAAGTATGTACCTGTGTGTACTATATCGTACAAGAGCATTTATGTAAATTATGTTATGTATAACATGTGATCATCACTTCATGCATGGTATGATAACCATAATAAGTGAATTGGTAAACGAATCACCAAAAGTTAAGAAAAGTGTCGTACCGACTCCTGACTTAAGGGAAGTTTAAAGATTACAGGATGGTCACGGCGTTACGTAGACCTAAGTGCGTAATGGTACGAACACTTGGGCCCTAGTTAAAGATAATAAATGATAATGATAAAGAAGGACTATAAGAAAGCATAATGAGATCATGCATTTTATTGAATGTGCATGTGGGTTTATATGGGACTTACTGGACGTTAGCTCATTAAGTATTTCACGCTGTAGGTATTCCGACAAAAAGGTTAGAATAAATCGTAATGATGAGCTGGCGGACGGATGATGTGTGCAGACTAGGTATGGTTTCTGCCACAATATGTTTTCCACTGTATGGTGTTTTAAGATATTTTGAAAGTAGTATTTGATAAGCTACATTGTAAAATAAGTGTGATTATGTAAACACAAGTATATGTTTGTATTTTAAAAGTTGTTAAACCAGTATATGTATAGTATTTATATAAAAGAAAAAAAAATCTCTAAATTTTTGCCCTAAAGTAAGTAAGAAAGAGTTTTATCACAGCCCGAAAAAGGCGGGTTGTGACATATAGTCCTAATGTAGAGAAACATTTAGATCATTTGTGAATGGTTTTGGCAACATTGAAAGAAAATCAATTTTTGGTGAAAAGGAGTAAATGTGCTTTTGGGCGAAGTTGGGTGGAATATTTGGGGCATATAGTATCTGGAGCAGGGGTGAGTATGGATAAAAACAAGGTGAAAGCAATGTTGGAGTGGCCAGTACCTAGGAATATAAAAGAATTGAGGGGATTCTTAGGCTTGACTGGTTACTATAGGAGATTTGTTAGATCTTATGTCTCTATTGCAGCACCACTTACTAATTTGTTAAAAAAAGAGGCTTTTCACTGGAGTTTGTCAGCACAAGAATCCTTTGACGCACTGAAGACGGCTGTGAGTTCAGCACCAGTGCTGGTTTTGTCTAATTTTGAGGAAGAATTTGTGTTAGAAACAGATGCTTCTAATCTAGGAGTTGGAGCAGTGCTGATGCAAAATGAGCATCCCATTTCCTATTTCAGCAAGAAGATGTCTTTTCGAATGCAACAAGCGTCAACCTATGTGAGGGAGTTATATGCCATAACTGAAGTAGTCAAGAAATAGAGACAATACCTCCTGGGAAGACATTTTTTCATTCGCACAGATTAGAAAAGTTTGAGGTCTTTGTTAGACCAGGTAGCACAAACGCTAGAACAACAACAATATTTGGCAAAATTGTTAGGCTATCATTACACAATCAATTATAAACCTGGCAAGGAAAATCGTTATCAAGACAGGCAGATGAAGTGCTCATGCAGTTCTTAACTCTATCTCAAGTTCGGTTTGCAATACTAGATACACTGAGACAGGAGAATGCAAATTCAAAGTTTTTTCAACGACTGTACCATACAATAGATGCTGATCCAGTCCAATTGGTGGAATATGAGGCAAGGGATGGATTGCTCTTGCATAAAGGCAGATTGTTGTTGGACCCCTCTTCACCAATAGTGCAAAAAGTGTTGGCAGAGTGTCACTCATCATTGTTGGGTGGCCACAGAGGAATTCAAAAGACCATAGCACGGGCGTCTACTGCGTTTATTTGGGCAGGCCTCAAGAAAGACGTTCAGAAATATGTCAGGGAATGTGCAATATTCCAGAAAACAAAATATCAAAATCAAGCCCCGGCAGGATTGCTGCAACCATTGCCAATTCCAAAATGTACTTGGGAGGATTTATCTATGGACTTCATAGTAAGTCTCCCTAACTCAGGTGGTTATACTACCATATTTTTAGTCGTCGATCGGTTGTCAAAACAAGCTCATTTTGGAGCTTTGGGAAAAATGTACTCTGCTCCTCAAGTAGCAAAGTTGTTTACACAAATGTTGTGTAAGTTACATGGGATGCCGAGATCAATTGTATCGGATAGAGGTGCAGTGTTTTTGAGCAAATTTTGGTGTGAATTGTTTAGCTTAAGTGGTACTTTTCTCAAGAGAAGCACAGCATACCATCCTCAGACGGATGGCCAATCTGAGGTGGTTAATAGGGTGTTGGAGCAGTATTTGAGGTGCTTTGTTTCAGAACAACCAAGCAGATGGGCAAAAATACTTCACTGGGTTGAATATTGTTATAATACGTCCTATCATTCAGCATTAGGAATGACTCCTTTTAAAGCTATATATGGGAGGGAACCACCTTCCCTACTTGATTATGTCCCTACGACAGCCCAAACAGACTTGGTGGATAAATGGTTGGTTGATCACCAAGAGGTGTTACATCAGCTCAAACGAAATTTGTTGAAGGTGCAGGTTGCAATGAAGAAAATTGCTAATGGTCATCGGAGAGATCTTCAACTAAGAGTAGGGGACATGGTGTTAGTTAAGCTTAGACCATATCGACAGTCATCCATTGCTAACAGGTCTTCCAACAAGCTGGCTGTGATGTATTTTAGTCCTTTCAAGGTTATCAAACGTGTGGGGCAGCTGGCCTATCAGTTAGAGTTGCCCAATTCAGCCTGAATACATGATGTTTTTCATGTATCCTTACTCAAAAGATTTCATGGAGATTCCACAGCACAACTAAGGCAGCTGCCATTAGACATTCTCAATTCACAACCCGTGTTAGAACCAGAGAAAGTGTTGCAGAGGAGGTTAGTGATGAGGGGAGGCAAGGCAATCAATCAGGTATTGGTGCAATGGATGAATCTTCCAATTAGTTCTACTACTTGGGAAGCGGTTGATGACTTTGTAAAACATTACCCAGATTTCAACCTTGAGGACAAGGTTGACGTGGATGGGGGAAGTATTGATGTGAACAGGGAAGTTGAGACAACTCAATTGAGGGATAATTTGGAGGATGACAGCTGTCAAGGAACGGAGCACGTGGCAGATAAGGAAATTGCTATTAGCAGGCCCAAGAGGAGGATTAGGAGACCTGCAAAATATCAAGATTAGAAGATGTATTAGTCATGAGGAGTGTAACTAATTCTGTTAGTGATTGTAATCAATTCAGTTTGTAACTAATTTTGTAATCTGTAGTTGTAACAGATTTGTCAACTTGTAAAGGTAATGAACTGCCATGGGAAGTTAGTTGGAAGGAATAAAAAGAAAGGAAGTGGGAAATAGGGCATAGTCAGTTTTGCTCCCAAAAAAAATATCTCTCTGCTCTTTCTCTTCTAGACTTTTCCGCCCCAATTCCCTGCTCTCTCCCACCACGATTCCTTTTTTTCTTTCTCGTCTCAATTTCTTTTCTCTCAATTTTCTTGATCCCCTGTCACTTTTCATCCCTACCAAACATAGCATTAGAGACCAAAGGTGACTTGGGGCATCATCCTAGGGGCAATCAAGCAAATGGTCCTTGGACAAGCAAACCACTCGCCAGAAGTGCAAGTTACAATATATGATTTTCTGCCAATGTAGGCTTTAATGACGTTATTATCGAATCTGTATTTTATGGGCTTTAAGTACTGCTAACAATCCATATAAGACCATTCTACCAATTTGAAAGGGTGTTTGAAAGAGTGGTGGGAACTGTTTATTATAACCACTTTTACTGTAGTATGTGAGAGCTTTACACTATAGTAATATTTTTTTTAATTGTTACTGTAACATGTGAGAGCTTTATACTATTCATAACTGAGTTTGTGGTGCGTGGTTCCCACCATATTACCAAACAGCGGGTGAAAATAAACCACACTACAATCTTATTAAAATAAAGTGTCCAATTTCATTTACCAATTGGAAACTTTATTGATTCATACTATAAATATTTTGAAATTATATCTCACATATATAAACATTTCATATGTATAACTAAAAGACATTGGCAAGTGTTGATCCCTGATAACGTTTACTCGTAAATCTGATAATGAATAATTATCATATGATGTCAATGCAAATATATTAGAGTCGTAAACTGGATTGGACAGATTAGGTGTTTTGAACATGTTTTTTAGATAATTTGGGGGTGTGGTGAATATTTTTGAACAATTTATGGCAACTTAAATTAAATTAAGGTATAAATAAGCATAGATCTCTAAGAAATTTAATAAACTATTTTATTTACTAATTAGAGGTAGCATGAAAAATGTACAACTAAATGACAAAACAAATACAAACTAAACAAGTAAAAATTACTCGCTTTTTAAAGAATGTCATATGCCTTAGACACATCCCTCATACTAGTACTTTAAAAACTCTAAAAAGTCTAAAAACATCCATACTAGTACTTTAGGGGAGGGAATTGTGAAGCCCACATTTTAGTTAAGTTTACTATTTTTAATTCAGTTGGCTTTGTATGGTTTGATTACTTACCGAAGTTTATTGTCTAGTATGTAAAAGCAGACCATGCTCAATTAATTGAACAAAAGCCAGTTTCTTCATATAACAAAAGAAGAAAAAAAATAAAGAAAGACTTCTTCAAAATTGCTTCTCATAATAAAATAATACATTTTTCATTGAAAATTTACAACAACTGAAACTTTAACTGTCGCCCACGCCAAACGATAAAACATCAGGAAACCAATATCCATAGTTAACATCCAAAAATACGTCCCACAAAATTGCACGATTCTAGCACTATAATGAGGTTTATGTATTGTTAATTTGGATCTTTTTTTTAAAGGGTTGTAATTTTGGAATTTTGGAACGATGTGAAATGCTTGCATGACAATGTTGAGAATTTCTAAGGTGTTTGGCATGATAGTTAGAGATATTAGTTAGAACTGTAAACGTTGTAGTATGTAAGAGCTTTACATTGTAGCAATTTTTTTGTTTTTTGCTGTAGTATGTGAGAATTTTATACTGCTTTTAACTGAAAGTTAGTTAAAACCAACTAATGCCAAACAGGCTTTATTGAAAGCGTGTATTTGACATTTTGGAATACAATAAAACGTAATAAATTTAATTGATCTAAATTGATGAGAATTTCTAGAGTGTTTGTCATTTTCAGTTTCAACCAAAACTTTTTATTGATTCAATGTCAATAAAAAAGAAAGATACAATGTAAAACTTTCACATGCTATAATGGTTTTAACTAAACTTAGTTTAAACCATTAGTTTGAATCAATATTCACATACACCTTGTTCTCTGAGAGTGAGAATTTTTTGTTACTACAGGTCCATATGAATTGACGTTTCATTATTATTATTATTCTTATTTCATAACAGGGGTTGCAAACCCAACAACATTTTCATACATGATCTGTTTGGGAGATTTTTAGATCGATCAAACAATCGCGATCCAAACTCTAGGTAAGGCTGTGTCTAAAGAGAGGAAAAAAGTTCTCTCTGACTCTCAGAGTTTCTCACTCAAGATTCTCACTCTATAATTTCTTTAAACGGTCTTCATATGATATCCTGCTACGATCATTACCTTATTTCTGCTACGATCATTACCTTATTTATAGACGCAGGAATTCTCTCTTTAAGTTTCTACCGTTGGATCCTCTTTCTCATTCTTAACCGTTAGATTTATAATCTGACGTGATAATTCGTCTAATTACTTCGAAACTTTCCCTTTTCTTTGATTTAAGTAGGTGACCGCGATTAATTTTTTGAAACTGCATCATTAAACTTATCATGAGTTACATCATTTCATCTTTCATTGTCGTTTCAACTACTGCTTTATTAAAACAACGTGGTATTAGTTTAATAATATTATTTGTTCCCTACATCAGCCCTATATTTTCTCTTTAAATTTGGGATTATTGTTTTCTTTTGTTTTGTTCTCTCAAATTTAAGAGGAAATTCTAAATTTGTTCTAGACCATTTCTTGTCCTTCGTCTAACTCTTGTCCTTCTTTAAGCATTTTACTTCTAATTTCAGTTTTTGCTTTATGGCTTTCGACTGTCGTGAATCTTCTGCTGCTTTTGAAAATGTTTCCCACAGACGGCGCCAATTTGTTTAAAAGATTTTTTGATCTGACCAAACAATCACGATACAAAACTCTAGGTTAAGGCTGTATCTAAAGAGAGAAAGAATTCTCTCTGACTCTCAGAGTTTCTCTCTTTAGATTCTCACTCTAGAATTTCTTTCAATGGTCTCCAGATGATCTCTTACTACCATCATTCTTGGGAATTGTCTTCTTTTTAATTTTATACTGTTAGATCCCCTTTTTCATTCCTAGCTATTAGATTTATAATCTAACGTGACAATTCATCTAATTACCTAAAAACTTTCCCTTTTCTTACTCTGATTCAAGTAGGTGACCATGTTCAATTTCCTTAAATGGTATTGTTAAACTTACCACGAGTTATGTTGTTTCATCTTTCATTATCGTTTCAGCTACTGCTTTACTAAAACGATGTCGTACTACTTTAACAATTTATATGTTCCCTACATGATCCATTTTAGATTTTAGGAATAAAGTTAAAACTTGAAGTTAGAATCTAAATATTATAGTATGTGAGAGGTTTATATTATACTATAGCATGTGAGAGTTTTATATTGTAGCAATTGAAAACTTAGTTTCCAAACACGCTTAGTCTAAGACATTTTTAAAGATCCAAAAATTACTCCTTAAGTTTCAGCTAATTTCAATATTTGCTGCTATATTGTTGACATTTCAAAAGGTATTCTCTATGTTTTTAGATTAGTGTAATATTATCCCACAAGTTGTTAGACTACAAGCATGTCATTTAAATATTTTAAAAAAATGTTTTATCTCTTTAAATAGAAACAATTGGCAAAACGACGTAACTGATTTCAAATAGTTTTGAAAAATACCTTATAAATTTAAAAACATAAAAACTCTAACAACAAAGCAACGAATTTCAAAACAAAATCTTAAGTTTTACGGCTTTTTAGATGTTAGAATATCTTTTAAAAATTTTCTCAAGAAGAAATATATATTTTATAAACAAATTTGATCTAAATAAGTTTATCTTTGTTTTATCTCTATGTATTTTTGTCCAAAAAATTTACGAGAGGTAAAATTAAAACAAGTTTTTTAAATTATTCAAAGAATACCTTTCTAGTTTTTAAAACAAAAAAATTATGAAATAATTAAAAAGAGGATGTACGATTATATAGTTAACCCAATACAAAAAAAAAAAAGTTGTAAGTGACGTTTAAATATTGTTTTTGTCTTAGAGTGTGTTTGAAAAAAAGGTTTTAACTCACTAGTTTTTGTTGTTATAATGTAAAGTTCTCACAAGTTATTATGCTAAGCAAAAAAATATTACTATATAAATTTCTCACGTAATACAATATTTTGATTATGGCTCATAGTTACAATTACGTACTCAAATGTTATTTTGTTTAAATTTTACAGTAAATTTGTAACTAAATAAAAAAAAACCAACGCGTTTAAAAGACCATAAAGCATGATCTAACGTGGGGCGAGACTAATTCCGCAAGTCCAAATCTGACCACTGGTGTGCGGACGCTGAATTTGTGTGGGAATGTAGATGTCAAACTTGTCGGCTTGACCTTGCCTGGTATATTTTAAATGAGGTCTTTATATGTATACCGTACATTAAAGATTTAGGTTGATTTATGTTACTAAAAAACTATTTGTTGAAAAAATCACAATTACGTCATCATATTAGAGTTAGAATTTCAAATATGCAATTCTATCCTTAGCAGTTAGGAAGTGAGACAACATGAAAGAAATGAGAAAAAAAAAAAAAGAGCCCAACTATTTTAGGGCATTTTAGTCATTGTAAGGAAAAATTTTTACTAGATGTAACGTTTAATATGGCATTGGGTGTAAATTGCTTTTAATTGTGGTATAATTCATTCTTTACCTTAAAATGGTAGCATAGGGTGTAAATACTCTATTTTAAATTGGGCTTAAATGTGCTTTATGCTATGTCTAAGAAACCTATTTATTTTGCCATTTTTGTGTTGAGATATGCATGTTCTTTTTTTTTTCTAAGTTTTATGAAGCCAAACTCGGTTGATGATCCATTTATATTCATGTTATGCCCTTAACATGTTCATGTCTTAAGTGTGACTAATAACAAAATTGTGAGCAAATAAGAAAAATATGTGTTGAATACAATTAAAAATTTTAAGTTGTTACGAAGTAAAACGTATAAAAATTTAAATAAGATAAAATCTTATTAAGAAAAGAACATTATATTATAAGTTTTATAAGAAATTTTTAAGAACTGGATTATAAAAGGGCAATAATGTGATGTCATTATCATGTCGCTTATCGTGCTTATGTCATGCATGTGTTATTAGTGTATTTTGTGTTTAAAAGTTATATTAAGCCTAACTCATTTAATACATGTGCTAGGTTATGTTTATCTAATAATCAAGTGTATTGTGTCTGTATTAATTTAGTACCATATTTGATTTATTTTGATGCACCAATATGACATATTAAGTCTTGGATTTGTTTTTTTTAAACAATATTTCCTTTTGTTGAAATTTTTATTTTTTTTCCTGACTTATGTGTAAATATTGATTGCCAACAACATTTATCTTACTTTCAACCATTTGACCGATTTAACTTAAAAGGGCATATTTTACTTGTTTTGACATTTTGTGGATCATTAACATTAAAGAGTCAAATGTGAGAATTAGTTCCAATTCACGGGATATTTTTTATAGGGTGTTTGAGAAGTGAATTAAAGAGTTAGAATTAAGTATAATAACACGTGAGAGTTTTATATTACAACATACATTTGCTTTACAATATAACATGTGAGAGCTTTGTATTTTTTTGCTTCGTTTGGTAAGAAGGAAATAAAATAGGAGGGAAGAGAAAACTATAAAGAAAACAAAATTGTATGAAAAGGAAATATTTTGATTTTCCCTTTACTTGTTTGATATGTGAAGGTGGAAAGAAAAATGATTTTATCTTCTTTTGTTTGGTATTGCAAGAAAAAGTAAAGGAATGAAAAAGCTACTATTAATATAATTACTATTTTACTCAAATATTATTTTGCCATTTCCCTAATTGGGCACACAATTTTTTTTTAATTTTGATGGAAAAAAGGATAATTAGTAATTTTACTTTATTTGCATTGTTGTTAAACGTTTCCCTCATAAATCTACCCATATTTAGAGAGATCAACACACTGTTTGGCAAAAGTGGTCCGGACAACTTTCTCAGTTATAAAACTGTGTAAAGCTCTCATATGCTACAATAATAATAAAAAATTAGTTAAAATGTAAAGCTTTCACATACTACAGTAAAAACAGTTCTAATCAACAGTTTTAACCACTCTGTCAAACACCCTACAATTTTAGTGGAACCCATGTGCCATTTCTTTCACCAACTTTTTCTTTCCATTCTAATTTATTTTCTACCAAACACCCCATCATATCAATTTCAATCTCATAATCTTTTTAATATTTTCTTTCCCTCAACTTTTTTCTCATATCAATCAGAGCATTTGGGTTAAAACTGATAAGTTAAAATTGAATTTGTCAAACACCATATTAAAGAGTGATTGACAACATCGTTATTCTAACTACTATAGTGTAAAATTTTCACATGTTATAGTATAAAATAAAAGTAAACTATAATGTAATCACATGATATAGTAAAATCATTGTTGCTTTTTGCTCCAATTACGTTGCCAAGTCATTTTTAGCCTCTATTTGCCATCTTGGTGGTTCCAATCAACAAATAGTGCAAAATTCTCAGTGAGTACAATAAGAAGTAAAACATTGCAACAACGTAAAGCTTTCATATTATCAGTTATAACCACTATCTCAAACTTTAATTTTTAAACTAATATTTTCAATTCCAACCATTACCCTAAACACCCAATTAGATTTCCAAATCCCAAAACCCAACCCATCATAACCCTCAACCGACGTCGTTTATAGGATCATCCAAAATCCAATTGCATGTCCCACTCGTGGAAGCCCACGCCAACGGCGATCCATCATCAGCTTCTGTTTTTTTTTTTTATTATTTTTTTTAAGGGTGGGCAACAGAGCAATTCTTTAAAATTGTTTCAGATCCGTTTAAAATACCAACAACGACAACAGCGCTTTAACTTTGTTTCAACACACACCCACAAATAAACATTTTTTTTTTCCATATTCTTTTGGATTCATATAAAAAAGCTCAAATTTAAGGCCGACATGGTGGCTCTTTTCATGAATTGGCTTCTCCGTCTCCTCTGAAGCAAACCAAAAAGCCATTCGCGATGTGCTTTTGATGGCTCTCCACAGGTACGCCAATGAACCGCCATTGTTGCCGGAGAGAAGATCAGCAGGTCTCGCGGCCGACAACGTCTCTCGAGGTCTTCGCAAAGGGAAGCGGTTTCCACTTCCCACTCCCAGGCTCAAACTCTCCCGCTGGCTTTTCCTCTTCGGCTCCTTCTTCCTCATTTACTTCGTCGTCTTCGGCCTCAAAACGCCTTTTTTCGGTAAAATTGTTTCTCAATTTCTGATGCATTCTATCTAGAGTTTCATGTTTTAGTGATTAATGCGCGTTTAATTGTTGTTAATAGATTTCTGTACGTTGAGCATTTTATTGCTGTTTAATTATAGGTTTTAGCCTCAATACTAAGGCAGTAGATTAGAATTTTTCAGAGACCTATTTGCTACTTTGGATTTTGTGCGTGTGTAATTCACCTTGGTGAAAGACGTCTTTACAAGACCTACATTATTCATTTTATTGCAGATAGTAGATTAGAAGTAGTTGATTTGGCTCATAGGGTACATCAGTTAGAAGGTAATGATTTAGCACAGCAAGAAGTTCGCCATAATTTTTCGGGATCTGATTTAGTAGAGCACAAAGTTCGCCGTAATTTTTCGGGATCTGATTTGATACAGCAAGAAGTTCGCAGCAATTTCACGGGATATGACATTGGCAGACTGCAAAACCCCAAAGGCAAAAGCAGCAAGCGCCGTAGACTGCGTAAGAAAACTTTTCTTGTGTTCTTGACCAACTATATGTTGTTAACTATTTGTGTTAATTTGAGTGTCTTGCATATTTGGTCGATTGACCAACTATATAATGTCCAAAGTTTTCTTTAATTGTCAATTGCTTTAGGAAGGATCTTGTAATTAGAATATACAACCGAAGATGGGCCTTTCTCATTGATTCAGAGGTCTAAGCAGTCTCGGAAAAATTTGGCCTTGGAAATTTTGTTAATCTAAACTCTAGAAGTTTCCTGTATTTTCAATGTTTATCCGTTTCTTATTTCCATACGAGTTTGGGAGGAGAAAGAGTGGGTGAAAAAGCTGAAATGGGTTTAGTTCTGGCACATGATAGAATTTAATTGTTGCCGGAGAACTTTTATAATTGTGCTATTTGACTTGAAGACATGGAACCGATTAAGCACCTTAAAACATATAGTCAGGTGGTCCAGCTGCTCTAAGCTTTATATAAGCTTGTCGGAACTTATTTCAATCATATTATGTTGTGCCTATATAGACACAGAAATAAAAAAAAAATTGCTAAAACTAGAAAGGGAACTCAAATGTGAATATTCAATTGATGTTTTCACAGTCATGTCCACTATGTTCACAGTTCATACCCAAAACAGGGGAATAGCTTAGAGTGTGTTTGACATAATGAACACATAACTCTTGTATTTAAAATCAACTTGTGCAAATGCACTGTTTGACTTTGTCTTTCTAATCAACTTGTGCAAATGCACTGTATGACTTTGTCTTTCTATACTGTTCAAGTGGAGTGATTTTCTATAGCTTTGTAATTGGTAAGATTTTGCTCTGCCTAACTGTCTAGCTTTTGCTTATTTATTTATTTATTTTTTCAGATTTGCCTTGCGAAGTTGGGTTTGCAAAATCAGTAGAGTATCTTATTGAACCGAGGGACCTGATGAAGTTTACGCAATTTTCACTAGAATACATTGACCGAGAAGACAAGGCTTCTTGGAACAAAATTTTTGAACCTAGATTTGGAGGACATCAGAGTCTTGAGGAAAGAGAACAATCCTTTCACGCCAACAATCAAACTCTTCATTGTGGCTTTGTCAAAGGACCACTAGGGTGCCCAAGCACCGGGTTTGATTTAGATGAGAAGGACAAGGAATACATGAAAACCTGTAAGATCGTAGTTTCTTCATGCATCTTTGGCAACTCTGACTTTTTGAGGAGGCCAACAAGCAAAATAGTAAACCTACTCTCCCCTCTTTGCTTTCACTTTCCATGACAAGTATATGTATATATGTTCCTTGATAAATCCGTTGAATGGCTTGACTGTTTGTACTCTAGACTTTTTTTGTAGCTTACTTGCGTTTAAGTCAGTCATGAATTTCCAATAGAGTGGGATTAGCGTTATTGTTGTCACTGATCTCGAGAACTTATGTCCTGAAGCCTACTTTGTGTTTGAATTTGTCATTGTGGCAAATATGTGTTTCCGTTAATGTCTCAATTTTTCATGGCTTTGTTTTGATTTAGTATTAAACAAATTTATTCTTTTTCTATAGATAAGTGAATTTTCAAAGAAGCATACATGTTTTATTATGTTTGTGGATGAGCAAACTTTGTCAAAACTGTCATCGGAGGGAAGTGTTCCAGATGATGGAGGAAATATGGGCTTATGGAGAATAGTTGTTGTGAGGAATTTACCATACAAGGACATGCGGAGAACTGGAAAGGTGCCAAAATTTTTATTACATCGACTCTTCCCTTCATCCAGGTAATGCACTATGCCATGTTAGAGCCACTAGTTACAGGCCCAATGTTTTCTCAAGGTCACTGAAATTCATGTTTGACCTCTAATAACTCCATGGCCATGCTTTTTTTTTTTTTAAAAGGTATTCGATTTGGCTTGATAGCAAGATGCGGCTTCAAACGGATCCAATGCGTATTCTTGAATACTTCTTATGGAGAACAAAATCCGAATATGCCATATCAAACCATTATGACCGCCATTGTGTGTGGGAGGAGGTGCTCCAAAATAAGCGTCTAAATAAGTACAACCACACAGCCATTGATGAACAGTTCAATTTTTACCGATCTGATGGCCTTGCAATGTTTGACCCCTCAAACTCAAATAATCCCCTTCCAAGCAGTAAGTGTCTTTTGCATCTTCAACTTAGCCATGGAGATTTCTGTCACTTTCTTATAAAGTTCTATATATTTTGCTACATCTGTTTGTTGCATGCCCCCGTAGATGTTCCTGAAGGTTCCTTCATAGTTCGGGCACATACACCAATGTCAAACCTCTTCTCCTGCCTTTGGTTTAATGAAGTTGACCGATTCACCTCTCGTGATCAACTAAGTTTTGCATACACTTTCCTGAAGTTGAAGAGAATGAACCCAGAGAAACCGTTCTACCTTAATATGTTTAAGGTATTACAGTGCTTCCTGAAATTAACTTTGCCATAATTTTACGTGGATGATTCCTTTATAATATTAATATGTTGTGCTGCACGTAATTCATAACTTTCAAGTAAGTTCTGAAAAGATAGTAATAGTTTAGGATCGTTCAGGGGAATGAGAATTTGGTACTAGCAATCATGTATTTACTATTTTATTCGGCCTTAGGGTTGTAAGACTGGGAATGTCAACTGTTCCTAAATGTTGGTACATAATGGTATGCTTGTTGACCATTGTGATAAGAACCAAAATCTAGGAACAACAAACTTATATTGTATTGAAGGAAAAGGAACGGAAATGAAGGAAATATAGATGGTTTTGCAAAGCTTTTGAGAGACTTTGATCTCTCCCTAGAGACTAAGTGGTGCAGCGGAAGTGTTTTTAAAGTGAAACAGAAACAGAAGACTCAAGAACAAACTCACAAAGTTTAATAATTGGGAATAAATCTAATTATTGGTCAATGATTCTCCAAAACAATTACAATGATGAGCCTTTATATAGTGTTTGTAGCAAAGTAGAATAATAGTCTAAATAGGAAAGTAATAATAATCCTAATAATAATCTGAATAAGAATCCTAATAATAATATGAATAGGTAATCCTAATAATAATCTGAATAAGTAATCCTAATAATAATCTGAATAGGAAACTACTAATCTCTATATGCTACATCAATCCCTTACTAGTGAAGAAAACTCGTCCCCGAGTTTTGTGGGTGCAAAGAAAACTCATCTGACGGAAAATACTCAAAGAAGTTTTGTGGGTGCAAAGAAAACTCATCTGACGGAAAATACTCAAAGATGTTAGCAACGTTGAAAGTGTTGGAGATATTCATATCAGCAGGAAGATCAACTTTGTAAGCATTATCGCCTAGTTTCTTCAAAATGCAAAAAGGACCAATCTTCTTATTCTTGAGCTTATTACAATTACCAACCAGAAAGCGATTTTTATGCAAATGCACCATAACCAAATCTTGACAAATCACATTCCAAACCCACAATAGAACCAAAGCAATGGTCCACCCAAATGCCCTAAAGTCCCAAGCGATTCACCATTGACGCTGACTTGCCCTTTTGGTCTTGAAATCTCCAAGATCAATTGCAAGTATGCCAATAATTTGATCAACAAAAATTAGTGGCTTCACCTTCAAATCTTCAAAAACAATGCACTCAATTTTTAGCTTTTCAAGTTGTGTTCCAATTGGTCCAATCTCTTCAACAACCTGACTTGTTGGCTCACTTTGAATTTCATCTTTAGGTGTTGGCGTGGGATTTTGATGAAAAATTGGATCAATTTGCTTGATGGAATTTAAAATATGATGAGTGCCACTGTCATTGCTAAACTTGGACATTTGGATAGTGTCAATTTGCATACTTTGCACTTGATTTTGACCATTTGACTTGCTGGGCTGCAAATCCTGATTTGGGCCAAATTCCTCTTCAAAAGTCAGAGCTGGCTCCAATTTCTTTTGGGCTAGGGGAATGTTGTCGGGCAAATTAACACGGGCATTTATCCGATAGAATTCTTCTGTGTACTCGTTCACACTATGATTGGCTTGCCGACAATTTTGATATTGTTGGTACAGCACTTGTTCATAATTCGGAGGCAGAAATCGTCGTTGTAACAATCGTTTCTTCTTGGGCCACATACGTACTCATGCTTTTCCTTGTCGTTGACGATTAAATTGCAATTGTTCCCACTATGCTGATGCTCCGCCTTTCAATTTATACGCTATCAATTTCACTTGATTGTCTTCTGAAACATTGAGATAATCAAAGAAATTTTCAACGTAGTGGATCCAATCGAGAAAATTTTCAATGTTCAATTTGCCATCAAAAGTTGGCAAATCCATCTTCATTTTGAATTCCTATGTATTTTGACCTCTATTATTTGTTTGGTATTCAGTATGGTAGTCTTGAAAATCATATTCCTTATCGGATGAATAATCCAAATTTTGTGTCATCTATGTCGGGGAGTTCGTCTTTGTTGGTAGTGAAGATCTTGCCTAAAAAATTTATATGGATCCAGATCGTGCTTTGGAAGCCCATTATAATCATCTAAACCATGTATACCTCTGAGTTGAACTCTAGCGCCAAGACCAGCAGCTCTGTCGGCGCCTCTGTCTGGCCATCTGCCATGGCTTCTCCGCCGATCATCTACGTCGCCAACACAGTCAAACTCGCGTCGGCGTCTCTGATAGAATCACGTGTAGGGAGGAAGGAGATTGAGGTCGGGAAGCTCACAGTGAAGCTGATTCATGTTGTCATCGGCATTTGCCGGCGTGTTTTGCAGTTGATCTCGCCAACTGAAGTGCATCTGGACGTTGGGTAGTGTTGTATCAGGAGGAGGAGGTCGCACGCGTATTGTTGAGTCTGGGCCTAGCCGAATTTCTCTGCTGCTGTTGCGATCGTGTCGGAGCTCTGGTCTGTCTGGAGCCCGTTGTCGATTGTTGTCAGTCGCCATAGCTTGTTGCAGATCGAGCTCGGGTTTGCCCAGGTCTGAAGGTTGTTGGACATCTTCCACTAGATCATCGTTTGAATTGGAGGTGCCGTATGCCGGCTGATCGCCCGACGGTCGTGGAACTTCGGTATTGCGTCTGACTTCGAGTATGAGAGAAGCAAGAGTCTGTTGTACATCTTGAAGTGTTTTGTCCATTCCCTCGACTCGTTGTTCGAGGTTTTCAAGCCGCCGTTCGTTGTCGACGGGTCGTTGCCCACTAGAACCATCCTTGGCCATCGGATGAAGGTAAAAATCCTTCTCTAATACCAATTTTGGTGCAACGGAAGTGTTTTTAAAGTGAAACAGAAAAAGAAGACTCAAGAACAAACTCACAAAGTTTAATAATTGGGAATAAGTCTGATTATTGGTCAATGATTCTCCAAAACAATTACAATGAGCCTTTATATAGTGTTTGTAGGAAAGTAGAATAACAGTCTAAATAGAAAACTAATAATAATCTGAATGATAATCCTAATAATAATATGAATAGGTAATTCTAATAATAATCTGAATAAGTAATCCTAATAATAATTTGAATAGGAAACTATTGATCTCTATATGCTACATCACTAAGTCTCACTCACACTCACTGATTGCCCCCTAACTTTCTAATTTCCACCACTCCCCACCCCCACCTTTTATACTAATTCTCACATCACACAACTAACAAATTCAAAACTAACAAACTAACAAATTAACCTCTATAGTAAATAACAAACTAATCACCGAGTAACTATGGGGATCCCATCATTACCGCCTGCCCAAAGATTCACCTTGTCCTCAAGGAGAAGACCAAAAAATAAAATTGAAGTAATACATCCACATGAGCAAAAGCACAATTGCGGTTTACTTCATGCTTCGAACCAATCTTGCTTCAAATCTTCTTGAAGATGTCATTATGCTAAATTTTCCAATCTGGTGTGGAAGTTAGATTGAGAACTATTGGAAAGGCAACTAAGCCAAAAGCCTTATCCCAAGAATCATCTTGGAAGCAATACCCGACCTTGTTGGTCATCTCTAACGGGTCCTGTAAATAAGACACCTGCCTTACACAAGTGTCAAAGTGTGTGCCACCTTCACTCTTTTGTTCGGAGCTGAGATTGAAGACTACCATGAAATCAACTAATCCAAGAAGCTCCTCCATGAATTCAGCCTTGCAGTAGTGTCGAAGCTTATTGCTCATCTCTGACATATCAAGAATAACAAACACTTGGCTCATAAAAGCTTTATTATTCTGAAGAATATATGCTCCCCCAAAGCAAGGAAAACATTGTTGATCACAAGAAATGGGGAAAAGCTACAGGTATTACCTCTCAATCCCATTGTCAACAACCCCACAAATGCTATCAAACGAAATAAAAGAATGTTCATAGTTGTTGTATTTTTTTGCTACTGGTTCATCATCAATGTTTGTCACTTCATCTCCTTCAACAATCGCAGCAGTAGACCACGAGATTTCACCATTTGCAACCACCTTGAACCGGACCAAAGGGCCTTCTTCCAAAGCTTGCTCTGCAGTGTACACCACTTCCTGCTCTGAAAAACTCTTTCCCAAGTACTTTTTGGGACTAGAAATCCAGTCAACGAAGTTCTTCCCAATCCCTTTGTCACTAACCCAAGCGGTGCTACCTTTAGAGTCTAGAACAAAAACTGTTGCTAATTCCTTGAATTGAGAAATTCAAATCTAGTAGCCTTTGGATATCACATCTACAAAGTCGAGAGACTATGGTTTTTACTCCTCAAGCTTCTTGGTTTCTTGGAAAAGCACTAGGAATTTCTCCCATTTATCCGTCTCAGCAACAAAGGAATTCATCAGTATTGATGCCGTTGTTCTAACTTCAACCTCCTTGACCATGTTGCCCACTCTCTTTGTTTGGAAATATGCCTTCGAGACTTCGCCGGAAAAAATGGATGCTGCCGACCGGCGACCTCTTAGACCACCTCGCCCTTCCATCTCTGTGCGCGAATCAGCCTTGTGACCTCCTATGCCATCGAAGTTATAGGCCTGCTTTGAAATTGGAGCTCTGTTCTCACCTTTCGCACTGGAATGACAAAGCCCAGCCCCGTTGACACTCATCCTGCCCAAACTTCGCACGAAGCTTTAGGGTCTGGTGTTGGACTTCTGTTTTCTTCCACCATTAGCACGCTCAGATGCGATTCGACCCCGTTCGAAACCTCTAGATTAGTCGTCGGAGCACCGTACTTCTCCTCCATCAGTGAACGAAGGTCAGCCTTGCCCCGTGCCCGGGACCCAACCCCATGGTCGTCGTTTGTGCCACCTCTGACCTGATCTCCACACGAAAGAAACTCCGAGCCAAACCACAGACACAAATCGCAGCCCAAAATCTCCAAATCTCCACTCAGATTAGGTCGCAATGTTGCCTTTGTCGCTCTCCGACGTTGTTCATCCGACTCTGATCGTGCCAATCCAAGATCAAAGCTTAGATCTATTTGCAAAACACTCGAGAACATCGTCTCCACTGCGCTCGTTGAACCCCAGGCCGCGAATGTCGGGATTCGTTCCAGATCGAGGTCTCCGATCATTGAGATCTCGCGTGCGATCTCCATTTGTGAATTCTCCTTTGTGTTCACCATTGCACATCTCTTCCACACCAGTATTCTTTGAATCGCCAGCTTTGTTGTCGGCGTTTGTTATCTCCTCCGCTAGTGGCTCTAGATTTCACTCTATCACCGAAGTCGTCGTCTCATCGTGCTTGCTGGACCAATCCGTGGAATCCCTGTGACCAGATCTGAAACTTTGGCCATATCTGCAATTGGAGATCGTGACCTGAGTGTCCATAACATCATCCGAAGTCTTCGCTTTCTCCTCCGGCGTCAGAACAGGCAGCGCCATCGTCGCCATCATCCCCTTGTCTCCAAAACATTGCTATAGCCGATCCAGCATTTCCAAAATTTTCTTCATCATCTCCTCCATATTTGTCAAGCTCTTTCCCACAACAACCATTTCTCTTCTCCAATCCATTCTCCCTGCTGCCATGCCCTAGATCGACACTCTGATACCACTTGATAAGATCCAAAATCTAGGAAGAACAAACTACTATTGTATTGAAGGAAAATGAATGGAAATGAAGGAAATACAGATAGTTTTCAAAGCTTTCAAGAGGCTTTGATCTCTCCCTAGAGACTAAGTCTCAAACACACTCACTGATTGCCCCCTAACTTTCTAATGCCCCCCTCTTTTATACTAATTCTCACATCACACAACTAACAAATTCAGAACTAACAAACTAACAAATTAACCTCTATAGTAATAACAAACTAATCACCGAGTAACTATGGGGATCCTATCACATTGCTTACTAAAACTGATGATTGCTTAAATTTGTTTTCTTAAAATTTTTTTCAGGACTGTGAGCGCAGAGCACTAGCAAAGTTATTCCACCACAGGGTATTGCCAACTCCTGCTGCTTTGTGATCAATTGAAAATCTTCACACTACATTCTTGGTAAGATTCAGCTTATATTTATTTCTTCTTGTGAACTGATTTTATCCTCTATCCATTTTAGTACTTTGGTCCCATTTTGGCTATACTCGGATACCCGGAGGAATTGAATTACGCCAGTTTTTTTGGACAAAAAGAATTACAACATACTAGTTTAGTGAAACAAGAAAATTAGAATAACAAGTTAAACTGTATCGTCCATCTGAAGTGGCACAAATTAATTTCTTTTCAAGAAGCTTCAGGACACACTAATGCCGTAATATGGACATAGTTGTAGATTGAAAACAGCATGTAAACCTTCTGATCAAATGAATGTCTTAATCTGAGACATAATTGTTGCTGAAAACGGTATGTACACCCAAAAAAATGTTGTATATGTCAACGTCAGGAATTTGAAAGTCTTTAATTCCCCACTCTGACAGTGCTTTATGTGGTATATGCAGGCATTTTAACTCAACGGAGGATCTCTGATTGCTACATAAAAAAAGGAAATGGAAAAATATAAAGAACCCATCTACAAAAAGGAAAGGAAAAACTTAGAGCTCATCTATTGCAGAAAGAGCTTTTCGGTTTTTTTTTTTCAAAAATAAAGATGGTTCGAAAGATTACTTTGCAGCTGTTGCTAATGGAATGGCTGTAGAGATTGCGTTTTTGCAGCTTGGTATATAGCATAGAAGGAGAAAAAAATTATGTATTTATACATATTATGACAGGTTGTAGAGTGCTTGTTCTTGAAAGTTTACAAGACAGACCAAGTGTATTGTTGTTCAGTATTAGTCACTAGGTCATCTTTTTTAATTAAATTGCAAGAATATGCAGGTATAAAGAGAAGTTCCTGTAAATGGGTAGGCCCTTGAAAGTCATTGTATGTTGATTATGATAATCACTAAATTCGGCTCTGAAAAAGGGTGAAGAAGGTCATGACATGATGTATTCTAGTATCAAACCTCAAAAAGAAGAATTGCTGTACTTTTTTTTTTTTTTCATCATCTTGTATTTTTATGTTTTTGCTCTTAGTTTGTTAGTGGTTTTGATTTTTTTTTGTGTTTTTGTTTCTGTTGGTTTCGCTTCTGCCCTGTGCATCATGGTGTGAATAGGTCTTCATGCCATGTGCATCGTTTTATAAACACATGGTGTGAAATTGTGTAAATATGTTTACAATCTGTTTGCAAGCAGATACTGTAGAAGATTGTTTTAGAATCTTTAAATAGTAGAATAGTTTTCGGTTACGATTTGCGAGTAAAGATTAAAGAAATTCCTTTATCAAAATCACCTAAGAAGAAAGCGAAAACAGAAAGTACATAACTAATATACAAGGTAAAATAACATATTCTAGTTTAGCATGAAGTACATAAAGGAAGGTTTTGCAGAGTAAACATCATCTTTGGTTGTTTTGTATTCTCTTTCCACTGGGGTTTTATTCTTGTTTCCTACATCAGAAAATATATATTCCACATGAGTTAAAATTGAAGGAAAAAAAAATTGTATGTAACATTTGATGTTTGGTTGGTAGGTATAAATTTGTTTTGTTCTTGTCAATTACTACTTGTTTTGTGATTTTAGACCAATATAACGTTTGCATATTGATCAAACTGAAGCTTATGTTCTTGCATGTGTAATTCAGAGGTTTTTTTCTTTATAAATAAAAGGTTTACAGTGTCAATCCTTTATTTACTGTAAACCTTTTATTTACCATCAAAAAGCAATTTTCATCTAGTTGGTTAATAAAGGATTTGCACCACAAGATGTTCCTTTATTAACAAGAAAACAAGCATAAATAAAAGTTGTCATGCCATTGTCTATTGTTTCATTTAGAATAAAGTAATGACCCATGTAATTGTCTTCTCATGTTGCAGCGCCGAGAAGATTACATCCGTAATGTGAAGAACTGGGATTCCAAACGAAGAATAAACAACTACTCCTAGTTGGAGAAGGTTGAAAAAATAAAAGTGCTAAACAAGGAGCAACAAGAGACACTCCTAAAAGGTCCCTTCCATGACCTAATGAAACTGAAGCTCAAATGCTTCCCTGGAATAACTATTTTACAGCTAATACGCCGACGATGCAAGCACTACGAAGATTTAGTGCTTGCATTCAACTTTGGAAGAAAGAAGGTAACCTTTAACCTTCAAGACTTTGCCTTGATGACTGAGCTTCGCTGCCAAGGCAAAGGAGGATTGAAGGGAGCAACAAAGCCTGAAGAAATGATGATCAAAAAGTGTTTGTAAAAGAAACAATCAAAGTTTATGCATTAATTGAATTTTTTTGGAAAACAAAGCTTTAGAGAGAAGTTTATCAAGAAAGCATCAAACGAGGACCTGGTGAGGCTAGCAATTATCCAGCAATAACAACTTAAACGTCAACGAAGGCTACGTCAACGTAGTCCACGGGAGGCAAAAATTAAGAAATTTTCCATGGGGAACACATTCCTTTGAAGCAATGGCACAAGGCTTCCGGCAGGGGCAGCTAGCACTACGGTGGCAGGGATCTCTATGAAAGTATTCTTTCATGCGCTGGTTCCCTTTTTCATAATGAGGACAGGATGTATTTAGACGTGAGCAAGGGTAATCAATTTATGAGCAAGGCTGCCTTGAAGAAAGCTAGGCCTTTAATCGCCATAATGAGAAATTTCGAGTTTATTACAAAAAGATCGAACAAAGATTTTTATGCTTTGGTTTCCATGGAATTGAATTGTACTTGGAAGATGCATACTTCCAAGTACAAACGTGGCAAGATTGGGGTTGTTAAGAAGTATATTTCTGAACATACTTGTGTACTAGATGTGGTTAGTGTTGAGCATCGACAAGCAACTGGTCCAATTGTTTGTGAGTCTGTTAAGAGTGATTTCAACATGGGTCTTGCAGATCATTTTCGTCCCAAGGATGTGAAGTCTATAATGCGTGGGAAGCACAACGTTGAGATTAGTTTGCACATCTTGTGACATTACATGCCGACATACTGGGAAGATTTCGATCGGTTGTAAATTCAAAATTCTTTCAACCCAATCCAAAAACATCACATATCGACATATTGTGGATTGAATTTTGCGAAGAGCCTCTAAATTTAAGACTCATCTATGGCTATTTTGCACTATTATCATCAATTTAATGTATTATATAATATCAAAAATTTCAAAACAAACACATAATAACATTTTCAATAAAGTCTAATTTATTAGAACACAATTGAATTTGAGTCTTTGACTAATTATTGCATTACAATCTATTATAGCAAAAAACTTCAATAAAAAGAATCTAAAAATAATATGGACATCAAATCGATCAAACCAAAATAAAACCAAACCAAACTAATTACAAATCGGTTTGGTTTGGTTTCAAATTTGAAAAAACCGAAATAGCCAAACCAATTTATATTCATATGAATTTTGTAAAATTATATGTATTTGTTAAAATATAATTAATTATTTTATTACATACTTTTGAAAAAAAATGTATTTCAAAATTCAAATATTGTTATTGTAAGAATAAATAAATAAATAAATAAGCAGAACATCATAACTCTAGATATTTTATTATAAATCGTAATTTGGCCTCAGCCCTACACGTTGTGCTCTCTCCTCTCTTTCTTCGCCACTTGCATTGATCTCTTTGTCAACTTTTAATTCGTAATTGTAAGTACTCATTGACCATATCAAATTATCAATGATGATCGAATTGTTTTGTAAAAATCATTGCATTGCTCTAGTCTTTTATTGTTTGCTTTAAAACAAAGAGACAAAAGGAGCACGTATTTCAAAATTTGTGTGTTATTATTATATTTTAAAATTTTTCTTAGGAATCTAAAGAGTTTAAAGACTAAAATTTAATGTTTCGTGTCTTATGGATTTGAATATTTTGGTTTTATTTAGAATGCTATAACTCTAAATTTTAAGGATTTATTATGTTATGAATCGGAAATTTAATTCTTGCATCGTTAATATTTATAAAAATAGAAGATTGTTTATCATACTCAAATTTTGGTTTTAATTATTGTTAACAAAATATTTATAAATATTAATTCAAACCGATTAGAAAAACTAAACTAAACCAAACCAATTATAATCGGTTTCGTTTGGATTAGTTTTGATTCCTTAAATAGTTTGCTTTAGTTTACAAATCTATATATTGGTTTGGTTTGTGATTTATCTAAAATAAGCGGTTTAGTTTGGTTGTCCACCCATAATAAAGAATATAAAATTCATAAACACACATATTTATCTATAACTCACATTTAAGGATCTTGCGGATTGAAAAATGCTTAATTTACAATCCAATCCGTGACCTTCCTAATGGAAAAAACTCAATCCGTTACCTTGATTTAGCTTGATCGGATCCAATCAACACCCTTATATTTGACTAAAGACCGATTTATGTGCCTGCATACTTCTATATTTTTTTGGCTAATATTGCCATGAGCCATTGTCTGTATCATTATCATTATC
The DNA here is from genome assembly GCA_025403435.1 of Artocarpus heterophyllus. Classification (NCBI taxonomy): domain Eukaryota; kingdom Viridiplantae; phylum Streptophyta; class Magnoliopsida; order Rosales; family Moraceae; genus Artocarpus; species Artocarpus heterophyllus. The sequence continues at coordinate 23,419,658 of CM046339.1, forward strand.
ATTATTATTATTTTTTAAAGAATGCTTATGTAGGAAAGACCATTTGTTCCTCTTCCAATGACTTCATAGTTCATGTTCAATTTCATAAACCTTTTGCTCCAAACGCTTCAAATGCTCATCAGTATAGAGTAAGCATCTTCCCCACGAGTTTTGAGTGTGTTTGGCAGTTGTGGTTTAAACCACTTTTTCAATTATAAAAAGTATAAAGCTTTCACATGCTACAATAACGACAAAAAAAATTGCTACAATATAAAGCTCTCACATGCTATAGTAAAAACAGTTCTAATCAACGATTTTAACTATCCTACAAAACACCCTGTTTATGAGCGCTGCAGCTTCCTTCATGACTATTCGTCCACAGGAGCTAATAACTATGGCACGTTTAACTTTGAACCAATGAGTCAGGCGTTTCTTGCTTGCATTATCACCAGACGGGAGGGCTAGCCAAGGCATGCCGGATAAGCATTCGTCAAAGGCACACTGTTCTTCAAAGCAGGACCAGAGTGACAAAAGATCACTTCAAATGCATCATTGTGATAAAATATAACATTCTATTGTTTTTATAAATATGTGGGCAGAAAATTGCATCATATCACTCTTTTTTTTTTTTATTTCCTTCTCCTTTAAAAATTGGATCTTATCATTCCACTGTTTTTCTAAATATGTGGGAAGAAAATTGGATCACATCACCCTCTTTTTTGATTTCCTTCTCCTTAGAAAATTGGATCATATCATTCTCTTTTTTAATTTCCTCCTCCTTTGAAAATTGGATCATATCATAATTCATTCTACTGTTTTTCTAAATACGTGGTCGTTTTGCAAGACGTTTATCGTTTTTATACATTGCTGTTTTTTTTTTAACAGTATAAATTTTTTTAATTGCTGATAATGGTATTGAGAGTGTTTAAGAACGAAGTCGGAATTTGAAATTAAAAGTTAAATATTATAGTATATAAAAGTTTTATATTATAACATTTTTTTACACCGTAACATACAAGAGTGTTATAGTATAATAAGTGAAATTTGGTTCCCACACACTCTAATTATTGTTTCTAAAGCCACCGTCCTTACTCCTGCACACTTTCTATTCTGTCATTTTCTGTTCTCTACACCTGACATTCTCGTTTTCCTATCATTATTTATAAATTTGTTTTTTGGTAAAGTTATCATCGTTTGTAAGAAAAAGATCGTTTTCAAAAAAACTGAAACAATAACATGCAAAAATCCATCCCCTAAAAAGAATCTATTCAACGCCCAACTTCGGAAAAGATAAACCTTCCGCCTGCTCCAGGTCTTTTTTTGTTTTTTTGTTTTTTTGTTTTTTTGGAAGTCTTCATATTGCCTGAACCCGTCAAGCCTTGCATCATCTCTACTAAGCTTTTCATGCACAATTTTTTTAAACATCACTTCAATATTGGAATCGCTTGCTCATCAAAATCCTGTCTAAACATGGGAAAAAGCAACAAAATTTGACACTTTCAATTCAGATCAGACGAGGTTGAACACAGCCAATTGAGAAAGCAGCAGCGAAACAAATGGGTCTTCATTAATAAATGGAACTTCCAGAAACCAGACAAATATTCCATTACCTAAAACAAATTACAACATCACTTGTCGAATACAAAGACAAGGAAACATTTCTTCTAGGCAAGATAACGATACAATTTTCTGTCTGTAGTGTCCCTTTCCAAAAAATCACGCTCAATGAGGGACTCAATGCGTTTCTTAATCTCTGTCGGGTTCGCTAGAAATCGTGATTGCAACTGTTTTGTGACCTCAGCTATTATATTGTTGTGATCCAGAGTCTTCCTTGATTTCATGATCCTCACTATTGCAGCTTCAATCTGAGGCTTCCTGTCCTCCTCCACTCTCTGACGGGTCTCCTGTTTTTCGGGCTCAGATTCCTTTTGTGCGACTACGGTTCCTATCTTGACCTTATAAAACTTGCTTGTGAACTTGTCGTTGACAAAGAAAGCATCATCCTCAACTATGTCTTTACTCATGGGCTCCTTCCGAAGAACATTCTTCCCCTTCACGCAAGCCAATGACTGCAGGCACCTCTTCAGATCTGGTGCTGGAATCTCGGTTGCCTGCTCAATCTCCTTATAGCTAAGCCGATCAGCATTATTAAAAAGAATTAGGACACACATTTGATAAGTGGACACATTTAGCTCGTGCTTCTGGCCCTTCCCAAAGCAGGCCTTGATATCCACTGCACCCATGTTCGTTTGCCAGGACAGTCTCCGACCAGTATGGGTCCCAAGGTAATATGATCGGAACTTTTCGCAAAGTGCCGACATTTCTGCAGGAAGGTTACAAGGGACGCTCGGTTGAGTTGGCCAAGATCCTGTTGTCAAAACCTGGACAGTTAATGTGGGTCCACTCCCAAGTTCAGGATGGCTTGCGTAGAACCCTTGCATAGTATCCTCAGAAGTTTTCATGTCTGTAAACATGCCCTCTAATTTGGAAGTAAATTGGTATCCGCACTCTGTCTTGAGCTTAACTATTAAACTTCTCTCTGCATCGTCAGACACTGTTTTTCCAGACATAAGCCTCTTTGCCAAATGCTGTTTATAGTATTTTTCAAATACATCTTTTTCCTGCAAATAACGGAACAACATCATCACCTTGTCAAGAATGATTTCTACATCCTCCTCACTAAACCCCTTCAAACCTTTGCGGAGCTTCTCATCAACAAACAAAGAGATGAACTCGGGTGAACGTTGGTTCAAGTTGATGAAGTACTCAAATGAAGAATTCAAAGCATTCTGAAATGTCTTGTCATTCATAAATGATGTGCTAATAATTCCATCATACTTATCTTTCTCATCCAAGAGACGTTGAACAAATTCCACAGGATCCTTCAACTTTTCTAGATCAGTAACCAGCTGTTTACCAGTTTCCCTGAGGTGAGAGGTCATCACATCACGAATCGTTGAAAGACCGTTTGGAACCCGTCGGAACAAATTGTACGTTCTTTTAAGGTCCTCATATTTATCATCAAGAAGCATGTTCACCAAACCTGAATTATCCATATGCACTAATCTCAGCATGTGGTTTGCTATCATCTCTTTCTCCACCACACTAGTTATTTTGACCTCGCTCCCTGTATCCAAGTAATGTGTAACCCTTTCGACTTCCTCATTCAAACGCCTCTCTGCCTTCTTCAAGTAATCGCCGCAATCACAGCACTCAATAAACTCTTGAGACTCACCCCTATAGAACTCCGCTGAAACCTCAAGAAAAGGCTTCTCAAAGTCTTCTTGGTAAACAGCTGGACCCAAATCCATCAGCATCTTAATTATATTCCTCATCAGCCCCCTGTTAATAACTTCACCACTCCGTTCCCTCTGTATTAGATCAAGAAGTGTAGTAAGAAGTCTAATCTGAATCTTAGGGGAGTGCACAATATTATCCCTCCATAAGTTCAGCCCAAGTTCGTGAACAGGAGTTTTCTGGGTACTCGGAATGTAAGTCCTGTCCATGTACATCAGTATGTCTCGGATCATTTGCAAAGCCTTATTGTGGTCGTTCCATTTCCTGTTCAGTTCTTCAAGAAACAAACCTCCCTGAGCATCTTCAATGGATTTTGATATATCTCTGAGATGAGAAGTCATGGTGGCAACCAAACCCGAGTACAACTTCTCACCAAATTTGTGAAGCACCATATTGTAGGCATTTCTAAATCCATGAAGAAACTCTAAAGTTACAAACTCATAACTCATACAGAAACCATAAATCCCACGACAATACACCACATGTTTGTGCTCGGTAACATCAGGAATTCATCAAAGCATGTGAAAAATTGGTTAGATAAGCTTGTTTAGATATTTCACACAAAGTGCAAGGCGTTTAGTTTGCTAAAAGAAACAATAAAGCTGACTAAAATTAATTTGCATCATGGAGGAACTGAATGGTGTTCTTTGAACACATCTCTATGCCTTATTCTTTTTTGCTAGCATACAATCTGTGCTCTCTATTCGGCTACATTAAAGCGGCTTCTAAACAGAAAATGTATTTATTCATAGGCTAACATAATCGGAATTACAACAGCAAAGAGCCTCATAAGACTTTTCATTCTCTTTTAAAACCAACTTTACATGACCGCACTATGCACCGAAGCACATAGCCATCAAAATTTAATCACAACTTACAGTCCTGTCTTTATACTAAAGGTAACATCTTCCTCTATATCTCTCAACTAAAACAATTTTTCGTTTCTACACCTACCACTATTTCTCGATGCAGAACTTAATAACAAAATTACAAAAGAAAAAAGTATGGGCCATATTACAAGTAGTACAACCACAACCAAAGCCAACAAATCTTATGAAACACTAAATTGTTATATAGAAACAAAAACAGAAGCATGTTTCAATTCCAAGCAAAACACAAATATACCCATGTGTATAACTTTAATAAATATATATACACATATATTATGTATTATATGCAGAGCTTGGCTGAATAACTAGGTATTCCTGTACGGGCAGAAATTGGGACAAACATTTCCACCAACCTCCAAATAAAACTACATAACCTCAAAAACTAAAGTATGATCAAAAGCATCAAAATTAAACAATTTTGCACGAATTTCAGAAGCGCAAGGAATTTAGAAGCTCAAATCTGAAGGAAAGAGAGACGAACCTGTAAAGCTCTTCAAAGCTGAGGCCACTAGCATTATGATTGTAAATCTCGTGGATTGCATGCTCCAGAATCTTCCACGTCTTCTCGGCGTACTTTGGATCCACCACAACCCTGTGCTTGAAAGCCTCAATCTGGAAATTCCTCTTCTTCTGGTTACTCATCGCTTTCTTCTCAAAAAAAAAAAAAAAAAAAATCCCAAAATCCAAACACTTAGCTCCGATCGCTAGAAATCAGTATCCGAATCAAAGCCTACGAATTCGACATCTGAAAGATCGACGGGTTTCGGTTTCAAAAGTGAAATTCAATCGGGAAACGAAAACCCTTTTCTACAGAGGGACTGAAATGATGAAAATTGACGAAATTGATTTAGGGATTATACAAAAGATTAGCTTGAATTAGTAAGAAAAAGAGGAAAGGTAAGATTTTGGTTTTGGTTGGTTTACGATACTATTCGTGAGAAAGATGAAGAAGGAAGGGCTTTACCTGATTTGCGAGTTTTTCTTTTTTCTGTTGTCACATAGAAACGTTTCTGTGACAGTTTCGTTTGTATACGCGTTTCTACGTCAAACAATTTCGGCGCATAATGGGGAAAGTTGTGGTGGTTGGCACTAATTCCCCCCGATGGAGTGTAAATTTTGGACCAACGGATTATAGATCAATAGCTCAAACTTATTACTAAAGTGTTTAAAAGAGTGGTAGAAACTGTTAATTAGAATCACTTTAATTATAGAATATGAGAGCTTTATATTGTAACAAATTTTTTTTATTATTACTATAGCATATGAGAGCTAGTTTGTAGTAGGAACCGCCAAACAGCCAATACGTTTATGGAATTTGAAATAAAAACAACCACAACAATTTCCTTCTTGTATCAAACCATTGTGTAAATAAATCTCAACCATTTTTTTCATGCAACTTTTAATCTTAACCCTTGATTTTAAAATATGTCTAAATTCTAACTCTAAGATCCAAAGTTTGAGCAAGTTTTCATGGCTACCATCCATAGCTCCACCCCTTCCAAATGTTACCTCATTGGATCTCAACTTGCTCGCTCGACGATGAGGTGGGCTTTGCAGGAGTTCAGGGCTCTTGACGAATTCTGCAGGGGCTCGATGATGGGATTCGCGGGGGCTTCAATAGCGTATGCAGAGGCTTCAACAGGGTTTTGGGGGCTTCAATGGCATTCGTGAAGATTGGCAATGGGGTTCGTGGAGGTTGGTGTTAGGCTTCGCGCGTGTTCGCAATAGGATTGGTGAGGGCTTGCTTGGCAATGAGCTTCGTAAGGGGTGCTTTTTGGCGGTTGAAAAATTATCCTCCTCTGCTCCTTGTCACCAACAGGCGAGATGGAGTCGCTGGAGAATAAATTTGATATGGGTTTTCTATTTTATTTTTGGAATAAAAATTTTAATTAGATACTGAATTATATGTGGGAGGTTTTATTTTGATTTACTACATTTTTTTTTACTATTAATTCAAAAGTAAAAGTTATTCACTATTCAAAGATTATACTCCACCAACGGAGAATAATTTTGTTGTCTCCTGTAGAGCTTCCCTAAGATAATAGGATGCTTTTTTATAATGCACTTCAGGTTGCAACTAATGCTTTAAAATTTCCATTTTACTCGTTACTAGAAATATATACACATATATATATATATATGTATGTATATGATCGTTAAAATTTTCGGTTTGAACTAAAATTTTTTCAATTTATGGCGAGGTAACATTGTATATTACTCTTTGGAGATCAATGTTGAGGACTAAAGCTAAAGACAGTTGACGATTCTTTTTTTTTTTTTTTAATGTTGAAAAGGCAAAATAAGCTGATATATTATCAAAAGAGAAATTCTATTCACACCCTATATATTACTAAAGGCATTTCAAACAAAATATTATATTTAAAATTTAAATTATAATTTTAATATTAAAATCTACTATATTCTTAAAATACTCCATAGTATCCCAATAAATCCAAAATCCCTTCTCATATTTTTCCCAATGTAGTTCTTTTTTTCCTTATCCCTCAAAGATTCACACCTTAAATTTATCTTATTACATGTGTGACTTTCTTTTTCTTTTCTTTTTTTATATTTAAGGTTTTTTTTTTTAATTCAAGATACGTTCAAACCTACAATTCAAAGGAGAAAAACAACTATCAAAAAATATTTCTTCACGTGAGCTTCTTATCAACAATACCTATTTTAAATTCACACAATGACTTCAAGTGTGAAGGAAAGATTTATCAAAAATATTTCTTCACGTGAGCTTCTTATCAACTATACCTATTTTAAATTCACACAATGACTTCAAGTGTGAAGGAAAGATTTCTAAGGTAGTTTTTAAGACTCAGAATGACTTCCATTGAAAATTCTGACCCCGTGACGGAGCACAGGGGTTAGCAAAAAGCAGAAGAGAGTCAATCTGTGATGCTAGAATGTAATAAAATAATAATAACAAAAACAATTATTGGCATAATAGGATGGGGAGGAAAATTGATACTGCAATAGGATCCATGAGTGTTGAATGTGACCAGGGCGACCTCAACGTTAGAGTTGGACGTCTTCTCTGTTAGAAACAAAACCAATAAAAATAAAAAAGAAACTCAAAGAACACAAGGCGATCTTAATTAGAAGCTATATATTTTTATATATTGTTTTTTTATTTGTATTGCAGGTTTCAACGTATCTTGGATTCATAAAAAAAAAGGGTACAAAATATAGAAAGTTAAAGACGTGATATTTGGCTCTTTAAATTTAGGGTGTAAATTTTTGACGGTTAAGAGGGAAAAAAAAAAAAAAAAACCTATGTTACTAAAATTATGAGAATGAATTTGGTTTTGTTAGGGTGTACTATAGAGGTATTTTGAAAATATAGTAGATTCTAATATTGAAAAATATAATTTTAAATTTTAAATATAATATTTTTTAATTTGGTGCCTTTAGGAATATTCAAGGTGCAAATAGAATTTCTCACATTAAAATAGTCTAACAAGTTACTCGAGAACGTTACACATATGCCATAAAAAAGACCCTTAGATTGAAAACTGTCACTGGTAAAAAGTGTTTGAAAAATACCACAAAAATGTCACACTGCCGCGGCTTATATCTAACGTACTTCCTAAATTACCCTTTCCTTAAGTGCAACTGGTAATTTTGTAATTTGTATGATAAACTACAAATTTACCAGCTAAGTAAATTAGGCACTTGACTAAGACAGGTCTATATGCAACCGGTAAATTTATAATTTATATAAATTACGAATTTACCAGTTAAGTATTGATGTAATTAATAATTTACATGCTAAATTCAAAATTAATATTATATGTATCTTGTAAATTCGTAAGTTACATGGTAAATTACGAATTTAACAGCTAAGTAAACAAGAGACACTTATCATAACTAATACGTCCATTATGTACCACTTATAAATTCATAATTTACATAGTATATTCGTAACTTATTAGTTAAGTGTTGGAGTTTTTTTTTTAGAAATCATAATTTTCTAGTTAGTAACTATATCTTATAAGAAAGGTGGATTTTGTAATTAAATAATTTACATCCTTAATTCAAAATTAAGATTATGTAGAACTAATAAATTTGTAATTTATATGGTAAATTCGTAATTTACCAGTTTAATGTTGATTTTTTTTTTAATTTAAGAAATCACAATTTTCCAGTTGGTAACTATACCTTTTAGGAAAGAGGGACTTCGTAATTAAATAATTTACATAGTAAATTCAAAATTAATATTATGCGCTATTGGTAAATTCATAATTTACTTGATAAATTCGTAATGTATTGGCTAGCTATTGATCTTACATAGTAAATTCGAAGTTAAACAAGACACACTTCTTTTAACTAAGACGGGCCCATTACTTGGAACTTGTACATTCGTAACTCTCTTACCAAAATATAGATGACGAGAAGAAAGACGATGGAGTTAGTCACTAATTTACTTATTTCAAGTCCTAACTCTCTTACCAGTAGAAAGCACCTGACTTAGTTTTACTTGTCATCTTAGTTTTAGGGACACATGCATAACGTTGGCTCAAATTGTGGCTTGTACACCACTGGAGAGGCATAAGCTGCCTCCGAGTCAGATTCGATCTAAAAAAATATAGCACATTAAATGAAGCAAAGAGAGAATAGAATACAAACCACCTCTTTCTTGCTATGTTACTTCTCTTCTAAATCTTGAAGAGCTGCATCAAGCCGCTTCCTATTTTGCAGAAACAGTACACCACTGATCATTAATGCGCATAAACAACAAGAAATACCAAAAAGGCAATATTAATGTTTCATACTTATTTTTTCTGAGGATAATACATCAAAGCATGAAATGGAACTCTCAACGGTCCGCCATAAAGCATCCAGAGGGCAAATTGCAGAGATTACACAACATTTATGTTGCAGCAAAAGCTTTAAGTAAAAGAAGAATCCACCGTAACACAACTTAACTATCTTCATTAGAGTTTCATAACTTTGAATTTCCATGATTAAGCAAAAGCTAAAAGCCTTAAAAAGATTCCAAAAACAAGAAAGAGAAACAGAAGCATACAATTCAGCAGAGATGTACTCAACTCTCTTGCGCACATTTGTATTTGATAATAAAAATACAATTCAGCGTAAAGTATTGTACTAAGATTCTATAAAATCAAAAATCATGCTAAAAATTGTATAATTTTTTTCAAAATAAACCCAAACTACAAAAGTATTACCAAAATATTTGATAAAGAACTACAAAAATTACACATAAATGAGGAACTACAAAAGAGTTGACAAAGCATCTGATAATAACCAAAATTTATGTCTCAATCATATAACCGAACTGGCCTACACTTTAATATCATCACATCTAAATCAAAAGATTTGAATCGAAGATTTTATGTCTCTTCCGACTTTGGTGTGTCGAATGATGGAGATAGAACAAATGAGGGCACTGTTGGATCTAATGGAACTCTCTTTGCTCTTTTCTTCGTTTGTTTTGTAATCGTGATCTCCTATTAGCTCTCTGCTGCAGAACCGAATTTTTCAGTGTATGAGCTTTGCAAGACCTTCCTTGTCATGTCCCTCTTTTTGCAAGTGCAATTGGCATTTCTCTTTTGTTTCTTTTGCCCTTCTTGTGTATGCAGTTGTAACAATTTTTGGTCTTTAAAAGAGAGAGAGAATTAGAGCAATATAAAACCCAGAAATCAATGAATCTACTGGACTCAAGCAAGGTAGTTATTTTAAACATGAGCACTACTTGCAGAGTTTTCCTTGCCCATTAACAAGCCTAACAAACTAGAAATCAATCAACCTTTTAGACTCGAGCAACTTATAGATTCAGAATTTACAAGGTAAATTATGAATTTACCAATTAACGAAAAACAGAGAACAAGTAAAGCCAAATTTAAATTTAAATCATTTACCTGCTCTTCCTCTTCTTTTTTCTTCCTTGCTTCAAACTGAATTATATTTACAATATGTTCAGTCAAGATAAGTCAGCCGACAAGCATTATTTGAATCTACTAGCTTGAGAAACTCATACATCTGATTCTCATATGTGGTCTTGAAATGATTGATTTTCACTTAAGTCATGGATTTTCTATACTTTCCCAGCAAGCAGACGCAGATATCTAATGTTATATTCATGAGATTAGAATACCTGAAACCGAAGTATTCCAATCTTCTAGCCCAAACTTTCAATCCATATTGAACCTCCATTTTTAGAAAATCAGCTCTAATTGCTGCTTTGTACCAATTAGTAAACTCAAAATTTACGTACCTAAATCAAAATCAAGAATAATTTATTATCAAATCATTTGAAAAAAAAAGAAAAAATAATTTCTAGAAAATAATGAATGATCTAGGTCTTTAAAAATACCTAAATGAGGAAAGAGAGAGATAAAGCCATGAAAATGAATTGCTAGCTTCGTACTTTTTTTTTTCTTTTCTTTTCTTCTCTCTGGCGAAGCTCGGCACCAATCTGTCTCGCTGATGGTGAATATTTTCGATCGGCAGTGGTGAGCGAGTATTGACGGAGAGGTACTGAACGGAGCTCGGCGGCGAGCGGCGGTGGTGGGCAAGAAGGAGAGAGAGAGGAGATTGACCAAACGGAGCTCGACAAAAAAGGATAAATCGACGATGTACGGTGGTTAGCAAGGAGGACAAAAATCGAGAGAAAAATAAAGAGACGAAAAGAAAAAAACAAGGGTGTTTGAAGGGGCGGTAAAAGTCGCTGGCGAGAAGTATATTTTCTTTTTGGTGTACGAGAATTTTGCATTATAATTTTTTTTTTTTTGTTGTTGTTGTATGTAAAAAATTTATATTATTTATAATTAAAAAAATATAAAAATTATTTTTATCAAATAAAAGAAGATAAAACATTTAAATTGAAAGATAAAATTGTCTTTAGAAGAAGAAAAAAGATGATAAAAAATTTAAATTCAAAGATAAAATTGTTTTTATAAAAATAAACAAATAATAAAAATGATACTTACTGAAGGAGTTTTTAACTAAGTGGTATTTATAAATTACTCGCTATGATCTTGTAGGTTATTTATAGATTACTCGCTATCATCTTGTAGGTTATCGTTTTGATTGGCGTGGCAATTTTGATAAAGACATATATCGTTAAAATCGGACTAGTACGGCACAAATTCAAAGCTTTATGTGATGTTTGAATTGCTGGTGTAATTAGCTATTCAAATTGAAAATACAACAACAATTTAAATTCTAATTAAGAAAATACTACTGTAAAATCGATTCAAATCAACAAACCAAACATCACATACTTATTTAGTGATGTAAATCAAAAGGTTAGCTTTTTGGGGAGCTTTTCTTAAAATTTCTTATAGATAAATTAAAATTGTACCTAATCACATAGTTTCGATTATTGATGTAAGTGAATATTTAATTAAGGACATAGTATTTTTAGAATCATATGTTCTTTTTAAACACTTAAATTTTTTTATTGTACTCTCTGTTTCTTTTTCTTTTCGTTTTCTCTCCATTGCTTCATATTTTGCACGCATTATCTTATACAAAAGTTATTTTTGTTTTAATTTAAGTAGATTATTTAATAAACACTGTTTCATTTTGATATATTTATTCTAAATTAATGATGACATACTTCCCTCATTTTCTCTAAATTGATTGGGCGTGGGCCCAATAGTTTGATTTGTTCTTGCAGCTTAGCTTGGCATTGCCTATCTTGTAGTTGAATAGTCCTCAATAGAGCAAGGGAGAAGGGGAGAAATAATAAATTTTTGAAACTTTTTAAAGTAAATAATAGGTTTTAAAAATATTTATAGTAAATAATAAATTTATGATTTAAATAATTTATCTACATTATAAATATGAAAATAAATAAATTATTTACATTTTAAATTTATTTACTGTGTAGATAAAAAAATAAAAACATAAATAAATTATTTACATTATAACTTTTTTATTTATTATAAATATCTTTAAAACTTAATATCCACTATAAATAGTTTTAAAAAAGCGATGTTTACTGTCACTTTTCATAAATGGTTTTTTTTGTCATCATCAATACATATTATTTATAAACAAAATACATGAATATATTTTTTGTTATATTATTTTTCTCAATTTTTTCTTCCTATCAAATAATTCTTAAACAAAATACCTGAATATATTTTCTCTAAATTTTCTTCCACCTATCAAAGGAGTCTTAAAAAAGTATATTGTCTAATTAAAAAAAAAATCAAATGGGGAACTTTTTTATTTTTTTTATTTTTTTTGGCCCCTTTGCTTCCGTTGTATCCATCAATTTTCTCTGATAATCACAGTCACAAAATTTCCATAGTGTATTGAAACCTCGCTCAAAAAATCTGTTCAAAGAAAAACCCTTTAATTAATCTTTTTTCCCCCCTTTCTGATTTTCAATGGGGTATTTTGAAAAATGATCAATTCATCAATAAATTCTCTTTCCCTCCAACCAAACACTGAACACTCTCTCGCTTGATCTCGTTTCTCTGCTTCGTTCTTCACAAATTTCACTTCGCATTTCGTACAAAAATTCGTTGATCTTTCTCAATTCTCATGTCAGATTGTTAGGCTCAGATTCGGATTCTCTTTTTCGCTTGTTTGGTTTTGGGAGACAACTTCGGGAATCGGAGAAGAAAGCGATGAGTAATCAGAAGAAGAGGAATTTCCAGATTGAGGCTTTCAAGCACAAGGTTGTGGTGGATCCGAAGTACGCCGAGAAGACTTGGAAGATTCTGGAACTTGCAATTCACGAGATTTACAATCTCAATGCTAGTGGCCTCAGCTTTGAAGAGCTCTACCGGTTACACTCCCTTTCTCTTTGATTTTTTAATTTCTGGAGTTTGCGTGTGTTGTTCTAATCATTTTTGTGCGAATTATGTGGTTTTTCTTTCTGTTCTTGATTTGTTGATTTTTGTCGTACTTTTGGTATTCGATTCTCTTGCTTTGATTTTGTCGTTTGGGATTGTAGTTCTTGAATTCATAAGATCTTTTGTTGACTTCGGTTATAGTATTCGAAGATTCTTTGTTTCTAGGGATACCGATTTCATAGGAAATGAGACATATTTTATTCATATTTGTAATAAGCCGTACATCGAGAAAAACACGAAAGAAAACTGTTTTAGTTATGATGTGAAATTAAGCAGGATGTTCACGCATAGCACAATAATAACAGGATTTAAGTTTTGAGGACTTATGTAATTCTGTTATAATATGGTTAGTTTTGGGTTATTTAATCTTTATTAAGGATTTTGCCTATAACATGAGAGGATATGGAGACCGAGAATGATTGTTGATGGCTGGTTATATTAGTGAATCTAGAATAGGGCGTAGTGAGGTCCATTATGTGGTACGGATTTGCTTTAGTTAATGATAGTGTGGCTCGAAACAGTTTGAATTGCACTTTTTTGAGGAGTAAAATTTGATTTGACCTTACTGAAAACTAATTGGAGTCACATATGTTGCTTCTCTTTGCCAAACTAACCAATTGGTTTTGTTATATGTTAATGAATTTCTACAATTGCCGCAAAGCACACACATGCTTTATTGTTGTTAGATTTGTGGATTTGTTTCATTTTAGAAAGCGATGAAAAGTTTATAATGTGATAGTTTCTCTGTGGATTTAGAAATGCCTACAATATGGTGCTTCACAAGTTTGGGGAAAAGTTGTACTCGGGGCTGGTCACCACCATGACTTCTCATCTCAGAGAGACATCAAAATCCATTGAACCTGCTCAGGGAGGTTTGTTTCTTGAAGAACTGAACAGAAAATGGAATGATCACAATAAGGCTATGCAAATGATCCGAGACATACTGATGTACATGGACAGGACTTATATTCCAAGTACACAGAAAACCCCTGTTCACGAACTTGGGCTGAACCTGTGGAGGGATAATATTGTACACTCCCCTAAGATTCAGGATAGACTTCTTACTATACTTATTGATCTAATACAGAGGGAACGGAGTGGTGAAGTTATTAACAGGGGGCTGATGAGGAATATAATTAAGATGCTGATGGATTTGGGTCCTTCTGTTTACCAAGAAGACTTTGAGAAACCTTTTCTTGACGTTTCAGCTGAGTTTTACCGGGGTGAGTCACAAAAGTTTATTGACTGTTGCGACTGTGGGGATTACTTGAAGGAGGCAGAGAGGCGCTTGAATGAGGAAGTTGAAAGGGTTACCCATTACTTGGATGCAAGGAGCGAAGTTAAGATAACTAGTGTGGTGGAGAAAGAGATGATTGCAAAACACATGTTGAGGTTAGTGCATATGGAAAATTCTGGTCTGGTGAACATGCTTCTTGATGATAAGTACGAGGACCTGAAAAGAATGTACAACTTGTTCCGACGGGTTTCCAATGGTCTTTCAACAATACGCGATGTGATGACTTCTCACGTCAGAGAAACTGGTAAACAGGTGGTTACTGATCCAGAAAAGTCAAAGGATCCTGTGGAATTTGTTCAACGACTCTTGGATGAGAAAGACAAGCACGATGGAATTATTAGCTCGTCATTTAGTAATGACAAGACATTTCAGAATGCTTTGAATTCATCATTTGAGTACTTCATGAATCTGAACCCACGTTCACCTGAGTTTATTTCTTTGTTTGTTGATGACAAACTTCGCAGAGGTTTGAAGGGGGTTAGCGAGGAGGATGTAGAAACCATTCTTGACAAGGTGATGACGTTGTTCCGCTACCTACAGGAAAAAGATGTATTTGAAAAATATTACAAGCAGCACTTGGCAAAGAGGCTTTTGTCTGGTAAAACTGTCTCCGATGATGCAGAGAGAAGTTTGATAGTGAAGCTCAAGACAGAGTGCGGATATCAATTTACTTGCAAATTAGAGGGCATGTTTACAGACATGAAAACTTCGCAGGACACTATGCAAGGGTTTTATGCAAGCCATCCTGAACTAGGGGGTGGACCTACACTGACTGTCCAAGTTCTGACAACAGGATCTTGGCCAACACAGCCCAGCGTCACATGCAACCTTCCAGCAGAAATGTTAGCTTTGTGTGAGAAGTTCCGATCCTATTACCTTGGGACCCATACAGGCCGGAGGCTGTCCTGGCAATGTAACATGGGTACAGCAGATATCAGGGCCTCTTTTGGGAAGGGCCAGAAGCATGAGTTAAATGTGTCCGCCTATCAAATGTGCATCCTGATGCTGTTTAATAATGCTGATCGGCTTAGCTACAAGGAGATTGAGCAGGCCACGGAGATTCCTGCATCGGATCTAAAGAGGTGCCTGCAATCATTGGCATGCGTGAAGGGAAAGAATGTTCTTCGGAAAGAGCCTATGAGTAAAGACATAGTTGAGGATGACGCATTCTTTGTTAATGACAAGTTCGCGAGCAAATTCTATAAGGTGAAGATAGGAACTGTTGTTGCCCAAAAGGAATCAGAACCCGAAAAACAAGAGACCCGTCAGAGGGTGGAGGAGGACAGGAAGCCTCAGATTGAGGCTGCGATAGTGAGGATCATGAAATCAAGGAAGACTCTGGATCACAACAATATCATAGCTGAGGTCACGAAACAGTTGCAATCACGCTTCCTAGCTAACCCAACAGAGATTAAGAAACGCATCGAGTCTCTCATCGAGCGTGATTTTTTGGAAAGGGACAACACAGACAGAAAATTGTATCGCTACCTTGCCTAGAAATGTTTGCTTCTCTTAGCGTTCAACAAGTTGTATTGTAACTCCTTTAGGTAATGGAATATTTCAATGGATATTCATTTGCGCTGTTACTGCTTTTCTACTTTTCCCCTGTGACGTTTTTAAGTTGGGGGATGTTTATGATTCAGAATTTGAAGTTTTGACCTCCTGGTAAAGACTTTCAGTTTAATGACGAAGAACGAAAAGCTGAAAAGAAATACAGCAATGCTTGTCTTGTTTCCATTGAGGTTTTGCGCTTATATTTTCCTGTCAAGATAATTGATGATGGGATTTTCTGTGATGGTCTTGTCTTTATATTTGTCAAAAAAAAAAGCCCCCCTTTTTTTCCTTTGCTTTGAAGACAAGATGATTAATTACAATCATCACCTCTCTCCTATTGTTAGTCCTCAAGGACGTTGGAGGTCGTAAAGCAAGGATTTCTTTCTCCTCTTTATTTTTCACTAATAGGAAATTTATGATATTCCATTGTTTATAAATTGTTGGTGCCTGTTTTTGTCTGTTACGGACATTGCATTCGACGATGCAGTTAAGGTGGTCGTTGTATCCAATTTTGACAACCGCTTGCAGAAGCTATTGAAGGACCTCAGTGTTCTAGACCTGTAATCATTAGCCCTTTCTTCTGATTGATTTTTACGTCTTTTCATTGATTGGAAAGAAATAAAAAGGAAAACCTACTTGTTTGCCCTTACAAACTTTTGGCATTGTTTTTTTATAGGTTTGATGCTGTCATTATATCCTCAGAGGTTGGATATGAAAAGCCAGATTCAAAGATATTTGAAGCCGCTCTAGGTATGCATAGAGGAAACCGATTTTCTCCTTGAAACTCACAACTTTGTGGAAGTTTGATTTATTCTATAAGTTGTACTTATGCTCAACATCTTCTTTAAAAAGATAGTTAAAACGTGTTTCCATCTTTACATCATTGTGGCTTTCTGTTACTTTGGGTGAATACAACCGGCTTCTTGGGAAATGTAATGGAAAAACAAAACTTCATCAGTAGATCTAAAAGAATCCGCCGATACCTTGACGATCCTTTGCACTGTTATAGATCAAATTAATGCGGAGGCTTGCAAAGCTGTACATGTTGGAGGTGATGAAAAGGCAGACAAAGATGGTGCCAATGCCATTGGGATAGATTGCTGGTCAGAACATTTGAAAGATTGTATGCATTAGCTTGTGGTTCCTTTGGAGTTATTTGATTAAATATAGCTCATGAATCAAATTTTTTTTCCATGGAAGAAACTTGTAGTCTAATACTGACAGATAATGGATTGAGTTTCAGAGTTTTATTCTTATTCTGCTACTACCAATACAACAAGCTTTAAATAAATGTAGGAATGGATTGAGAAATAGCTTATATTTTATGACAAAGCTAATTACTATTGATCACAATAAGCAGGTTGTGGGGAAACGATGTGAAGACATTCTCAGACGTTCAAAATGGTACTCTCATTTCAGAGTCATAACTTCCAAAAATGAGGCATGAATCGCAAGCTCGAGACCATGATCCATGATTCTTTGCTTCTTTTCTATTCCTTGTTTTTGACTGTACTACGATGGAAAATGTGGATCTGAATTCCTTAAAAAGCATTTTGCTGCAGGAATAATTGACGAAGGATAAACTCGGTTTCTTCAACAAAAAGGGGGGAAAATTGGAGATTTTAGGAATATTTAATGGGATCATGAAATGGTTTTGTATGTTCTGACTGTTAATAATATTGAATTTTGTTCTTGACTAGATGAGAAAATATTGTTCACATTCAACATGCATAATTATTTTTTTTACAAGAAAAGTGATTCCCCATTCGCTCGCTGGTGAATGGAAGTAAAATAATTGTTTCATAAGCTCCAGAAGGAAGATGCCGAGCATCGCCTTTAGCATAGTACTAAAACAGAAAACCAGAAACCACTAATATTTAAACTTCAGTCATACTGCTCATGATAAAAACAAGCAAATTTGGGCATTTAAAGAAAGATTACCTCATAAACTTTTTCAAAATAATCAATGTCAGAACACCCAGTGGCGTCGGAAACAAGAAACTTCCAAAATGGCCTCCCATCTCCCTATCAGTAAACATAAAATAGCTCAACTAGAATCCCAGAAAAAATAAGAACACTGCATAATGAATTGCTTTTGGCATGAAATAACAATCTAGAGATCTCAGAAATTTAGCAGAAACCTGGTAGCGAAGCTTTTCGGGCCATGACGGAGCAGCAAGAGCTCTCTTAAACCCTTGCTTTATTTCAGCCGGAGTTGCATTAAGACCTGAAAACCGTTGCAAACACAAATCTAACTGTCAACCAACTCTAATGAACAACCTAACAAGCTATTTTAAGCATCAATGCCTTATTAATTATCAATTCACAATTGAGAGTCATAAATTGTAACCTAATGAATATTACAACTTATTGAATAATTATTTAAGTATTTTTTAAAAAAGATTATTTCAACTTTTTTCATAACCCAGTAGCACACGCAAAAAAAAAAAAAAAAAAAAAAGTTAGCTCTATTTCATCTAGAGTTAGAAGTCAGACCTGAGAACCTACACAAACACAAGTTTAACTGTTTTAACTAACTCTCTGGCGAATAGCGCAGCTACCACTATTTAACCAATCACAAATTTACAAAAGAATTTAAGAGCCACAAGTTATCACAGATTTATAAAGAACATTTAAGCATTTTCCATAACCTAATCGCCAAATAATAATAAAGCTTACCATATTTGGCTCCAATTGAAGCATAAGTCCCTTCAACAGGCTCGGCCAACCGCAAGCGAGTGCCTCCGGCGTCCAACAACAGTCCGTCGTATGCTCTTCTAACAGTTCCTATTCCATATTTCATCAAAATTTATCCTAACTACTCGAAAAATCACTATAAATTTTATCAAATGTTTGTAAATTTCAGTTTTAATTATGGCAAATATCGATCAGATATTTGATGAAAAAGCGTTAAGCGGTACCGGAGAATAGATTCGAAGAAGAGAGAGAGAGCAAGTGAGTGGCTTTGAAAGTCTCGAATGGAGAGGTTTGAGGGCTCTGAGGAGAGAACCGCCATCGCAGCACCTCGTCAAGCACGCCTCCATTTTCTCCCCCGAGATTCAGCGATATGCTGCTTCTCTTTAAGGCGTCAAAAAAAAAAAAAAAAAAAAAAGATCTATTTTGTTTTTGTTTGTCGTGTGCTTGATGGACTGTCGTTTAAACGGATGGTACATGTCGTTCGGTCCATAAGTGTAAGAAACGACATTCTATTTGTACCAACTGTAATCTTTGCCTTGCTCTGCTGTTATTATTTTATTATTATTATTTATATAACGTTGCTTTGCTGTTATTGGCTTTCATAAAAATGAAATTGCTCGGTGGTTGTAGGTAAGCTACATTCAATTTCACTTAAAAGTTTTTAAGAGTATCTTAAATATAAATGTCAATATTAATATTATATTTATCATAAAAAGTGTAAAAAAAACTATTTTTGATATGTTATTTTATTTTACGCTTCGTTGCATAATGCTTTTTAAAATAGTATATTTGTTTTTTTTTGTTATAATTATTAAACATTGAAACTTATAAAGGTAGATTTTTAAGATTAAAATAATTAAAAAGCAAGAATGCTATAATTATTAATGCAAAAAAGTCAATCCATCAACTAATAAAAATCAAATATAAAATTTGTTATAGGCTAAACTTTGTGGCAAATTTGCTTAACCACAAAGTCTACATAACAAATTTAGCATAAAAAATGACATTACATTAGAGAGTTTTTTAACACTCAAATATTAAATTTGTCATTGCTACATCGATTTAGCATTGCATGAATATACTCTAACCCTAAATTCAACAACAACAACAACAACAACAACAACAACAACAACAATATTTATAATTAAAAAAAATTATAATGGTTGTTGTAATATAGAATGGGTTCCATATTAGAAACAGAGATATATACATCGACAAAAGTATGTCAAACTTAATTATAAAAAAAAAATAATAAATCAAATATATTTGGACGTGTATATTATATTAGAGTGCTGCTCATAACAAAATAACCGTAGTAATAATAAAATTGTATAAACTAAACTTCAAACCAAATAAAAAAAATTCTTCACTGTCTAATTTTTTTTTTTTTTTTTGGTTAGAACACTTTCTAACTAATTTTGTAACCTTATTTAAAATCTCCTTCCTCGACACTAAAACTTCAAACCAAATAAAAAAATAAAAATTATAAATTCACTTTCTAGCTATTTTCTTTTTTTAAAAAAATTTTTTGGTATAACACTTTCTAACTAATTTTGTAACCTTATTTAAAATCTTCATCCTCTACATTTTCAAAACTAGTTTAGTGAATCCGACGATTTCAAATCGGTGTTGTACGATTTCTGGCTGACTTGGCGGCAAATCAGACATGACCGATTGGTCTCATTCCAATTCCAATCGGTGATGCGTTTTAAGTGAAGTATGTGGCTGCAAAGAACCAACACTCCAGCCTCCCTATCCTTTTCATATCCTTCTTTGCAAGTACAACAATCTTCTATTTGGTCTAATCTAAGGACTCTCTGATCAAGGTGCTTACCAATCGCCTTCTAATGGCGGATTGCCTTCGATGCGACGATGACTCGAACTTGTTCCAATAATGTCGGATCAATGAGAGACGATTGGGATGAAAAAGACAATGGCATGTAGGCCCCTAGAAGATGGGCGGGCGATGCTTGAACTTAAAAGAGGCTAAGGAGTCCATAGCCAGAGTGATGTGGAATAAGATAAGGATCTCACATTGTTCAAGTAATTATGCTCTAAAAGAATGAAACTGAAAATAGACCAAAAGTTTTATTTATAGAGGGATTGAAATTAAAAACCAAAGAAAGTGTAAAAGCAAAATTAATTCAAAACTAAAACAAAATAATGTTAGGATAATCCGATATCGTTTATCCGTCTATTTTCTTTTCCTTTCTTTACTTCTTTTGAAGGAGTTTATCCGTCTGCTAGTAAGGTTTTATTGTTATTTTATTATTTTTATTTATTACTCAGGGGAATATATGCATGATTAATTACATGTTTAATTATTTTAAAATTTTTTCTTTAAAACTACAGAAGTATCATTAAAATTTGAAAAACATGTTGCAGTTTTTCAATACCAAATTTCGTAGACAAAAGGGAAAAAAAGACTAAGATACAATTGATTACAGCAAATTTATTATTGAAAAACATTTTTTATTGAAAAAAAGAATTTTGAAAGACATTTTAAAAATTGAAAAACACAAAAATCAAAATATTTTTCTTTGAAAGTTCATTTTTTGCATTAGGGATTTTTTTTATGTTTTAAATAAATGTTTCTTATAAACTATTTGATGGTAGTTTATATAGTTTTGTCTAACTTTTTTTATCCATAAAGTCCTTGGAGGATAAAACTAAAACATGTTTTTTAAATTAAAAAAATACTTTTGTAGTTCTGGAAAACATATAAATAAATTGAGAAATAATTATAATTATGGACAATACAATGAACCCAATAAATACTGATAAAAGAATCAGATCTCAAAAAAATAAAAAATCCAAGAAAAATTCACCGCAGCAGTGAAAGGACGTATCTACAAGTGCCTTGGTTAGCCCTACCGTCTGGTGATAATGTAGGGAAGAAACGCCTGACTCATTGGCTCAAAAGTTAAACGTGCCATGTAGCGTGTTTGACAAGGTGGTTATAACCGTTAATTAAAACTGTTTTTACTATAACATGTGAGAGTTTTATATTATAGCGAATTTTTTTTTTTGTTATTATAGCATGTGAGAGTTTTACATTATTCATAACTGAAAAAATGGTCCGGACCACAACTACTAAATACCCTATAGTTATTAGCTCTTGTGGACGAATAGTCACGAAGGAAGCTGCAGCGCTCGTAAAGACTCGTTGGGAAGATGCTTACTCTATACTCATGAGCATTTCAAGTATTTGGAGTAAAAGTTTTATGAAATTGAATGTGAACTTGTATGTAGTCCTCGAAACAAGTATATATATATATATATATATTATTTAAATGCAGGCGATGATCCAAGGCAAAATTGGCCAAATAAAAACCAAAGTATGCATGCACATAAATGCAGTCTTTACATAAAAATATGCGTTTTCTTGGTAGAGTGCCTTGTGATTTATCTAAAATCGTTGGTCTACGTATGCAAATAATTCCGTTGAGAAACACTCAAATAGTTTTTTTCCTTTATTTATTATTTTTATGTGAAACAAAATAAATAGAAAGTGTTTAGAGGCAGTGGATTCGGAGGGTGTGAGATATCGGGGTAGCACACACAAAAGTCTTTGATTTGTTGATGACTATTTTAACGTGGCTGCAAGATTTGGTAGCCAAGTTGATTATGTTTTCGGTAGGACCTCCAACGCGGTGGCGGAGTAGATTAGGTCCAAAATTGAACTTAAGAAGATGGGTTTTAGGGCCCATTTTGTTGCAACAACTTCTTCGTGAAGAATAGTTGGAGAAGTAACCAAGTGGTTGACAGAAAATGGTTTGGAACTCGGAGACAAAGCCGACTTGGGAAAGCTGTCGGGCGCCGTGAGAAAGTTGTCTTCGGAGAAGGTTAGGGCGAGGGTGCCTCTAAAAGGAGTGCTGACTGATGAGCTCCCCGAAACGTACATCGGAGGCCACTCCAAGAGCAGCGGAAATGGAGCTTAGGAACTTTCAAGGTCTTCTATTGGAGGTTATTATCGGGGTTCACCATGGTTGTCTTAAGGATTCCTAAGTTGAGGAGTTGCTATAGTGATCTCACCAAGGAACGCCCTTCATAGCACTCTGGAAAACCTTGAGTTTGAAAGGACACAAACTTGAAGTCTAGACAGTTTCCAAATCCACTTGCACTAGAGTTGAGTTGAACAACAGGCCTAAAAGATCAGATTAACGGCCTCTTAGACGGAGTCAAAAAATTTAGTCAAGAGGGACTGAGCGTGTATGAATATTATCAAGAAAAATTAAATAAAAAAGATATAAAACTTCATGGGGACAGAATAGAATTTCAAGAGAGGTGAAAAGTAATTTTTTTTTAAAATTTTATATATAATGTTAAAAAAAAGTTCAGAAAGGACTGCTACTCATTCTTATTCGTACGTGGTTTTGGCCCTGTATATAATTACATTTCATTTCTGCTTCATATGATAATTAGCATAATAAGCGCTACATGGTCGGAAAGAAGTCCCCAAATAAAACAAAGTGATGTTGTTACCACCATAGGTAGACAGTAAAAATCAATGATTTTGTACACTTATATATATGGGTTTGGAAAGGTGCAAAGGGCAGGCATTGAGGTTCTATTGGAAGACGCTTGCTTTGTGGTTAATAGTGGTGATGGGTGTAGTATTTGAGAGGACCCGTGGATTCCTTATAATAAGAATTTTTTGAATTTAGATAAACATTCCCTATTTTGGGTTAGTGAGTAATTTAAAGTTAATTACATTCGGAATTTTTGGGATGTTCCGAAGCTTTGATTAACTTTTTGATCGACTTATAGCATGGTGAAAATTAGAAGATCATTGCCCTCTTCTTAGAGGGGGATGATTCCTTGTATTGGGTTCCAAATTAGAGTACCGCCTATGCCTATTCTAAGTTAAGCCTGCTTGTTCGGTGCCAAGAATTTCAGCACATTCCACACATAAATTAA
The DNA here is from genome assembly GCA_025403435.1 of Artocarpus heterophyllus. Lineage (NCBI taxonomy): Eukaryota > Viridiplantae > Streptophyta > Magnoliopsida > Rosales > Moraceae > Artocarpus > Artocarpus heterophyllus. The sequence goes on from CM046339.1 coordinate 23,443,135, forward strand.
GTGAAAGATTTTGAATATTAACACTCCTTTGGTATGATGGATGGAAAGCAAGAAGGTTGAAGTGAGTTTAAGGAACGAAAAATATGAAGGGCATAGATGATTATAGTAATCCTTTATGTTGATTGGTAAAAGGGAGAGATAGTTGAAAGAATGAATGAATAACTGGCAAGAAGGAGAGATAGTTGAAAGAATGAAGGATAGTTATTCATTTAATTATTATATTGAACAATATATTATTTGTTAATAATATATTTTTAAGGATAAAAAAGTCCTTTTTGTTTAAAAAAAATAAAAGAGTCTTTTTATTTAAATTTAAGTTGATTGATTGAATCCCTTCGTTAATAAAAAGATTTAAATTGGTGGGCCCAGAGAAAGACTCTCCCCCATTGTCTTCTCTCTCTCCTCTACTCCCTTGAAACCAAACAAGGGATTCTTCTCCTCCCCCACCACTCTTCCTCCACCCCTCTCCTTCCCTCCATCTCTCCCTCCTACCAAACATAGCATATGAGATTGGGTCAAACATAAGATTGTAAACTTTTAGAGGGGGTGAGTTATAAATTTCATCAGCTTTTGCATATAAAAATTAAAAAGAGAAAAACCAGGTAAGATGACCGTCCACTCTAGTTGAAACATGGCCCTGCTCCTGCTTTCGCCTTAATTTGCTCTGGAATCATTTCCTGGTAAGTGTGGTGGACCAGACTATATTGTGTAAGGTCATTTTCCAAAAGTTTGCTAGCAAGTTAACCATTATGTGGTTGCATGCACCACTATATTGGTATTGTATTCAAATTAAAGGAAGAAAAGGATGTTTATAGTATCTATACGGAAAACTATGAATCTCGATTGAATACAACCATCTAGAATATGCATGGACCGTACGTAGTTCACAAAGGATCATCGTTCTTCGAATCATTCATTGGTTTTAGACTTTGAAAACTGGGTCATGTTATAATAGGACCCACATTAATAAAGCATTACATACTCAATTTTCCAATGTACTTCTGATTTCTTGGGTTCTTATATATAATCAGCAAAATTAGATATTAGTATGTTATATGTACGACCGAATTAAAATCCTTGATAGTTGAAAAATGAACTTTTATGAAATCATACAAACAAAAAGTCAAATTAGGAAAGATATTAATTTGGAGGTAAACCAATAACAACTTTTTTATTTTCTTTTCTTTTTTTTTTTAAAAAAAAAAATGGGATGGCGGATTTGAACCGTATATTTTATGATAAAGTTGAATGAAGATTTATTCGCTAAAACGTGCCTGCAACTACATAGCAACTTTTGTTTTGAATCTAATTACAGAACTTTGACATCGCTTATATATCCATTCATGATGTGTTTATGTGGTGTTTATAATTATAAACTGAACAAACTAATATGTAATAAGATGGGGGGCTCTTAGATCATTAAGTTCTTTACTTAAAACATACTTCAAAATAGATGTTTTTGTACATATCCGGTAAATGTACAGTAAAAATATAGGTTAGTCTTATCCAATAAAAACAACTTTTCCGTTAAAAGGACACCTAAATGAAATAGAATCAATTATCATGAGAAATCGCAAAGTGTTTCCTTTGGATGAGTTTGAATATTATCAATCATGTTGATAAGAATTGTCTGCTTTATCACTTTTGGACTAATTTCCTTTGAAAAACCCACGTCTCAATCAATCATGACACCAATTTTCCTTTGCTGTCTAGCTAAACAAAAGCTGTACAAGTAGGCAACGACGACTTCAAAAGCCCAAAATCTTCTACATGTCGTTTTCTTAAGTTTTCTCTTTATTTCATTTTCAATGTCTTCTTTCCGTCTTTCTTCATCAGCATAATTCCCTCTCTCTGTAAGTTTCATTCAAACATAATTATTATTCAAAAAAAAAAAAAAAGAGAGCAAAGTTTATGCACCAAGTTGTTATTTGTTTATTGCAAGAGATATATTTCATACTTGTGGTTCACAAAGTAGTATGAAAATAACAATTTAATAGACCTTTTTTTATTTTTTATTTGAGCATATTAATGTTGACAGATATTATTGGTCCTGAGTCGAATGAAATTCGGTTGTATAACAATATAGGACTATATACCACTTGTGTAGTAGTCCAAAGTCCGAACAACAACAACAACAACAATAATAAATTGGAACTGGTAACAAAACGGACGGTGTATCTAGCAAGGGATATTTATTTATTGATTTAATTTTTTTTTTCTCGTGGCTAGAGAGTGAAGATAAATAATTCCAAAGTCAATCACGTGGCAGCCAACTTGTTTGAAATTGAGCATTCAGTGGGGCCCGACAATATGCATCATGGTAGCCTTGGCATTATATATGTAATGTATATGTGTGTGTGTGTATATATATATATATTTCACACAAAAAGATGTGTACAATTATACTGTTTGAATTATTGGGGTCGACAATTCACATCAAATCGTTTGCCAAATCCAAATATGATAATTGTGACATAGACATAAAATTCAAAGATTTTATAAACAAACTTATCTTAATCAAACAAACAGATGCAATTTAGAATGCCAACCGAAAAAAAAAAAAAAAACTTAAAGAAAGAAAAGGAAAACTTGAAACATAACTAGACTTTTGACACAATAATTTCAACCAAAACTTTTAGTTTAAATACTATAGCATGTGAGTGCTTTATATTATAACTATTTTTTATTTTACTTTTGAGCATGTGAGAGCTTCATATTGTTGTTAGTTTGAACCAATATACCAAATATCCTATTAAATAACAGGCAAACTAAAATTTATTTCAACCGAGTTTGATTTATTATACCGAATTTACTGTTCTATGTCCCTCAATATAATTTTGTCGTATCATCTAAATACAAAAATTTATCAACATAATAAATGATCTGAAGAATAAAGATCGTCTCATTTTTGCCTTTACAATTTGAAATGATAGACAATTGATCGATGAGCATATCAACAATTGCAACTTTAGTACTTCTACTAATGAAACATCGTTTTTATAAAGTTTTAAACACGTGTTGGTTACATATATTGTTTGCTTAATGAAGAGAAATATTGGACAAATTAGACTTAAAAAAAGTCACAAATGTTTCCTTACTTTAGCCATAAGTATTGCATCCTTTTTTGCTCATTGTCATCATCCTCCTAGCTATATATTGTCTTGTACAAATGAGTTACCTGACTTATATGTATTTAAAACCGTTTAAAATTGAAATTTCATTGATGAAAGTACCAAAGCTGTAACTTTCGATAAGTTCGAAGGCCAATTTTATGTTCTTAGTTTTAGTGGCCAAAGTTAGATAATCCCTATTTTTTAACACTTAAATTTGAAAACAACTCTAAATATAAACACTAAAATTACTTAATCAATTAAATAAGTAGTTACTATAGTCTAATGAAAATAACCATCAGATCTGAAATCATTTCCACGACCACTCTCTTATTCTTCTTCTTCTTTAAAATTCACGACTAATAAGACCATGTTTTGAACCATGAAATCTGCATCAATTATCTAAATTTTACATTCTTTTTCGTGTTAGACGTCATTTTGATCATATTTAAAGTTTAAAAATATACACTACAATAAGTCAATAGCTCATTAATATATTTTGTAATTTAGCGCCCATTTGGGAGAGCGATAAAAACTATTCTTTTGTCATAGTTTGAACTGTTTTTTAGTTTAAATTTTATAAGAAAAATATTATTTTTGCTAAACAAACTATTATTGGGTCTTGAGCCAGAAGAACGAATTATAGTGCGTTTAACAACATGAATCGAACTAAAATTTTGAACTAATAAAGTATTTGACAAAAAAATTTAGATATCATAAATTTTATTTTAAATAATAAAAAACTCTCATATGTTATAATATTTTTAATTAAAATTAATTATAACAATGATTTTGACTCATATTATTAAACATCATATAAATATACTAAAACAATTTAAATTTTTTGAGGACGCTCTAGATAATTGGTTTGATTTTTTTTTTTTTTTGAGTTGTGTTCCTAGACGCACTAATCAACACACGAAATGTATCTTGGAGTACGAAAGAGCAAGCTTATTGAGCAAGAAGTCATAGACGATGAGACCCAACTTAACTGACGGTCTGACCACTTACTTTCGTATTGATGGATATTAATGATCAGTAAAATTTTTGGGTAATTCGTACCGAAAAAGAAAAAGGCAAAGGTACATTACATACTTTTCGGGTACAAAATTTAACTCATGTAAAGGTACTGATGCTGAGGTCAGCCCTAAGGATAATGGAGGTCTACAGTGACGGTGGGGAGACTATAAATATCACGTGGCAGCTAGTGAGTGGGGCTGGCATGAGACTTAGGGCGGGTGACAAGGGAAGTGGAAAGTGACATGGGCATGCAGATTCGAGCTGTCTGAATGTGAGGTGGGCGTTGTCAGCCCACTTACCGACTCCTACAGAGGGGACTTGAGAAGCACATTCTCTAATCTCCTATTTACCGAGCTGGTTTGTGGCTCCACTTGCTTACGCCTAATAGGGCCATTTCTCCTCTGCTCTGTGGTTTAGTTTATTCTTAACTTTGCGTTAGTATATAGGTAGTCTAAACAACCTAGTTTTGAAAATGCTATATCGTACTACAAGTACTATATAAAGTAAATGAGAAATTAAATTGAAACCAACACTTATAACTAAAAGTATTATAGCATATATATAAAAATATTAAATTATAACGTATTTTTACTTTGTATTATAATATATGAAAGCTTTACATTGTTTAAATTAAAACTGATGAATTAAAACTGAGTTTATCAAACACTATATTATTGTGAGATTGTATCAAGTGTTCGATGACGTATAAACGATGAGCAATCTTATTTAACCTAATAAGGTTACATCTCCGTTATTAACAAAATAATGAGTCCCAGTATAAAAGTACACTATATATTAAATTGGGAGACACAGTAATAAAATTTTAACCCTATAGAAATGAAAAGGATTTTCCATTAATAATGCATATAATTGTAATACTTTTAGCTTGGCAACGCAGTTCAAACTATAAAATTGTGATTCAAACTAATTTTAGTTTTAGCGTTTTTTTTCACAAAATTTAAGATGAAACTGATTTGAATAACAATTTTGTGCCTAGAATTGTGTTGTTAAACGGGCTGATTTCTGATGGCTGCTAATTGTTGTTAGCCATTTAAAATTACGTATTAGTGCTAAATCATATGTATATTTATGTTGTGGAGCTTACATTACAATCTAAAAAATTGGTTATTGGTCCATACCAAATGTGCAAACTTAATTACCATTGAAAAGGGATATGTGTGTGTGTGTGTGTGAGACTTGAATGCAGTGCCTCAAGTTAATATAATGCATGCATGTAGAATCAATTTGCGTAATCGATCATTAGTCAATTCAAAGCAATGGTGCCTATCATTGTTAATGGGACTCATATTATTGTCTAGAATTGTAAGAAATGCAATGTTGTCCAAGTATGGAAGTAAAAAAAAAGTCTTGAATTGCAAGAATTCTGTCAAGTGGTGTTTCACTATATAATGGCTTGACGAGTCAATTACAGCCTTATAGTTGTTAAATAACTCAAGTAATGGTTTAAAAGTTCTACCTAATTAATTTAACATTGCATAGGCCTTTAGTGTGGTACATACATTAACGAAAAATTAAAAAAAAGAAGCCTCAAGCATTATTGTTTTTTCAATATGATTCTCAAGCATTATGTTAAAAGTGTTTGTTATGCTTATTTTCCCAACTTGTAGTCGATTAGCTGCTGAGCTCAAACTGACACTTATAATAATATCATTATTATTGTTCATGATATATATATATATATATTAGCCTTCCCCATCGTATAGGTAAAAGAACTAGTACGGAACTAATTTGAAGCTGTAATATATAGTGTAAAAATATATAGCTACAAATATCTAAATTATCTACGTCCCTTTCAGTTTCAATCATCATGCACATTTAAAAAGGTACAGTACTAATAAAATATAGAGTGATTGAAAAAAAAAATTGATAATTGAGAGAGAAAAAAAAAAAAAAAAACTAGGTTGGTTTGAAAACATAAAGAGCGCCATTTCTTGGAACCTGTCCAACTGGGCAAATGCCATGGTCAATAAGGCAAGGTCAACATCAATGGGCGATGACTAACATTATTTTTTTTTTCTGTAATTAATTGCTAACTTTAAATGATTTTGAATTTTTTTTTATCTCTCTGTGGCTAATAATATCAGTACGTTCCCTTTAAAAAAAATATCAGTACGTTTGCTGGCCAGTCTAAAAGGCGCGCACACTCACTCACACATAAGTGTTAGTTATGATCTAAATATTAATGTTAATGAAAAATGGATATAATATAAATATATGAAATTACGTAACTAACTATACCTACCGACAGAATTGTGGGTGATTAAAATAAAGTATTAAATACGTGTGTTTATTTATTATTACACGTATACCGTGAGTACATGATGTTTGCTAAAAAACTTAGGTAGCGTTTGGCATAGCAACCGACTCTTGTGTGTCCTTTTTTATGTCCCCTTTCATCGTATCCTTCAAATAATATTATGCATACAATTATAATATTATGTTACTAATTATATGAGTAAAAAATATTTTAATTAATTTGACATGATATTATTAAAAGGACATAAAAAAAGGACACATATAAGGTGAATTCTTTAGCATATTAGTAATTTGGACTCATCTAGTAAATTTAGATTGAGGATCATACCTTTAAATATGGTCCTAAACATATGATTTCATTATTTGAAAATCTCTTAAATTTGCTCAATGTATGCAATAGTAAAAGGAACACTAATGAGTCTTATCTAAACTATTTTTTGGATCTGTTTGGTTTGTGAATACCAATAGTGGTGATTTAATTAACCTTTTTATGTAATGAATTTCAAAATTCAAATCAAATTTTATTTTCAATTTAGACTTATAATTTATCTATGTATCCAAACGCGTCAAAATCACAATGTAAAAAACTTCTATTTAGATTTTGAAAATTTAAATAAAAATATTAATATAGCTGGAATTTCAATAGGCAAACCAAACAGAGCCTTAGTTGTGATTGAATTTCACATAAATGTTGACGTTTGTGCCATTTGTTTAATGTTATGAAAGAAGAAATGTGATATCATGCACTACTAGTATTAGATAAATACACTCATTTTAATCTCTCTCTCAGAAAATCTCAGGGTCCGTTTGGTAAATAGATTTGAATTGTATTGATTTGGATTATTTGATTTGAGTTGTATGATTTGAATTGTAATTCAAATTGAAGTTTGGATGTGCATTTTTTAAAAAATGTTTGGACGTACATCTAAAGTGTTAATCTGAATAGAAAATAAAATTGAAATTTACGTTTGGATAAATAGTGATTTTTTTTTTAATTTATTAACAAAAATCTAACAAAACCTTAATGTCCAAGATATTAAAAAATATACAATATAGATTTTGATTTATTTCTGTGACACCCGTTATTCTCCTAACGGGTATTAAGGTAATTAAATTAATTTTTAGTGTATCAATAAAAAAAATTGCTTCATTTAAATTTTATTTTACAATATTTATTTTTATCTATTTTTAAATTTTCTAAAATCTTCATTTAAATTTTATTTTACAATATTTATTTTTATCTATTTTTAAATTTTCTAAAATTCTCCTATATTTATTTAATATGTTTACTGAAAAGCCTTAGAACTTCTAATAAATCTCAAAAATGTCATATTGGCATTATGTACATTAAAGTCTCCAGATGAGACATAAGGATATCTTTTCCAACTACTCTTGACCCTCATTTTCTTTATTTCCTCCATGACATGCTTCAACATGTCTCCTCCATAATTGCTTCTATCACTTTTCTTCAAAGACTTCATCTTTTCTTTCTTTTTCTTCCACGGTTTCCACACTCTTCTTCTCATTTCTTTGCTGAAGCAAAATACTTAGAGAACTTCTTCAAGGCAACCATAAAAATCAGCCACCATCACCTCCATTTGAGCAAGAATTTTAGTCATACCGAAGTCAAGGAACCTGTTTTGAAGCCATTTCAAGCTTTCAACTAACCATAATCCGATGTTAGAATCTTATGAACAAATTGAGTCTTTCATTTATAAATTTTTTTTTATATACTCAAGGATTATTCAAATTTGTTTTCTTAAACCTAAGTATATGTTTGTCGCTATTTTGGAGCATATGTATAAAGTCTAAGTATATATGCCCTAGAAAGAAAATTTATATTGTTAAACTTTGTAATACCTCTATGGGCAGTGGCTATTTCTTAAAATTCTGTGATTAAATTAAAATAAATTTTATAAATTGGTTTGCATATTTATAAAGTAGACATCCTAAGCTTTCTAACGAGCTATCATAAACCTAAATCGGAGTTGTATTTTATTTTCTATGAATTATTCAATTTTTGGATTGGAAACTAGTAAACCTGCCAGTTTGTTATGGTATACCAGCTGCTAACCTGAACCAAGAACCCATCTTTGCTCACCACCTAATTCTTTAATGTCTTGCAACATTTTCAATATTATCCTAAGTGATTGATGAATCTTATTAGGGCCTAAAACATATAGATTACTTGTTTACATTTTATATTGTGTTAAGACAAAAATTATTTACTGTGATATTCAAAAGAGATTTACATAAAAACTTTAATGACATACTAGTAAGATAGATTTACACATGATTTATTTATGAATGTAGTTGTATGTTGTGCTTTAGTTTTAATTGTCCTTATGCACGCCTTAGGATCAAGGGAGTATGGAGCTAACGTTAATTGATTCCAGGATTAAAAGACTGTTGACAAGCTTGAAAGGTAGGGATTCTATTACTCATCTTTTGTGAAGTTTTTATAGAATTAAAATTGATTGTTTTACCGCAAGATATATATATATATATATATATATCTATGTTGAACTGATATTATATGAGTATCACATATGAAACTATGACATGGACTCGTCTTGTATTGTACGGCGAGGAACATAATGAATTGACACATGTTATAAATTGAGAAGCATGGTTAGAAAAATTGTCTCTATTAATAATGATTAAATATAGAGAAATAGTGAGACGTAAAGAGGGCGGCGGTTACGTCTTTCGGCATGAATACCCTAAAAGATAAAATAGGGGGAAGGTGATGACGCTTCCTTGAGTTGAAAGTCCCAGAACATATTGTACAGGAATCTACTTGGTGAGGACTCGGGGCTTGATGTCCCCTCACCGGAACACCCTTAGAATGTTTAGAGGGTGATCAAGCACGCCCATTTGGGTTTTGATGAGTTGAGTGATACTCTATTGAACGTGGGTACCTAGGAATAATGATGAATTATAATATTTGTATATATGTATATGTATGAAACTCGGTAATGATTAACTATGATTTTTACGGAATATGATTATAATAAATCTCATAATCTAAATAATGATGAGTATTAACTAACCATGCAGGTTTTAATGTGGTAATGATAAAAACCTAAAGGTGAATAATGGTTTTCTCTACTGAGCATATTGTTGCTCATTCCCTTATATTTTTATCTTTTCAAGACTCACTAAGTGTGAGGTGGCTACAAGAAAAATAGTTGAGGAAGCGATGTAGCTATATTACATTGGGACTGCTTCAATTATTAAGAATCTTCTTCATGTTAATGTAAGCATCAATTGTTACTTTCTGTGACTGTATTAAAATGCTTTGAGAGTTAAAATGATGACGACGACAGTTTATATTATTAAATTTAAGGTGCTACATTAAACTGTGGTTTAATTGTCGTTTATATTTTTATTTTTGATTTGAGAGTTTTCATTTAAGCACCGGGTAATTTATTTTTAAGGTTTTACTTTTATTTCTGATTTTTATTTTAATTTATTAAAAACTGTTAACCCCCATATAGGGGCGTTACAATTTCTCTCTTCATTAGGAATGCAATGAAATAAGAATTATTTTAATCGGATATCAAACAAAGAAGTTATGATTTTTTTTCATAAATATACGAGACATAATATGAGATTTTACTGTAACAAACTGATCAGAGTCTAGAAAATTTAAGGGCGAGTAACACTTTAAAAACTTGGATTCAAATGATTTATATGATTTTAATTTTAAAGAAAAATAAGCATCTATCTATAAGATTATTTAGACTTAAAGTCTAAAAAATTAGCTTAATATGCTAAACAAACGGGCCTTAAATTCTGGAAAAAGGCTGCATGCAATTGCTGAACTTTTGCTGTATAAATTATACTCACTGCAACAAGTCTATATTGTCAGGCATGTAACCAATTAATCCTTTGATCTTCAGACTTTTGTTCCCTTTCTTTTTCTTTTTAATTTCAGTTGACTTCGTTATGTGAATAAAAATTAGTTGCGTGAGTAGAAAATTCAACTAATTTAATAGTTATGGTTACCTGTTCCAAAAAAGAAATTTATGTGGTATATATAAAAACCAAAAGAAAATACATGGGGTTTTTTTTTTGGAAGTTGAATTCATGAGTTCACAGAAGGACGAATTCTACAATATCTGCATTTGATATATGCGAACATTAATAAACTAACAATATTGATTAAAAAAAACACCATAAAAGGAGCAACTCATGAGAAACTGCTACAATTTTTATGTTATAAAAGTTACCTTTGTTTAGTGATTGTGACATTTCGTTCAAACTTATGAAAAACTTGTCCATATTCAGTTTTGAAAATCTTCCTCATCAACATGATCAGGATAAAAGAAGTGATATTACTAACAATTTTATAGTATGTTTAAAAAAATGGTTGGAATTAATAGTTTTAGTTTGAGAATATAATATATAAAAATTTTATACTATAGCTTTTTACTATAACATATTAGAGTTTTATATTATTCATAACTGTAATTAATTATTTTAATTGTATAACTATTAGTTATAATTATAAACACTAAAAGCTTTTATATATTATAAAAAAAAATTATTATAATAAAAAAATTTTTATATATTGTAACTCTTAAATTAATACCGTTGATTCTAATCACTCTTCTCAAAAACAACCCATTATTTTCTTCTCATTTGTCAAAATTTTTTCCCTTTGAGTTCTTTTGAGTTAGTAGCTGGTAAAAGGGTAAAATAAAAGCTGATATTTTTAAAGCACTGAGGACTATAGGGCAGTCCTTCTATAGGTTGATACTGACCTCAATAATGCACGAAGGGTAGTACGAAGGGAGATAAATGGCAAAATAGGACAGTTCACAGTTTCCACCTACAAGGTTAGGTCACTCATGACTACTCACCACAATCAAAAGCATGGAAATGGACCCCACCGATGAATAAATGCCTTACATTTTGTGCAGGGTACGGAAATAAATTAATAAATTAAATTAAACTGACACTTGGGTTCTTTTCATTGGCTTTGCTTTTACTAGTAAATATCTATCATGAATCATGATGAAGATGAGGATGAAGATGAGGATATTATGCCCATATATATCCCTTAGTAACCAACCTGTCATTCCTTTTCATTTTAGGGTTGTGCATGCCAACCTGTCATTATTCTCTCTCTCTCATTATTTTTTCTCTCTCTCTTTTCTCTTGTGAATGTGATCGACAGCTTCCTTTTATAGTCTTCCAACTCATGGCAATAACTAAGAAAGTTTCTATTCTCAATTATTTTTTCTTATTGCACAAGTAAAAGTCAATTCCCACCTGCAATGTTGGCCTATTACATCTAGCTTCTATACGACATATAATACATAGTTAATAACAAACTTCAAAAGATAATTTGCAATTGATGTTTTTTAAGGTGTTTGGTAAAATTAATTAAAAGTAACTTATTAGTTTAAAATATTATAAAATATAAAAATTTTATAGTGTTGTAATTTTTTAATTTTTATTGTAATATATAAGATATTTATATTATTTTTTAACAAAAAAAAAAGGTAAAAAAAGGATTACTATGCTGTACTAATAGTTAATAGAAGATCATATATCATATTTTTATATTGGTCTACTATTTGATTATATAATATGATGCTAAAAAAACCAACACACAATCGATTAAAAAAATCCCTATATGATGCACTTAAATTTTATAATTTTGTAGATGATTTGAAACATTTTGCAGCTCAAACAGTGCGATAAGATGAACGCTCAACAGTAATGGGAACCGAGAACTCTTTTAGATGACGAGATTGGGGATATTGACCTAAAATTATATAAGACGAAAATGATTTAGTTATAGTTGGCTAACCACCAACATTCCGACAAATTTGTTTGAATGATTGAGCAGAGAATGGATGGTAAGCCATCCTCATCAGTCATCACCAAGGCATATATGGGTAGCAAGGCACGTGAGTCCTTGGCTAAAAGCATTATCACCAAGTAATTATCCCCTCTGGCCCTATATATGTGTATATATATATATATATTATATGTATGTATGTATGTATGTATATGTATATCTCATCAAAAATCTGACTGTCAACGTTTCTGATGGAGGACATACACAACCATATTATTAATAATGCTCCAAAAGGACCATATATATACAACTTGGGCAAGAAAATTTATGCTGGCCTAATTTCTACTTACATTCTCTGCAGTATTATTTACAAGGGATTTCTAAACCTGGGGCATATAACATTATGAAAGTATTGTATATATTTATACGTACACATGATTAAAAAGAGCCTAAGTAACAAATAGGTCGGTCCCCTTGGTTGACAAGTTATATTAATTTATAGAAAAAATGCTGCTCAAAGAAAGAGGTAAATTATAAGTGTTTATTCCCCTTAGCTTATACTATACTATAGGTCCCAAATTCTTGGATCTACAAAAAAAAAAAAAAAAAACAAAGGTTTAGATGGTTGTACCTACATAATTATTAATCTCACTCTTACAATGTATCTTCCATGGATAGTATATACACATACACACACACACACACACACATATATAAATATATACACTTTGCTAGCTAGCTCATCGCAATGTGTCGTTGGGTGTCGCGACAATGCATGAGATACCAACGTTGACATAATTCGTTTTCAGTACTTTGAAGAAATCATAATGTTCTATATCCTAATTAGCAGTCGTTTCCTTGGAAGATGAAAAGCAGTGCACAAAGTTTTTTGACATGACTAAGTGTCACAAAAATCAATTAGTTTAGTACAAATCAAAAACATGATATCCAAAGTTGAAGACAAATCTCTGAGAAAATTGTCATTATCAGAGTTCAACTGCTATAATTAGTGCCATTTACATGTGATATATATGGTTTTACTTAATGGATACTGTTCTTGAAGCTGCGCCATTCATCATTAGTTAGGTACGTTGGTTGTTGAAATATAATTGTACCAGTTTCCATTTTTCTTTCAAAATTTTCAATATCTATATGAGCTTCAAATTTGTACCTCTCTCTTAATGATCTAGTCCTTTTGTCCCCTTTTAAGTTACATTTGAGGCTGTTCAGCACATGGGTTTCACGTGCTATGCTCGCTCTCATTATTCTCTCTCTCCATTGCCAATTCTTTGGGTAAATTTCTGATACAAGACTTTCTTATAAAATTCAATCGGACGAGATCTTAAAAAGTTTCTTGCTCTTAATATATCTCTTTGTATATAATTCTTTAAGGGGAAAATTTTAAATTAATATCACGTGTTATATCAAAATATGAATTTGATATTCTATGTTTTGAAATATTTAGATCGATACTTCGATCTTTTAGAAATCTTTTTTTGGGTATTAAATATGCGTTTTTTGTGCCTTTTTGTGTTTCAAAAAAATGCATCTAGGTATTAAAAAAAGATTTTCTAAAAGATTAAGGTATCAATATAAAATATTCCAAAAATATATATACAAAACTTATATTTCGATATAACACACGGTATTAAATTAAAATTAGCCCATAAATTGTAAAAAGTCCCCAAACGTCCTCCCAATCCTCCTATTATAGGCACGAGGTCGCCTTTGATTGAACCCTTGTTCTTCCAATCTCAATCCTGAAGCTTGCTCTGCCTAAAATGAATCGTTTAATTACTTTAATAACGTGGCAAATCTTTATAACTTGGTTTGACTTTTCCTTTAGAATGCTTTTTAATTTGTTATGCTTCAGATGCTTTTCTTTTCTATTCTATTGGCAACGCTGTCGTTCTTCTTAATTTTAGACTATTATTAATTTTGCACCAATTTATTTCTTTTCTTTAATTTTCATTTTATGGAGACTATGTGTCTAGTAAGATTTAAGACCACTTGAGTAGCAATGATTCAAATAAAAATATTGCAGTGTTTGGTACATTCAATTTATGGTTTCTGTAGAATGAAAAGGGAAACTTAGAATTTCAACTTTTTGAAATAGAAATCCTTGAGGACCACAAATCTTTGGCTGACATATCTAAGAGGACCTGAAAACGTATTAACGTAATGTAATCCTTAGACATCAGGATCGTGTATGATTTCGTCCTGGTATGTACTTCATAGCATGCATACCGAACAGTGTACTCAATATATATATGTGTGTGTATATATATACACACACATATATATTAGATTAAATAAAGGTTCATGAAACATTGACAGTTGAAAAGAATTGATAGAATAAGGAATCGAAATCCAACAACTACCATTCCAAATTCATGTATTACGTTACCTTATTTAATTTTGTTTGAATTAGTTGTCATTTACAAATATATATATTAATTTATTAGATGAATTTGATAAAAAAAAAAGTCAATTAATCTTATACGAATGGTTGAACATCATTTGAGATATTAAAATTGAACAAAAAATTTAAATTTATTTAGTACCTTATACTATACATGCAACTATTAAAAATCAGTGTATATACTGAGTATTTATTTTAACTTTCTATATATAATCCTGCTATTTCTATTTATTTGTTTCGTTAGTCTAGATGTCAAGAGTTCTTTATGGCCGCTCCATTGTGATTTTAATGAGGCATTGATTGGTTTAATTAAGGGAAAGCAATGCTTCTCAGAGATAGAGAGAGAATTTCTTAAAATGCTTACAAAGGAAGGTAATCATTAGAGAGCAATTAACTTCCAACAACTAATAAAAACAATTTAAGAATATGTTCTATATCCAACCGCACTAAACAAAAGATAAGAAAATAAGAATATTTTAAATCTATCCCAAATTTACCTTAGTACTGGCTAAAATATTGGAAATCAAAGTGCCGAATAAGAAGTATCTATACACACGTTATTTGGCAGCGTGTGTGTAACTTATGGTGGTATGATTATGATGGTTAAAATTGTAAACACTAAAATATGTGAGAACTTTATATTATTTTTAATTAAAAAGTTGATTAAAATCAACTTTATTAGACATGCTAAGTATTTTTTCTTTTATATTATTATAAAATTTTCAATTTTAACTTATTTTTCAAACTATTTAATATATTCATCAAATTATTACATTCATGTTCTTACTTTAATTTTGAGAAGAGAGATTTCCGGCGCTGTTCTGGTATTTGGTGGGAGCAGTATGCAGATATAGAAAAGGAAATACAGGAAATAAGAGACCCTCCAAAGGCAAAGGAAAAAGGGGCAAAGATGCGAAGAGGGCAATGATTACGTGAAGGAGAGATGGGAGCCACTTGATCATCTTTTCTTTGCCAATTAGCCGGATCTCTCTCTGCTAATTAATTTTTCTTTTCAATTTTTTTTTTGACTTGCAAGATTGGCCCCCACCCTCGGCCACCACTGTCTTCATGGATTGAATGATAAAGAGCACCGCACGTGGAGTCTGAATCAAGGGACTGTCCAACCACAATAAAAGGACTCTCCTTTTTTTTTTTGTCAATAATTTACTTTTTTAAAAACGAAAAGCAGAAAATTTGCAAGAAGAAAAATTTGCATTTGCTGTAAAAATAAAATATTATCATAGCACTTCAAGGAAAAAAAAATATTATCATAGCCCACACATATAATTCCCACTCATTATTTTTGTTGCTTAAAGCTTGCCCTCTTCTACTAATTCTCTCTCTCACTAGAAAGAGAAAACAACTTCAGTTTGCCAGCTCTCCCATATCAAAGGAAGAATTCTCATTTCCATGCTCCCACAAAAGAGAAAGAGACCCACTTGGCCACCACTATGTGATAGAGCTGAGGGTCAGCTACAGATCATGTCCTAGGAGCAACCCCAACACCCACCAAGAAAAAAAAAAAAAGAAAAAAAAAACTCTCTCTTTCTCTCTTTAAAAATAAAAGAGTCCCCATAACCATGGAGGCAGGTGGTGAAAATGGGATCACCAGAAGGCCTAATTTCCCACTCCAATTGCTAGAGAAGAAGGAAAACCTAGAAGACCATAATAGCTTAATTGAGCCATGCCCTTCCTCATTGCCCGACCCGAACCTGACCCGGACCCTTGCCCCGGCTGAGCAGCCGAAGAAGGCGGTCCCGAAGCGGACGTCGACGAAGGACCGGCACACCAAGGTCGACGGGCGGGGGCGGAGGATCCGCATGCCGGCCACGTGCGCCGCTAGGGTTTTTCAATTGACCCGGGAGCTGGGTCACAAGTCTGACGGCGAGACCATCGAGTGGCTTCTCCAGCAGGCGGAGCCCGCCGTGATCGCCGCCACCGGCACTGGTACCATCCCCGCCAACTTCACCTCCCTCAACATCTCTCTCCGCAGCTCCGGCTCCACCATGTCCGCCCCCTCCCACCTCATCCGCTCCTCCAATTCTTACTTGATCAACCCCAACTTCACCACCGCCGCCGCAGCAGCCGCGCAGCTTCGAACTACTTCTCCGTGGGAGAGGAGCATTTTCTCGCCGCCAGACAACAATAATAATAGTAATAATAATTCCTCGTCTTCAATGCTGTTGAATTTCGGTTCTAGTACGAGTGTGAGCGCCATGTTTCAAGCCAAGCAAGAGCTGCAGGCCGTGGCGGGCGCACGTGATCAGTCCCGGTTCGATCATGTGACCAGCTCAGAAACCGACACCGGTGTGGCGAGGAAGCGAAGGCAAGCGTTGGAGACGCAGGACTTGTCGTCTCCGACGTCGTCGTCGATGCCGGCGCAGATGGGGAATTACTTGTTGCAATCGAGCGCGGCAGGTTCGATTCCGGCGAGACATAGCCCTGTTCCGGCGACGTTTTGGATGGTGACGAACCCCACGGC
The DNA here is from genome assembly GCA_025403435.1 of Artocarpus heterophyllus. NCBI lineage: Eukaryota > Viridiplantae > Streptophyta > Magnoliopsida > Rosales > Moraceae > Artocarpus > Artocarpus heterophyllus. Next base: position 23,460,261 of record CM046339.1, read on the forward strand.
TAGTGGGAATAACAACAACAATAATAGTAATAATCAAGGGAACATGAGTAGTAACAGTGGTGCAGGTTCTCATATTGATCCTCTGTGGGCGTTTCCTAATGCTGGTAACGCAGTTAATACTGTGTATAGAGCTGGGCCAGTTGGTAGTGGTTTGCATTTGATGAATTTCCCCTCCATGGCCCTATTGCCCGGCCAACAATTCACCCCCGGAACCTGCGGCGTCGGCGGAGGAGGCACGGTCACCGACAGCCACTTGGGCATGCTGGCGGCTCTGAATGCGTACCGGCCTATTCTCGAGTCGGCGGTGGCAAGTGGACCCCACCAACATCAGGGTGAAGATGATGGGCATGATGCAAGTACTACTACGAGTAGTCACCGGTGATGGATCATATCAATTTCGTGCAAAAGCGTATGGTTTGATTTTTTATTTTTTTTGTTTATTTTTGGGGAAATTTTTCTATATATTTTTTTAATTACAGTCACAATATATATATATATATATATGTAATATGTTAAATTGCAACAAACACAAGGTTGGTTGCTTTGAATTTAAGTTTAATTAGTGTGAGTATAGTAATGAGGTAGAAATATTTCATTTAGCTAGGGTTTGAGAGAGGAAAATTTACATTTAACATGGGTTTGGTGTTGGCTGCTTTCCCGCTGATATATATGAGAAGCTTTTGGTGTGACAACTGAACAATGACTCATTTTAATTGGTTTGTTTCTGTATTCTATGCATAAAAACATATATATATATTATATATACATAAATATATATACTAGTATTATATACCTATATGATTGTCTCTCATCTTCAATTATTAGACTCAACTCATAATTCTTAAGAATTAAGGCTCGTTAATTATTATAACTTCTCATATATCTCTCGGTAAAAATTAAGGAAAAAATTAAACCTTTAACTCTAAAAATATTTGAGTGACAATTTTTGTGTTGTTCTAATAAATTGAAGTGCTTTGAGATAGAGAAAAAAAAAAAAAAAACTGTAACGACTTTGTCCCATTCCAATTTACAACTAGGCGACATGTCCTAGCTGGCTAGTCCTTATATATACATTAGTAAATGTAATTAATCGCTCCCATATGCCTCTCATATATATATATATATATATTGCTGCAAATATTTTTGCAGCAAAATATTTTTGTGGTTTGCTTCAGGGTTTGCTGCAAATATTTTTGCGGTTCATGATTAGAGTACCTCAATACTTCCCTATACTAGGATGGAGAAGCCCACACACGATCAGTTTCCAGCCCTTAGAGGTGGGTGAGCCCCACCGCTGGGATGCCATTGCCAAAACCAGTGTGTAGTGTACAGTCGTTGACTACATTCTTTTCCCATCTTATTAATTCTGACTTTCTGATCGAGTGCTGCTAATTTGTATAATTGTACCATATAATATATATATATATATATACACACATGTATATATTCATGGTAGGTGTTAATTTCCGGCCTTATTGATGATATCTGCATTAATCTCACACGATATATATTTATATATCTTCCACTTTTCAATCATCTGTATATCTGCACGTTTCGTCATAATTAAATTAAGTGGCTAACTCATCTCAATTAATTAGCTTACTTATATGGATCAGTTACATATATATATATATGTATATATATATTTACATATTCACTGTCCTTGTCCAGCCTGTGTACGTAAGTTTCATTTCCTTCTTTACAGGCAATGCGAGGTTCGTGGCTAGCTCATCATCGAAGGCTTTAACTGCACACGCATACATACATACCTTCATACATACATACACATACATATAGGTATGTATGTATGTAACCTACTATACCTGAATTAAAGAGGCTCTATACTTCATATATTTAGTAAAGAACTAGTGGATCGAGCTGGTTTTATGCATGCCATTATTAATATATAGATTATTTAATTATACAATTTTGTTCTATTTCATTTGTAAGTATCTGAATGAGGATTTTGTTTTCCTTTTCAATTCTCCTAGTCTTCTTCGCTGGCTGATTTGATTTCTCATGAGAAATATCCCAAGATAATTATATAATATTACTGGAAAACACTCGTAGAGGCATAATTTATACTCGAATTGATTAAGCATTTACATTATTTGTACAATGCTTTTGAATGTATATAGTGAATCAGTGATATATATATATATATATATTAATATAGATATACATACTTTGTGTTACGTAGATTTATATTCTTGAATCTGGCTTATATGCACAATATTTGTCATATTCCATGGAGTTATCAAGAGATAATGGCTTTTATTGGTTGTAACAACAGTTATAAAATATAATTAGCTGTACAAGTAACCCTGATTTCCTAGTGAAAGCTCACACATCTAATTGTGCTAATCAGATTGATCAACTGCATGGAATTGTAACATATTTATCTATTATATAAATTTTGATGTAGAAGTTAATTGTAGTGTTATTATATCACATTAAACCGCGTCCGTAGTAACCGCCCTGTTTCTGGGATTTTTTTTTTTTCATCTCCATGTTTTCTCAGCTGTATTCTTATGCGTAACACTCGTTGAACAAAGAGTCTTGATAAATTCTATTGTATTGTATTATAGTTTTAATCCATATATCAATGGATGTAATATATGTATATATATATTATATAAATACAGTAGTATTATACAAAGTAATTAATTAAAACCAGGTTTGTGTACGATTGAGAAAATTATTTAGAGTCCTGATTGTATATCATGGCACTGATCACGTACATTTAGCATGAAATTCTTTGCACAGTTGTACTTTTTGCAGTCTTTAGTAAACTTCTTGTATAATGTGAAAGAGGAAAAAAAAAAAAAAAGGAAAGAAAGAAAGAAAGGCTATATTTTTCATTAGAAAGAAGGACCAAAATTATTTCTTTGTGTACGTAACTCACTAATGTAGTCGCATTAATATTATGGTCTATCGTATAAGCCTTTCCTATGCCATCAAAAAAATGTTGCGTATAATATATGGCTTTGGGTTGGGAATGATATTATAGTGTATTTGTTAAATCGGTTTGAACTAAAAAAATTGATTCGAACATTATAGTATGCGAGAGTTTTATATTATTCTTATTCAAACTAATTAGTTTGAACCAATGTAATGACTGAGGAAACGTCATCAATAAAACCTAATATTTAATTGAGTTTAATTAATGAATTTATTCTTAAAAATGTGAAATTTTGTAAAAATTGTAATTTCTGTGAAAATTACAATAAAATATGAATGAGCGGCATTGATTGCAAATTTTATGGCATATGTAATGCAATGGTGGATATTGTAAAATATAAATTTTATGAGTTTGATGATTCAAAGATTTGTACATAATATCCATAAAATGAATTTCATGTCACAATTAATTGTGAAATTGTGATATAAATGAATGAATGATTAGAATGTAAATAGGACATAGAGGTTGTCCTAACCCTAACCGGGGGTAGAAAGGAGGCCAGAGCAGTATAAGAATACTGATAAATGAAAACGCAGATACCAAAAAAGTTATGATTGGCCTCCAAAAGTAAACGAAAAGTAAGTTAAATATTTTTATACAGTCTAAAGATAGAAAGTACACTGAATTGATCACTGTAGTATAGGAAAAATACTGTGGTGAAAAATTATACAGTATAAATTTTTAACTCCATAAAGTGGACACTCCTTGATTTTCTATTGGGCCACATGTCAAGAAAAGTGGCTCAATCACCTTGTGACACCTAGTGGTATACTCATGGGTTACCATGAGTCACCAAATGTGATAAGGATGCATTTAAGGCAAAGTTATCACAAAAATTCATTTCCTTTCTTTCCTTCCAAGCTCCGGCAACCATAACCAACAGCTCTAAAAAAATTTCTCAGCCCCCAAACTTTGCAAAAATATCCCCAAACAAGTTTTACAAGCAAGTACAAGGATTTCCCACAAGTTTTAAGGAAGTCCAAGAAGAAGTTCAAGAAGCCTTTGAAGGCTAGAAATCCAAAAAGTGTTATTTCGGATCCTAGGAGTCTAGGAGAAGGGAAATCGAGGTTAAGTTGCCTGACATTCGCATCAAGTAAGTACCCTTCCCACCTACAGTATGAAATGTAGGTTTAAAAAGAAATGTATGTATATGTATACCTGTGCGTATAATTAAGTGTAAACTTGTATGTTTGCCATGATATGAATACCTAGGGGTATAGTCATGTATGAATAATTGTGAGCATATTAATGTGTATCAGTGTGTACAAGATGTTACGTACCTGTGTGTACAATAATGAAAATGAGCATGTGTACCATGATTTTGTACCTGTGTGTATAATATGTTATGTACTTGTATGTACAATAATGAAAATGAGCATGTGTATCATGATTTCGTACCTATGTGTACAATGATAATACTTGAGTATGTATAAAGTAGGTATTTGTGTGTACATTTGATGTTAAGTACCTGTGAGTACATTATGCTATATACCTGTGCGTATATTAATGTATACCAGTGTGTATAAAAAGTAAGTACCTGTGTGTACTATGCTATGCAAGAGAATTTATGTTTCATGGATAATATGTGATTATTACTTCATGCATGGTATGTCAACCATAATAAATGGACTGGTAAATGTATCACCAGAAATTAAGAAAAGTGTCGTACCGACTCCTAACTCAAGGGGAGTTTAAATGATATGTTACGGTCACGGTGTTACGTAGACCTAAATGAAATTGCGCAATGGTATGAACACTTGAGCCCTAATAAAGATAAGAAATGATGAGGATAAAGAAAGTTTATAAGAAAGCATAATTGATTCATGCATTCATATGAATATCCATGTGGGATTTATGGAACTTACTGGGCGTTAGCTCATTAAGTATTTCATGCTGTAGGTATTCCGACGAGAAGGTCAGAATAAGTTCAAATGGTGAGCTGGCGGAGGGGTGGATGATGTATAGATTGGGTATGGAGTCCGCTGCTGTAATATTTTTCGCTACGTATGTTTAAAGTTATTTTGATATGAAATGTTTAAAAGAAAGATGTTATGAAAGTAAAAGTATTAATTATGTAAATACAAGTATGTGAAAGTATTTTGAGAATTATCAAAGTTAATGTAAGGCAATTATTTATTCCCGTTTAAAAAAAAAATTCCTAAATTTTTGTCCCAAAGTAAGTAAGAAAGAGTTTTATCACAGCCCGAAAAGGCAGGGTTGTGACAGTTGGTATCAGAGCGAAAATCTTGCCATCCTACTGCATATCGTCGTCTGCTCCATTGCCATAGCTCAAGTAAGATAGTTTGATTTTAAGTATAAGAATGTTCAGTACTACTTTATATGACACTGTTATGTTAATTACGACAATAAATATAGTATATGGCGGAGCCGCATCATGATCGTGATATGGAAGCTGATCGAAGAGCCAGCATTGCTTTTCAAGAGGAGATGCCACCGCGGCATTATGGGAGTCGGCAGCCAATGGTGTAGACCGAATGGCTTAGTTGAAGTGATTTTTAACGCTTGTCATATGCCACCGCATCTTCTAGTTTTATTGGCCTCAGGATTGTTGATAAGGGAAGCCTTAGTATATGGTTAAGGATTGAACCTGACAAGCAACCACGGGACTGGTAAGGTTCTAGAGGACAAATTCTAGCTAAGTTGCACCCATACCACCAGCAAACGTTATTCCAGTCTAGGTGATTCCGATGTTATGGGCGGACGGGAGACATCGATTGTACCTGCAAGTAGAATCGATATGGGGAAGATACGTAGGCGAACCGATAGATCATTACATTCTTAAATTTTGCCATACTAAGATACCACTGATTCCGCCACAATTACCCTTATGGTGCATTTACGATCTAGTTTGGAGAGATCTTCCCAATGTGGTCCAGCAGCGAATGCAGTATCCGGGAAATTACCTTAGTATCCATGATTCTCTTATGGCGGCATTACATGCAGACTAGAATGTAGCCGCACCATTAGAAGATCCTCCAATAGGTATGGATGATGATGATGATGATGATAATAATGATAACATTGATGAAGAGCCTGTGCCTCTAAAGCCTATAATCGCAAGTGATGATAAGTCGACTGATTCGGATATGGAGGAAGAAGAGGAATCCTAAGGAGGGTTCCGAATATAGTGACATGTTTAAAGTCGAGTTCGACAAAAAAAAATTCATAAGAAAATCTTTGTGTATTATGACGTACATAGATGAGATATTAGTACAGTTTTAGGCCTTGATGCCTTGTATATGTATGTATGTTGGCTAATGGTGTCCTTCTTGGCAAGAAGGTATATGTAGCCGGAAGTGATAATTGCTCCCGGAGATGATATGAATAGTTATGTATGAAAGGAAAGTATGTATGTATGTATGTTAGTTATGCATGTAATGTTATGGAGAATGTAAAAAGGAAATGAAAGAGGTTTATGAAATGAAATACATGAAAGAAAATGAAATGAAATGAAATGGACGAAAGGAAATGAAATGAAATGTAAGAATGCTTATGAAATGAAATGTATGAATGTTTATGAAATGAAATGTATGAATGTTTATGAAATGAAATGTATGAATGCTTATGAAATGAAATGTATGAAGGTAAAGGAAATGAAATGTATGAATGCTTATGAAATGAAATGTATGAAGGTAAAGGAAATGAAATGTATGAAGCAAGATATTGAGTTCATGTAATTGTGTATGTTGCATGTATTTATGTTGTTTGAATACATGCAGTTATTGATTGGATACTATTAAGTTAATAGTATGTACTAACATAGTAACGAAAATACACGATAGATATATAACGATTGATATCAATGGCTGATATACCAGCTGCTACAGCTATTCCGGTAGTATCCACTACTGAATTTTATGAAAGATTCTAGAGAATGATGGCCCCGAAATTTGATAGATCTTGAGACCCCTTAGAGGCCGACGATTGGCTTACAGGCATAGAAAGGGTTCTGAAATTTATGGGACTTAGCGACTATGAAAAAGTCTTATGCGCTTTGTTTTCTCTCACTAAAGATGCTAGGAGACGGTGGGAGTCGGTAGAAAGTAAAAGGAATGTAGACAAAATGACAAGGCCAGATTTCGTTGAAGAATTTGGCAGGGCCTATTTTAATGTAGAAACCATGGCAGCCCAACAAGAAGAATTTAATAATTTTAAGCAAGGTAATATGTCCGTAGCTGACGCTGTAAAGAGGTTTAATCAGCTAGCACGGCTTTGTCCCGAGTTAGTACCTACTGATCGGGAACGAATAAGACGGTTAATGAGAATGTTCAAAACCGACATTGCCCTTGTGGTCGATATTAGAGGGCAAGCTCCCAAGGATGTAGAGGATTGCATCAAACGGGCGACCAAAGCTGAGTTTAGAATTGCCCGTGATAAGGAGGAAAGAGCAAGGGTTTTCAAAGCATAAAAGGAGGAGAAAGCTTTGGCCAAGAAAAGTCAAGCTATACAAGTAAAAGGACAAGAAATTGTTCCAAGTCAAGGGCCGTCCTAGAACGTTCAAGCGGGACACAACTGCACTACAGCAAGAGGAAATGGAACGTGAATAATTCAAAGAATCCAAAAGGTCAACCCTATAAGAGGATTAAAGATGTAGGAAACAACAAACCCCTTTGTAGTCAATGCGGGAAAAGACATGCAGGGGAATGCAAGGCTGGCACAAACAAGTGCTATATCTATGGGAAATAAGGGCATTATGCCAGTAATTGTTTTTCTATTTCCCAAAGTCAAAACAATCAGGCTCAGCAGAGGTCTCAAGGAAACCAATTGCGTACGATTCAAGTTCAGGCACAATTGAAGTCCCTAGTGTCATTCAAGGGTGACTAGAAGCTTCGAAACCAAATGGGCGAATTTATGCCTATATGAAGAAGGAACAAGATGCAGGAACCTCATCGGTGGTGACAAGTTAGTTTTCTGTTGCCAGTACTGATGATATATTTTATTTAATTCTAGAGTAACATATTCGTTTGCATCGCTTAAGTTTACGAAATGAATATGAAGTAAAAGAGATAGGATAGAGCAAACCTTTAGAATTGCACTACCCTCTAGGGAGGTATTAAGTGCTGATTATTAGTTACATCATGTATCGATAGTCTTATGTGGAAGGAAATTGTATATTGATTTGAGAATAATCGATGTACAAGATTATAACGTCATCCTAGGAACGAATTTCCTAAGAAAATACACGGCTAAGATTAGTCATTGACACCGCAAGGTTACGTATCAACCTTCCGGAAGTGAGAAGTTTATGTATTTAGGGAAAGTTCCCAAAGCTACCAAGGCGTTGACTTCAGCATTAAAGGCCAGAAAGATGTTGGAAGGATGGAATGTTACGAATGTGTATTGATTATCGGGAACTAAACAAGGTCACGACTAAGAACAAGTATCCACTCCCAAGGATCGATGATTTGTTTGACCAACTTAAAGGAGCGTCAGTATTCTCAAAGATTGATCTACGCTCAAGATATTATTAACTTCGAGTTAAAGAATAAGATATACCGAGAACAGTGTTCCAAACACGTTATGGGCATTATAAGTTCTGTGTCATGCCTTTTAGACTAACCAATGCCCTAGCAGCTTTCATGGATCTCATGAATCAAAGAATACCTCGATAAGTTCATTATTGTCTTCATCGACGATATTTTCATATACTCAAGAACGCCAGAGGAACATGAAAAGCACTTGAGGATTACACTATAATTATTGAGAAGGCGTCAATTGTACGCCAAGTTCTCAAAATGTAAGTTTTGGCTGGAAAAAGTTCAATTCCACAGACACGTGGTGACACGAGAAGAAGTATCTGTTGATCCTTTCGAAGATGAGCAGTGAATAAGTGGCCTACACCGAAAAGTGTGTCAAAAATTAGAAGCTTCCTCGGTTTAGCAGGCTACTATCGACGTTTTGTAGAAGGATTTTCCTAACTTGCAGCACCATTCACTGCACTTACATGAAAAGCAACAAAATATGAATAGACTAAGAAATGCGAAGAAAGTTTCCAAGCATTAAAAAGGGCAACTTACAATTACACTAGTACTGACAATACCAGATCCGAACCATGGAACGTTCGTGATCTATAGGGATGCATCAAAAATAGGATTGGGAGCCGTATTGATGCAAAGTGGAAAAGTGATTGCTTATGCATCCCAACAGTTAAAGGATTATGAAAAGAATTATCTGACGTATGACTTAGAGTTAGCGGCAGTTGTATTTGTGTTGAAGATATAGTGTCATTACCTGTATGGAGCAAGCTGTGAGATTTACACAGACCATCAAAGTCCAAAGTATATCTTCACGCAGAAAAAGTTTAACATGAGATAGCAAAGGTGGATTGAGTTGGTCAAAGACTACGGCTGTGAGATTTTGTATCACCCGAAAAAGGCTAATCGAGTAGCCAATGCCCTTAATCGTAGAACAACGCCCTTGCTAGTAACGGTACAGATGTTACCAAAACCTTAACAAAAGGACTTGATGGAAGCATAAATAGAGCTAGTCATAGGAAGATTAGCTAATTGATCCTTTCAACCAACTATGTTGGAGAATTTAAAAGAGCGACAAGAAGCAGATTCGTCGCTACTTAAAGTTAGCAATGAAGTTCATGAAAACAAAGAAACAGAATTTAGCATTTTGAAAGATAGTATCCTCCGTTACAAGAGTAGGATATGCATTCCCAATGATGGAGGATTAAAGAAGCAAGTATTAGAAGAAACTCATGAAGCACCATAAGTGGCTCATTCAGGAGCTACTAGAATGTACCAAGATTTGAAAGAACACTATTGGTGGAACGGAATGAAGAACGATATCGCATAGTGTGTTGGCAAATGCCTTACATGCCAGAAGGTGAAAGATGAGCATCAACGACCAACAGGTGAATTACAAAAGATTGAAATCCCAGAGTGGAAATAGGATCAGATAACTATGGACTTGATAACTAGGCTACCCAGAACTACGGGTGGACATGATGCTATATGGGTAATTATTGATAGATTGACTAAATCAACTTATATCCTACCCATTAAACTCAGCAGTTCTGTAGAACGACTAGCTGAACTATACGTAACCCAAATAGTTAGATACCACTAAGTTTCGAAGTCTATCATTTCTGATTGTGATGGTAGATTCCCTTCCAAGTTTTGGAGAAGTGTTCATCAAGTGATGGGAACAAAGCTGACGTTCAGTACAGCCTTCCACCCATAAACGGACGGTTAATCGAAAGGACCATCCAGACTTTAGAGGATATGTTAAGAGCATGTGTGCTAGATTTTAAGAGAGGATGGGATAAAAAGCTTCCTCTGATCGAATTTGTATACAACAATAGTTATCGAAGCTCCATTGGTATGGTTCCATATGAAGCTCTATATGGAAGGAGATGTAGACCACCCTTACATTAGTACGAAACCCAAGAAAAGGCGTTGTCGGCCATAGATTTTGTTCATAGAACAACGGAAGATGTAAAGTTAATTTGTCAACAAATGAAAATGGCTTTTAGTCGGCAAAAGAGATATGCTAATCGACGACGGAGACCTTTGAAGTTTCAAGTAGGAGACTTGGTCTTTTTGAAGATAATGCCCATGAAAGGAAATTGTAAGATTTGGGAAGAAAGGAAAGCTTAGTCCAAGGTATATTGGACCATTTGAGGTCTTGAAACGGATAGGCAGTATAGTTTATAAGTTAGCCTTACCCTCTAATCTAGCATTGGTATACAATGTATTCCATGTGTCCATGCTAAAGAAGTATGTACCAGACCCTTCACATGTTCTTCAGCCGGAAGAAATTGACATACAGGACAATCTGTCTTATGAAGAAAACCAGTTCAAATTCTGGCACGAGAAGAGAAGGAATTAAGGAACAAGAAGATACCTCTCGTTAAAGTTCTATGACGCCACCAACAAATAGAAGAGGCAACGTGGGAATGAGAGAATGAAATGAGAAAAGACTACCCCGAATTATTTTGATTTTCGAGGACGAAAATTCTTAAGGGGGGTAGATTGTAATGACTGAGGAAATGTCATCAATAAAACCTAATATTTAATTGGGTTTAATCAATGAATTTATTCTTAAAAATGTGAAATTTTGTAAAAATTGTAATTTCTGTGAAAATTACAATAAAATATGAATGAGCGGCATTGATTGCAAATTTTATGGCATATGTAATGCAATGGTGGATATTGTAAAATACAAATTTTATGAGTTTGATGACTCAGAGATTTGTATATAATATCCATAAAATGAATTTCATGTCACAATTAATTGTGAAATTGTGATATAAATGAATGAATGATTAGAATGTAAATAGGACATAGAGGTTGTCCTAACCCTAACCAGGGGTAGAAAGGAGGCCAGAGCAGTATAAGAATACTGTTAAATGAAAACGCAAAGACGAAAAATGTTATGATTGGCCTCCAAAAGTAAACGAAAAGTAAGTTAAATATTTTTATACAGTCTAAGGATAGAAAGTACACTGAATTGACCATGACAGTATAGGAAAAATACTGTGTGGTGAAAAATTACACAGTATAAATTTTTAACTCCACAAAGTGGACACTCCTTGATTTTCTATTGGGCCACATGTCAAGAAAAGTGGCCCAATCACCTTGTGACACCTAGTGGTATACTCATGGGTTACCATGAGTCACCAAATGTGATAAGGATGCATTTAAGGCAAAGTTATCACAAAAATTCATTTCCTTTCTTTCCTTCCAAGCTCCGGCAGCCATAACCAACAGCTCTAAAAAAATTTCTCAGCCCCCAAACTTTGCAAAAATACCCCCAAACAAGTTTTACAAGCAAGTACAAGGATTTTCCACAAGTTTTAAGGAAGTCCAAGAAGAAGTTCAAGAAGCCTTTGAAGGCTAGAAATCCAAAAAGTGTTATTTCGGATCCTAGGAGTCTAGGAGAAGGGAAATCGAGGTTAAGTTGCCTGACATTCGCATCAAGTAAGTACCCTTCCCACCTACAGTATGAAATGTAGGTTTAGAAAGAAATGTATGTATATGTATACCTGTGCGTATAATTAAGTGTAAACTTATATGTTTGCCATGATATGAATACTGAGGGGTATAGTCATGTATGAATAATTGTGAGCATATTAATGTGTATCAGTGTGTACAAGATGTTACGTACCTGTGTGTACAATAATGAAAATGAGCATGTGTACCATGATTTTGTACCTGTGTGTATAATTTGTTATGTACTTGTATGTACAATAATGAAAATGAGCATGTGTATCATGATTTCGTACCTGTGTGTACAATAATAAATACTTGAGTATATATAAAGTAGGTATTTGTATGTACATTTGATGTTAAGTACCTGTGAGTACATTATGCTATATACCTGTGCGTATATTAATGTATACCAGTGTGTATAAAAAGTAAGTACCTGTGTGTACTATGCTATGCAAGAGAATTTATGTTTCATAGATAATATGTGATTATTACTTCATGCATGGTATGTCAGCCATAATAAATGGACTGGTAAATGTATCACCAGAAATTAAGAAAAGTGTCGTACTGACTCCTAACTCAAGGGGAGTTTAAAGGATATGTTACGGTCATGGTGTTACGTAGACCTAAATGAAATTGCGCAATGGTATGAACACTTGGGCCCTAATAAAGATAAGAAATGATGAGGATAAAGAAAGTTTATAAGAAAGCATAATTGATTCATGCATTCATATGAATATCCATGTGGGATTTATGAGACTTACTGGGCGTTAGCTCATTAAGTATTTCATGCTGTAGGTATTCCGACGAGAAGGTCAGAATAAGTTCAAATGGTGAGCTGGCGGAGGGGTGAATGATGTACAGATTGGGTATGGAGTCTGCTGCTGTAATGTTTTCCGCTACGTATGTTTAAAGTTATTTTGATATGAAATTTTTAAAAGAAAGATGTTATGAAAGTAAAAGTATTAATTATATAAATACAAGTATGTGAAAGTATTTTGAGAATTATCAAAGTTAATGTAAGGCAATTATTTATTCCCGTTTAAAAAAAAAATTCCTAAATTTTTGCCCTAAAGTAAGTAAGAAAGAGTTTTATCACAGCCCGAAAAGACGGGTTGTGACAACCAATATGTCAAATATCCTGTTGATTAATGAATCAGAGTGTTTGGATATTTCCAAAAGAAAGTTATTATAAGAATAAGCATGAGGTAATATGAAGATGTCTACCGGTCAATATTCAACGTAAGGAAGTCCATAGCATTGTAAATTTGTCGGAGATGTAGCGATTATTTGATGTAGAGGAAGCGTATAAAAAATAGAGAAAAATGGATAGATTTTTAGAATCTATTGATTTAATTAGAATGCTAAATGATCCGTTGATTTTTTATAAATTTTGGAAAATTCTGCTTATTTAATCTGAATACCGAAATATTAGACTTCTATAAACCTGTTGATTTACTAAAAATACCAAGAGAATGGGTATTAATCGCTCGTTGATTTTGCAGAATACCAAGAAAACTGGAAGAACAAGAAGAGAGAAAACTTCTCTGAACTTTTATTGATAATAATTATATGAGTTGAAAATAACAATCTAGTGTAGCCTATTTATAGAAAACTATAGTTTGAAAAAGAATAAACTAATTCAAAAAGAAGGAAACAAATAAAACCTTAATTTTAATAATAAATCTTTTAGAATTCGTAATAAGACTCTATCTAACAATGGGAAACAAATATGATCTTAGAAAAAGAAATAAATTTCAAATTTGGCTTCAATTTTAGGAAATTTCAACTTCTACTTGTTAGCCAGCGGGTTAACTGGCAATAGTGTAGTCCGGTCAACCGGACTCTTTAGGACTACGTTGCATAAGTATTTCATTTAACATTCAATAAAAGAAGGGGAAAAAGATGCGTCAGATATGAGAAGTTCCATATAAAATAATCATAAGATAATCCTTAAGGGTGACAATTTGTATTAGCGGGCCAGGTTCGGGTCAGATTGAGTGTTAATTTTTACATAAACTGACTCGACACAAACCCATTGACACGAACAAGTTAAGAAATCTCAATACTAAGACAATATGTTCTGATAAGAGTTAACATGAACATGATCTGTACTGGTCTGTTCTTTATGAAACCTGTGAAACGCCAATGACCTGCAACCTGCTAATGATCTGCAACCCGTCAATGACCCGTAATAACCCGTGACTTTTTTAGCTTTGAATTTACACTATTATAACATAAAACAAATTTCCTCAAAATCAAATAAGTTCCATACTACAATAACAAAAAGTTAAATCCTAAAATTTTTAAAAACATCTAAACAAAATAACAAGTCTAATAAAATAAGAAGTCTAACAAAATAAAAACGTGCCGAGTGATCAAGCTAAAATCTTCTTATTGTTCAAGAGTTAAAATCAATTTATTTTAAAGCTTAGTATGAGATTCAGTGGGCTAAGGTATTGTCTTATGGGTTAGCCAGGTCAATTTAATGTCATGCATGTTAACTTGAACACGATCCGTTTTTAGACAAGTCAATATCAGGTTGACTCTAAAATGGCCCATGGTTATTTTTTTTTACTATAACCGGTAAAAAAAGTGTCGTGTTTGTGTTGTGTCGTCCTGTCATAATCCAGATTGCTTACCTTAATAATCAAGCCTTTGAGTTCTTTACTCTTGTAAGTCGGTTTTGCAAAGACAAATTCTTATAAATGAATTTGTAATTAGTATCAAAACCAGTCTATCACGTCATGTTTTCAAGTCGAAACGGTTGCATTATTTGTTGAATTAAGATATATTGGTGAAGTCATCACAGCGTGAGTCCTACTCAACGTCTTGTTACAACAAGACGTCGTCAATAAAGGCTTGCAATTCTAGTTGGACTCCACACACACAGATTATATATCCAGTTCCAGTTCCAGTTCATGAATGTATTTTTACCAAATGAATGCATTTGATTGCAATTGATGGAACGATTTATTTAATTGAATGAAGCAAACACTCGATCGATCAACTGCATTGTTTAAATTTATTAGGAGACCGTTATAAGCTTGCAATTCACGTTAACGCAAATTAAATAGCAGGGTAAGGGTAGTATTATATGTCCAATTAAGAAAACACTTCAAGGATTAGTGTAGGTTAGGCCGTGGGAACAAAAGTTCTACTTATTGACAAAATATAGATGGGGTGATGGGTTTTAAAGAGATTTGTGCTAATCTTAATTAATAAGTTAATATTTTAGGATGAAATTCAGACGCAACCGTTGATTTCAAATGACTAGGGTATTTGGCTCTAAGTTCTAACCTGTTGTAACTATTGGCTAGTATTTTAATTTTTTTTGGTTTTTAGTTAGGATGGTGACGTGGCAAAGATGTAATGGTACTGGTTGTTAGTTTTTTGGTAATCTGTTCAGTAAAGGATAGATTATTGTATTCAGGTTAGTTAGTATTGTTTGTCAGTAGCCAATCAGTAGTTGCTGATGTGGACAATTAAAGACTATAGAAGTCAATAATCTAGAGAGGCTTGTAACAGAGTGAAAAACTGAGACAGATGTAGTATGATACGTTTGGTTCTTGAGGGAATAAGCTTGAGAGGAAGTTTTACCATCATAAAGATCAATAAAACATTCGGAGGCTTTCTTTTTCATTATGTGCTTGTTCTTAACCTTGTCTGGGAATTTTTCAGTCTCTTGAGTGGTCAATTGTCAAATTGGGAAAAAAATCATAACAATTTGGTATTGGAGCTTTGATTGGCAATCAATCATGGGGTTAACCATGTTTGGCATTAAGAAGTTTTTTGGAAAAAATGATTTTGTGCTTTGGAGATTAAAGATGAGAGCTCTTCTTGTTCAACGAGGTTTGGATGAGGCGCTCACTGGTGACAAGAATCTTCCTGCTACTCTATCGGAGAAGGAGAAGAAAGATTTGCTCGACAAAGCCCATAAAATGTAGATTCTTTGCCTCGGTGATAAGGTCTTAAGGGAGGTCACAAAAGAAAAATCCACAGTAGCAATTTGGGCCAAACTCGAGAGCCTATACATGACCAAATATTTGGCCAATCGATTGTATCTCAAACAGAGTCCTTACATATTCAAAATAGGTCGTGGGAAATCGATTGAAGACCACATTGACGATTTCAACAAAATAATTCTTGATCTCGAGAATATCGACATCAAGATCGACGATGAGGACCAGGCTTTGTTACTGGTGAGGTAACTATCTAGCAAATACAATGATCTATCAGATACACTCATCTATGGAAGAGATTCGCTCACCTTGTAAGAAGTCCAATCAGCGCTAATCTCAAAGGAATTGAAGAAAAAGGCAAACAGTAAAGATGAAACCACAAGAGAAGGGCTCAATGTTAGGGAGAGATCTGAGAAGAGGGAAATACGTCCGAATAGCAAGTCAAGATCCAAATCAAAATTTTGCAGAAAATGTTTCTTCTGTTATAACAAAGGGCATTTTAAGAAGGATTGTCATGAAAGGAAGAAACATGGTAGAGATAAATTTTGAGATACTGGCAGATGTAGATGTTGCTTCCGATAGTTATGAAAGCTCTAACCTTCTCTATATAACTAAAAAAAAGACAACTTTTGAATGGGTTATGAATTTGAGCTGTTCAAATCATATATGCCCTAATAAGGCTTGGTTTCAAGATTATAAAGAGATCAATGGAGGACAAGTATTGCTCAACAATAATGAATCTTGCAAGGTTCTGGGCATTGGGTCAATACGACTGAAACTAGTAGATGGTTCTTATAGAATTTTGTCAAAAGTAAGGCATATTCCAGTCTTGAAAAGAGACTTTAATTTCTCTCGGGGTACTAGATTCACAAGGGTGTATACTCAAGGCAGAAAAGGATGTGATCAAAGGGGTGAAGGGTTCTTTGATGTTAATGAAAGGGACTCTTAAGGATGGGCTCTACATTCTGCAAGAGGGAAGAATGTTGTCGGATCCGTGACAACTGTTTCAGACAAAAAAGATTCTAAGACACTACTGTGCCATACGAAGTTGGTCCATATCAGTGAGAATGGTTTTAAAGAATTGAGCAAACAAGGGCTTTTGGAAAGGATAAGTTACAAGAATTGGATTTCTGCAAACACTGTGTTTATGAAAAGTCTAAGAAAGTAAAGTTTCCTAAAGCAATTCAGTCCACGAAGGCAACTATAGACTATGTTTATTCGGATTTGTAGGTGAGCATCAAAGATACCATCTCACTCAGGTGCAAGGTATTTCTTTTCTATTATTGATGACTACTCTAAAAAGCTATGGGTTTATATCTTGAATAACAAGAATGATACACTTAGGCACTTTAAAGTGCGAAAGTGCGAAAGTGCACTGGGAAACTTTACTAAGATTGGCTAGCATTTTAATGTTTTTTGGTTTTCGTTAGGATGGTAACGTGGCAAAGATGTATTGGCTCTGCTTGTTAGTTTTTTGGTGATCTGTTTAGTAGAGGATATATTGTTATATTCATGTTGGTTAGCATTGTTTGTAAGCATCCAATCAGTGATTACTGACGTGGACAATTGAAGACTATAGAAGTCAATAATCTAGAAAGGCTTATAGCAGAGTGAAGAACTAAGAGAGAAGCAGTATAATATGTCTGGTTCTTGAGGGAATAAGCTTGAAAGGAAGTTTTACCATCATAAAGATCAATAAAACATTCTGAGGTTTTCTTATTCTGCTCTTGTTCTTAATATTGTCTGAGAATTTTTCAGTCTCTTAAATGTTCAATTGTCAAATTAGAAAAAATCATAACATAACCAATAAAAAGTGTAAAGCTCTCAACAGCTCAAGTAAGAAGCAAAACATTGTTGCAATATAAAGCTCTCATATACAGCAACCTTTTTAAACAAAATTAGTTCTAATTATACTTTTTAAATGCCGTAGATATATCAAAACAAGATTAATGAGGTTGAGCTATATCAAAACAAGATTAATGAGTGGTGAGATGAAAAGATACACAGATCACTTGTATAACTTCTCCTAATAGATTAATTTTTCAGAATATTACCCAGGAACGTAATATTTTATTAGAAAAAATTTATAAAGCCAAGACTAAAATAATTGTCACATAATAATCGGATTGAAGTTGCCTCAAGACCGAAAATGGCACTCGCTTGCTAGCTATGGTGGAACCTTTTACCAGCTATATATAAGAAGCAAAAGAACTCTCTACTGATGATCAGAATATATATGTATGTAATTTATCATCATCATCATCATCATCATGTTGTCTGTTAGAAGTATTTTTTAAAAAATTACCTTGGATTTCATAATTCTCTTTTTTATCTATGTGCACGAAACAATGCTTGCGGTCACACAGTAAAAACCATGTGCACAACCACACACGATAAAAGGTTGAGAAAAAAATCGGTGCCTCTTTTGTCGTGTACCAATTACCATAAGATTCTCCGGAAAATATGTCCTTAAAGTCCATCAATAGTCAACTTTTCACATTTTCTTTTCTGGCCTTTTTTCAGTCTACTTTTTTGAACACTCAAAAGAACCTTTAAAAAACATAGAAACTTTTAACAGCTAAGAAATTAAAACAAACAACAATAGAGAGAGAGAGAATCACAAAATAGCAGCAAAACAAAACATGGGTTCTGGGAATAACAACTTCCTCCAAGTTGTGCTCAAGAACTTCGACGTTCTTGCTTTGTAATGTGCCTTCTCTCTTGACACATTTTTAGAATAATTATTTACCATTTACCCTATTGTATTTGCTAATTATTAAGTGAGAATCTTTCTTTTGTTTCTCACTTTGCAGGCCTCTAGTTGCTCTTGTTTATCCTCTGTAAGTGTTACTTGAACACCCACATTTTCTTTTGTGTTACTAAATTTAATTTAGATTTCAAGAAATCAAACATCAAAATATGTTTTGTTTTGTTTTGTTTTGTTTTTGGGTCACAGTTATGCTTCAATTAGGGCCATAGAGACCAAGTCCCGTACAGATGACCAGCAATGGCTGACTTATTGGGTGCTGTATTCTCTGATTACACTCTTTGAGCTCACTTTTGCCAAACTAATTGAATGGTGAGCTACTTTATTCGCAATTATGCACTAGATTTTCTTCTGCTAAGCACTTTCTATATGTGTTATTTGACGCATTTGAATCAGAGTACTAGACCTGCATAATGTGCAGAGATTTCATTTTCATACCCTGCATTTTAAAATTATCAAAAAATCATACCTTGTAATTTAAACTTCAACATTTTTATACATTTATATTTTAAATTCATGTTAAATTTTTACATTTTTCTTCGTCAACAACTAATTTTGACCACAAAAGACCTAAACACACTTAAAAAATTGGAAAACATATAAAATATTTTGACAAAAAGCTAAAATTTTCAAAATAAATCTTACAAGATATAAAGTTTTGATAACCTCAAAATGTCCTGAACTTTTATCCTTCACTAAAACTTGTTTTGTTCGTAACGTTTTCGGGTTTTTTTTTTTTTTTGGGTATCACTAATGAAAGGTGAATTGAATGTTTTGAGATCTTAATTTCTAAATGTTGCTTAAAAAGAATTTTTCACCTTTCTTTTCACTTTCTTTAGGCAAAAAAAAAAAAAAATACAAAAGTCATATCAAACAAGATCTTAGTTCTAACTATTGCTTTGAAATTCTGAAGTGTTCAGTGTTCTAATTGCCAAACAAAATAATTGAGCACTAAGAACTCCACTTTTTCTTGCCTAATTGTCAAAATTAACAGAAAGAGGTTGATTCTGGGGGAAGAATACAAAGGAATGAATCTGCTAAAAGTTGCGTATTTTTTTTTTCCTCTTTTTAAATTTGTCCTCTTACTAATGTCAGGTTTCCAATTTGGCCCTATGCTAAGCTTATTGCGACATGTTGGTTGGTCCTGCCACACTTCAATGGGGCGGCATACGTTTACAAAAACTTCGTCAGACCATTTTATATGAACCCGCAAATACAAACTACTCAAATGTGGTATATTCCGCGAAAGAAGAACATCTTCAGCAAGCCAGATGACATCTTAACTGCTGCTGAGAAGTACATTGAAGAACATGGACCTGAAGAGTTTGAAAGGCTTATAACCAAGGTACTCATTTGCCTGATATTGTTATTTAGCATTTTTTGACAATGTTTTGCTTTATAATATGAAACATTTTCGGTATTTCCCCTGTTAGATAATAAAAATAAGCTGTTACTTATTAAAAAAGAAACAAAATCGCTCATCTGCTTAAATTTTACAGCATAATGTTGTGAATTTTGCGGCCCTCTTTGCACTTTTCTCTTTTAGATTTCTAAGTGTATGCAACGGAGGGCTAGCATAACAAATCGACGGTACAACGTAGGGAACAAAATGTATAGGTCATTGGTTTTCAGGATTGCATGTCTAAGGATGAATTTATTTTATTGAAAAAAAAAAAAACAAAGCAAACTAAATTTTTCAAAATGTCAAGAGATCCTAAAGGGTCAATCAAATCCAGTGAAAAACTCTCGGCTAGCCGGACAATATGACACCGATAGCATCAGCCTGATTTTGGAGTTGCAATTCTTGTCCTCTCGCTGGCATTAACATGATTCAACAGAAAGGCTATTTTGTTCATCCTTTTCCTTGTACACAAGTCAAATTCCTTAAGCAAACTGAAATAGGATCGGTAGCCACAAAATTTGCCACCAGAATTGTCTTCTAAAGTTGAAATGTTCGATCTTCATTTTGATTGTAACTAACGCTAATTATTTATGTCAATGTATAACATTCATTGACATTGAAGCAGGCTGATAGAGAAGCAAGAGCCAAGAGAAGCAGCAATTACACGATCTTTGATGATGATTATCGGTACTAATCTTCATGTTTGGTCCAAGTCTGATGGATATATATATATATGATGAATGTTGTCTTAATCTAGTGGTTGGCTTTTTTTTCCACTTTCGAGTTTTGAGTCTTTCTTGGCTGTGGATTGGTGCTGTATCTAAATACATTTTCATGAAGGAGCTTAAACCAAAAGGATTTTGATTTTGAAGAAAACCAAGGAAATTGAGAGATGGAACTGAAATATTTTTACTTGATCTTTCTTGTCTTTAGAATCTTTGCATGATTCCAAATAGTTAGATTTGGAGAGATCAGGCAGCTTTTATTGCAAAACCAATAGAAAGGAAGTCAAAAGATGAACATGTTTTCACTTGTTGGACATTTGGCTTTGCGGTAACTTCACATCCATCTCAAATTTGAGATCGTGAGTTCGAAACCAAGTGCCAAACCAAAAAGGAAAAAAAAGAACTCATGTTTTCCGACGTTAATCTCTATTGGGTTTTTATTAGACAAGTCAATGAGGCAGGATTTTGTTCTTGATGAATCGAAGTAGCCATTTTTTTTTTTACTGATTTTTGTTTTCTTTTTTATTCAATGCGGAATTAAAGCCATTATCTTTTTCATATTTCGGTAATTTTCAAAATGAACGTCGATAAATACGGGTTGTCTCATTTGCATCTTACAAACTCAAACGTAGACGTAAACTCCCTGAATAGTCATAATTTTAGTCATATGTCTAAATTTGGACGGAATTACTTACATGCTCCTTTCATGATTTTAATTTTTTCTAAAAAGACCAAAATAACTATAAATAATCTAAAACATTTATTCAAATATAAAAAAAAGACCCCAAAAAATAAAAATAAAAACAACTAAAACTGGTCTCTTTCTTCTTCTTCCGTTCAATGACATTGAAGCGGTCGTTGACAAACCATGGTTGGAGCTCTTTTGCAGCTGCCACGTTGCTCAACACTCTCCACGTCAGAGGTCTTTCGTGGCCACTACGAACGTCTCGCGTGAGCTCCATCAGAGAACCAAATGGAGGAGAGGGAGAGAGAGATTGAGGAGACTTAACTGTTGTTTGAAAGGGTGGTGAAAATCGATAGTTAGAACTATTTTTATTGTAATATGTGAAAGTTTTTTATAGTAGCAATTTTTGTATTGTTATTGTAGCATATAAAAATTTTACATTGTTTATAATTGAGTTTATGGTGAAATCATAGTGGAGACCACTCAGCTAAACAGGGTTAATTTTTTAAGTGTTTTGTAATATTTTATTATTTTTTGTTGTTGTTGTGGGCCCACAGATCATGTGGCGGTTTCCGATAGGCTATTGTGGACCCATTTAAAGTAACTTTTTTTTTTAAAAAAAATTTCTTTCTGTTTTAAAGTTACATTTACCAAAACGTTGACATGTACAACTTACATGATGAGTATTGAACAGCTTACGGTCAATTTAGTTTTTTTCACCCAAAACAAAAAAGTTTGACCTGATTAAATAAAAAAATTGTAATCAGTTCATCGTTTGCTTAAAAGATTAAGGACTATCTGAATCATTTACCTAATAATAAAATAAAAAAGACTTTAAAATTAAAAAGTTAAATAATATCCGTCAAATCTTTCTCGCTTTAACCTTAGGTTTTGCCACTCAAAACTTCTCACCGTCGTCTTCATGGGTTGCATTTTACAAATTAATCATGTGACAAATGCGTGATTAAAATTGTTAAAAAAAAATGTCTCAGTAATGGAGTATCAAAATTGTAACTGTGACAAGTATTTTGGAGCTATATGAATGATCTTGAAAAATAGAAAAAAAAGACAACGTTGAAATGAAAACGAGAAATCTTCAATAAGAGCCAGAATTGCTCCAGTTCACCCACGTCAGGTACCAGCGACGCAACACATAGCAGGATTAATTAATTAGCTAAGAAAAAAGTATTTTTCCCCCTCTCCAAAAAAAAGTATTTTTCCCTTCCTTGGAAAAAAGTATTTTCCTCCTAAATTTGTGGATGAATTCTTAAACTACCAATTTCGAAGATATTAACAATAGCAAGTGTTGTATTTAAAGTTTTGTCCTTTGCGGTAAACTAGATGGCATTGAATAGGCAATTACACAAATACACACACTTTTTGGTTTGTATGCTGTATACACACAAAACGTTAAACAGATGATTCTATTTTTTTTTTTTTTTTTTGCATCTAACTAGTTATATTATGACACATTATTTAATAAAAAATATATAAAAGTCAAATAAATATTATTTTAAAATTTTTAAATGACGATAATAAAATAATTAATTAGACATTATTTGAAACATTAAAATTGAATACAGAATTTGAGTCCTTCAAAAACACAAATCTTCAATAATACTATTAAAGAAGTCATAGTGAGAGCTAAAATTCTAATTTATTTATTTATTTATTTTTAAATAGAGCAATATTCAAGTCGACGTCTAACATTGATTTTTGTTATTTTAAAACAACTAACATAGTGCTTATAAGTAGTAGTTTACACTATTTTTTTAATTATAAACAATATAAAATACTTACATGTTATAATAATAATAATAAAATTATTACAATATAAAATTTTTATATATTACAATAAAAATAATTTTAAGCAACAATTTTAATTACCGTACGAAACATACATTGAAAACATAATTAAAAGAGGACAAAAAGGTCGGATGAATGAGAAATATTTAATTTGTGTTTTTTTTTTTTGACCAAATAGGCAAGGAAAGGAAAGGAAGCAACGATAGTTGATCCCCAATCAAGGAAGAAACGACAAATAAACGGACAGATAATTACAAGCGTATTAGAGACAAAACCATCTCCATCTCAGAGATTTCAGCTGCTGACGTGGCATCAAAAATTAAAAAAAAAAAAAAGAAATTCTCTGATGATTTGGAGCGAGCGAGAATTCCAACGACTTGTAACTCCTGTTTGACAAACACAGAATCAGAGAGAGAGAAAGAGCGAGAGGCGCGCACGTTAGCAATTCCTCGAAATCTCTCCTTCGATAACCAATTCACGTCCGAGAGAATATTTGGCAGCCATTGACGACGACCTTCGGGCTTTCGGAAACCGGTACACGCTTGTAGTTTCCTCCGAAATCTTCCATTTATTTTTTGTTTCCTTTTTGCGAGCTGAACGACCTCAGATTCGAAGAAAATGGCCGAAATTTGGCGAGTTTCCGAGCTTTCGTCGCAATGTAGGTGAATTCAATCGTTGTTGCTTTGATTAGCGCTCTTTTTGTTCTTGAAACGATGCTTTTTGCTGAGAATAGGCGCCGGAATCGAGGAGCTTCGCGGGAATTTGAGCGTGTAATGGAGTTCTAGGGTTTTTATTTTGGTTTTCAGGCGACTTTTCTTGCTCGAGTTGTTTTGGAGCTGAATGTGATTAGCGGAGAGCCTCTGTGCGTGTCATTTCTGGGCTTGGTTTTGGCGCATTGTGACTTTTAGGGCTTTTGAGGGAGTTTTATTGGAGGTGCATTTTGAGGGACGTTTAAGGTGTTATGATGCGGTAGCTATGAAGGAATTCTTTTCTTTGTTTCCACAAATTTAGCGCAGAAGTTGAGTAAAGTGTTTCTTTTCTTTTACATTTTTCTTTCTTTTTTTGTTTCAATGGGGAAAAGTTGGATATTAGACAATGATGTTGGATATATCTGGGGCGGTTGTTTGAATCTTTATTGGGGCCTTCACTCCAGCTCAGGGCTTGACATTGCAACTTGAATGGCTGATTCTCAGAGAAGCGTTATTGCGGAGAGGGATATCGAGCAGGTTTATTTTGATTGTTTCATTCTGCTCTGTAATCACTCATTTTTTCTACATCTTTGATAAGCTAGTTGATTTAAGAAACAAGAACAATAGTCTATGAAGCAACTTAAAATTTACATTCTTTCCTATACATGCCGTATGGAAAAATGTATATTTTATCCATTGAATATTATTCCGGCAAGAGATTTGAATTATGCATCTATGTAAGATGAAAACTTTCTTATTTGTTATGACGCTGACAAGTAATTTTTCTTCCATGTTCTGTTTGCAGGCCATAACAGCTCTTAAAAAGGGGGCATGTTTACTAAAGTACGGTCGTAGAGGGAAACCAAAATTTTGCCCATTCCGGCTTTCCAATGTAAGTTGTTTTGCACATGTCCCCTGTGATTCTACACTACCAAGATTTGTACCCTAAGCCAAAAAAATGAAAGATGACATCGAATGTAGTTAGGTTTAAAATATAGATCTTCCAGTTTAATCTCTTCCCAAGGAGAGGAAACTCGCAATGGCAATGCGATTGCAGTTCTCAGAAGTTAAAAGCACAAGGATAAGAAATGAGGCGTTGTTTAATATGTGTTTTGCCGGAGTGTTTTAAATTGTTTGACTTTGTGTTATTTTTAATTGATTTAATCTTTGGGATTATTGGTAATTTAAAAAGCCATGAGTATGCAAAAACGACTATTCCATTGTCTCTTCTAATGTGAGCTCAGTTGGTGTCTCGAAAGCTCCTGTAGGAAAAGTGATGGAAGAAGTATCTCTCTGTTGTTACTACATTCTGCTTACCCAGTTCTTTTAATTTTGTTTTCAGGATGAATCTCTATTGATTTGGTACTCTGGCAAACACGAGAAACACGTTAAACTAAGTCATGTCTCGAGAATTATTCCTGGACAGCGTACTGTAAGTTTGTAGATTTGTTTTTTTTAATCTTCAGTGGCCTCAATAGGCTGAAATCATCTTTCAAAACCTATGTCATAAAAGGTTCTACATGTTGATGCCGGATTTCAAAATAATGATCCTCAATGGCAACAAGGTTTTGTGTGATTTTTAATCTCCGTAGTATTGCCTCAAACAATCTTTCTCTTATTCACTTTATACTTGTATGAAACTACTTTTTGGCAACATTAATTGTCTAAACATTGATGCTTAGAACCGTGGCTTTATCTTCCAGGCAATATTTAAGAGGTATCCTCGGCCTGAAAAGGAGTATCAATCGTTTTCACTTATATATGGTGACAGGTCCTTGGACTTGGTGAGTGCATTCAGTAAGGTCCCTGTATCACGGGACTTATTGACCTATGTCAGTGCCAAAATAACATGCCAATGATTAAATGAAATTTTTTTTATTATTTATTTTATTTTATTTTTTTGTGTGTGTGCCCACGCAAGCTTGTGCATAATCATAATTTTTCCCAAAGTTCATTGCTAATTTATCAAAAGAGGCAGATTGAAGAAGAGTAAAAAGATGTCTTATCAAAGGACAAAGGGATGGTCAAGTTTGTAATTATGCTTGATACCATTGCTAACATGTGGACAGATATGTAAAGACAAGGACGAAGCTGAAGTTTGGCTTGTTGGTCTAAATGCGTTAATTACTCGAGACAATTATCGCAAGTGGAGAAACAATCTAACATCCGACAATGGATCAGTTGATAGTCCTAGTACTCGTACTCGAAGAAATTCTCCATCGATTGCACCATTTGTCTGTGTCAATAAGTAGTTTCTTTTGTTTTTTTTTTTTTTTTTCTTTCCTTCCTCATGTACTTTCATTGAAGTTCCAGAGATTTATTATGCAATTATATCCTTTTCTTTTCTCCCGCTTACAAATTACCACAGGATCCAGGAGATACAGAGGGAGTTAACTTTGAGAATGTTTCACAGAGTAGATTGGGAAAGGCATTTGCAGACATAGTTACATATACTGCAGTCACCAAGCGTTTTAATCAAGCTGAACCAGTTTCCAATCCTTTATTATCACCTGTCTCTGTAGATTATTCTAATGGTAGAAGTTCTGCAGCAGAAGTTTTTCGAGTTAGCTTATCCAGTGCTGTAAGCTCATCCAGTCAAGGTTCATGTCATGATGATTTTGATGCTTTAGGCGATGTTTTCATGTGGGGCGAAGGTATTGGTGGTGGCGTATTGGGAGGTGGTATGCATAGAGTCGGGAGTTCATTTGATGCTAAAATGGATGCTCTTCTACCTAAGGCATTGGAATCAACAGTTGTTCTTGATGTTCATGGAATTGCTTGTGGTAGCAAACATGCTGTGCTGGTCACCAAACAGGGAGAAATTTTTAGTTGGGGAGAGGAGGCAGGAGGCAGGCTTGGTCATGGTGTGAAAGTGGATGTTTCCCAACCAAAGATCATCGATGCTCTTAGTGGCTCAAACGTTGAACTAGTAGCATGTGGGGAGTATCACAGTTGCGCTGTCACGCTTTCTGGGGAGCTTTATACTTGGGGGGATGGAACTCACAACCCTGCTCTCCTTGGGCATGGAAGTGAAGTTAGTCATTGGATTCCAAAAAAGGTATGTGGTCAAATGGAAAGCATACATATATCATATATATCATGTGGACTGTGGCATACAGCAGCTGTAACATCAGCCGGTCAGTTGTTCACTTTTGGGGATGGTTCTTTTGGTGCCTTAGGGCATGCAGATCTGAATAGCACAAGCATTCCAAGGGAAGTCGAAACTTTGAGAGGGCTGAGAACAACGAGGGTTGCTTGTGGTGTTTGGCATACTGCTGCAGTTGTAGAATTTACAAATGAGTTATCTAGTCCTGAAATTTCTGGTAATTCTTCATCTGGACAACTATTCACCTGGGGGGATGGAGATAAAGGGCAACTTGGACACGGTGATGGGAAACCTAGACTTGTTCCTGTATGCGTAACTGCTTTGGTTGACAAGAAAATATGTCGAGTTGCTTCTGGTCATACTCTCACCATTGCTCTTACAACCTCAGGACAAGTATATACGATGGGAAGTACCGCTTACGGGCAACTGGGCAATCCTTTTGCTGATGGTAAAGTTCCTACTCAAGTTGGAGGTAAAATTGCAGAAACCTTTATCGAAGAGATCGCCTGTGGTTCTTATCACGTTGCTGTTTTGACGTCCAAGACAGAGGTCTATACTTGGGGAAAGGGTTCAAATGGGCAATTAGGACATGGAGACAATGATCACAGAGATACACCTACTCTCGTTGACTTTCTAAAACATAAACAAGTAAAGAGTATAGCATGTGGTTCTAACCTTACAGCTGTTATTTGTATTCATAGATGGGCATCCACTGCTGATCACTCTGTCTGCTTTGGTTGCCATTATCCTTTTGGATTCAGAAGAAAACGTCATAATTGTTACAATTGTGGGTTAGTCTTTTGCAAATCATGCAGCAGCAAAAAAAGTATGAAAGCTGCGTTGGCTCCAAACATGAATAAGCCATATCGGGTGTGTGATGATTGTTATACCAAATTAAAACAGGCAATGGAAACTAGTTCTGTTCTTCAAACTCCCAAAACCAGAAACGGAAATGCACACCATAAAGTTGTTGAGGTGGCAGAGAGAGAGACCCCGGGTCCTAAAGTACAGGCAACACTCTCCAGATTCTCATCTTTTAGCTCAGCAAATCAAGCTGAAAGGAATTCCAGGAGCGAGAATCAATTAGAAGCCAACTACTGTGTCTTTACTCCTCTAAGTGGAGCTTCTCAATCGAGTGATTTCAATTTTTCAAAAGCACCAAATTCTGTAGTTGGAGGTTTAAAGAAAGTTACATCAGCTTCTGTCCCCGTGTCCAGAGTGATTTCTCGAGCAACATCTCCTGTTTTCGCAAAGTCAAGCCTACCTTGGTCTTCCGAAGAAACAGATTTAAGACGCGCAAATGAAAGTTTAAACCAAGAAATTATGATTTTGAGGGCACAGGTTAGTTTGCTTACACTGCGTAACTGACAATTAAAAATTTAAACTATATGCATACAATTAAACATAAGGATGAATGGAGCACAGTGTGATGTACTGCCACTTGTAGCGATAAATTTGTTTATCAAGTTAAAAGTGATTGAAGAAACTCTGCAGGTTGAAGATCTTACTCACAAATCTCAGCATCTTGAAGCTGAATTGGAGAACACAGAAAAACAATTGAAGGAGGTGACTGCAGTAGCAGCAGATGAAGTGGAGAAAAGCAATTCTGCTAAGGAGGTTATAAAATCTTTAACTGCTCAGGTTTGTCGAGTTCTCTCTTCTAGATGAATAGATTCTCTGAATGTCCGGTCCACACAAAATTTTTTGATTTGGCAAAATATATATTTACATTTTTTGAACTTGATTTGACAAAATATTCTTAGTACTAGTTCACTGTCATTTGGGTAATTGTATACACGTACCATATGCGATATATAAATTATCGCGTGTTTTAATTCTGGATCAATCACTTTTGGAGAGTTTCTCCATTAAGTAGCTGAAGAGCGGCCATGTGCAGTTAGGAGTATACGTGTCCTAAGTTTGGTCCACCTAAATAGAACTCAATGTAGGCAAGATGGAAAAATACAAGTATAAAGAAGGCATGCCATCTATTTTGAAGAATTTAATCTGTTTAAATTATTTTTTGAAAATCTGCAACGTTCACTATCACTACTGTGGTGTTTTGACTGGGATCATTGCTTTCGCAACTATGCCTTTCTATAAAGTCAATCTTCTGATCTTGTGGTTCTTCCTCTGAAAGTTGAAAGAGATGACTGAAAGACTGCCGGAAGGACACACTGTTAGCTGTAGTATGGGTCCAATTGCCGCACATGATGCAAATTTGTCAAATCAGTTACCATGTGAGACTACTTCAACAAACACAATAGCGCCTGAAAGAGAGTCCACTGGCAATTCCGTGTACCAAACCTTACCTAATGGATCTAAAACACAACAAACTGGAAAAACAGAGCGGGTGGTACAAGATGAACCTGGCGTATACATAACTTTGTCTTCATTGCCAGGAGGCGGTAATGAACTCAAGCGCGTTCGCTTCAGGTATGTCCATCATACCGGCCCTTTTCTGCATAAAGCTAAACATATACAGTCAAGCTAACAAAACGGATCATGCCTCGACCTTGCATCATACTTGGCTAATATCATGGCATGTAATCTATTATACATTATTTAAATTGTTTATGAAAAATTCTGTTGTTCTTCCACAGTCGAAAACATTTTACCGAGGAACAAGCTGAAAGTTGGTGGGCTGAAAATGGGGCCAAAATTTACGAACGGCACAATGTAAGAAGTGAGTAGTGTGCCGCTAGCACTAGTTACCTGAGGAAGAAGAGGAAAAAAAAAGGCAAGCCTATCCTACAATTCCGACCATCTTTCCTCTGGAATCTGTAAATTTCCCCCCCTCAATCTTCCAGTGGAGTTTACCTCAGTGTTTTTTTTTTTGGTTCACAAAAATCAGCCGTTAGATAGGAAGAATTTTCAGAACGTAATTGGAGCGACTGACTTTCAAAGGAAAAAAAAAAAAAAAAAAAAGGCATTGTAAAAGGTGAAAAATTCTTTTTAACGAAGTTTGAGCTTCTGCCCTCTCGCTCTCTCTGTCTCCCTCCCTGTTTTAATGATGGTAGTAATCAACAACTGTCAATCGCTTTGGCCACGTTTTCTTTTGTTTCCGTCTTCCTTAAAAGTCTTAAACTACAGCTTCAGCTTTGCTCGAAATATGTTGAGAAAATATTGAATTAACTCAATTCACTAGATGAGTAAATATGTAGTATTTACTTTCAGCAATGACAGTATCCATTTGTACAAACGACAGTAGATCATAGATAACCAACCAGAGCCCCAAGATTGTAAGAAAAATCCAAGAACCGACACAAATTTTTTTTTTTTCTTTTGGAGCAACACTTTTCGAGTTCTAATAATAGAGTGGGAAAATTAAAACTAGCTTTTCCGGGTGGGTGCGAGGCTGGTGACAATTGGGGTCTTCTCCTCCTTGAAGGGTTGGGTTGATGGATCAGCTAGACTTGGTAACCTTGAAACACTGCCCTTCCCTTTCCTGGCATTCGGTCCCAGCTCCTCTATCATGTATTTCCACCCATCAATTGGTCTTCTCCTACTAAATATGTGTGTCTTTATAAAACTAGCTATCTGCACATCAAAACTCAGCATACGACAACCAACAATGAGCAAGCAAAACGACGACAACAAGAAGAAGAAAGACAACTTGTAAATTACACTGAGATACTCGTAATATCAGGAGCGTTGAACTAAATTAGACAATTAGCAAAGCAATGACTAAGCTCCATTGTAAGTGGCAGAGTGGCTCGCTGCCACGATTCACTGAGATTCAGCAATATCTCATTTCGATTTGTAAAGAGTAAGTTCTATGAATTGCAGTCAATTATAACTCTATAACAAGCAATCGCATCCATTAGGGACTAGATTTAAATAAATATAAGCACAAATTATCAGAGTTGTCTCCTTTGGTTTAAGCTTTTGGACATTGCTTAGAAGAATCAATGTTGATAAAAATGTGTTTGCATCACCTGAAATTTGCTGTAAGCAATTCGCCGCTCAAACTCTTGGAGGAGAATATCCTCCTCTCTCTGTGTCATATCCCACACATTCCCGTCTTGCGTCTTTGATGTCGTCTCCCACCCATCAGGCTTCGCTTTGAACTCGGAAGAGCTCGGAATCTTTCCATTCTCCAATTCATCGTTCGCAGACGACTCGAAAATGCTGCCAAATTAAGAGTAAGTACAATTCAACACAACAAATTGAACGAGGAAAAGAAAATGGACCTACTCGGAACAGCTATCGAGCAACTTCTCAATATCATCTCCGCCGCCAAGATCCGAATCGCCCAGCTTCGCCTCCTCCTGCTTCTCGATCTCCTTCATCCACAGCCCGGCGTGAATCCTCTGCTTCTTCAACCTGTAATCCTTCTTCATATTCTCCAGTCCATAGAGCGATGAACCGCTCTCTCTCTCCTGACTCTGCTTGTTGTTCTTGCTCGCTTTCCGCCTCTCGCTCCAGTTCTCGTTCATCTCCTCCACGAACGCCTTCGTCTCCGCGTCGGCGTCCTGCGGAAGAGTCACGCCGGAGTCCAACGAGGACGGGAAGTTGACGTCACTCTCCCATGGCGCTCGCGTCTTCCCCGAGAGGTCCTCTGGGAGCCAAGCCGTCTCCCATGCGTCGTTCCACTCGTCGTCACCGCCGCCCCGATTGGAGGAAAATTGTTTGATATTAATGGCGTTGAAAATCACAGAAGAGAATCCATGGAGTTGGGAATTTCTCGCGACTCGTTGAAGAGATTGCATTGGAATAGTTAATTAATTTCGCAAAAATGAAATAAAAAAAAAAAAAAATCTTCTCCTCTGCGTCTCTCAGACAGACAGGAAACGCCGTCGAGGCTTAAACCCTATAACTTGTGCAGAGTCGGATGAGGACAACCTGATTGGGCCGTTAAGTTTAAGGCCCAAAACAAAAAGAGGATTGGGCTTTCTTTGGGCTTTGTTCCCACGTGCAAGCCGAATAATGTCAGGGAGCAATAATCTGATCTAGGGTTTTCAAAAAAAAAAGGAAAAATTATATATAATTTGGTTGCCCTAATAGCGAAAGGGCAAGAGCCAAGCTGCGCCTCCATTGAAGATCGCAGAGAGCTTTGAAGACTTAAGCACCGCGAACGAGCATGGTGCACGTTTCCTTTTACCGCAACTGTGAGTTTCTTCTCTCTCTAATCTTCGCTTTCTGTTCTTCAGTTTCATTTTTCCGAAGTGTATTTTCTTCCGATTCTTACGATTTCTTGATTGATTTCTTAAATTAAATTCACGCATTAGTTTGGTTTATTTATGCCGATTCCAGGAAAATTTAGATCTTTCTGACCAAACGAACAGGTTAGCTACGCAAAGGAAGAAATTTTATGCAGACTATGCAATAGATATATAGTCCGTACTTTAATATCCTTTTCTTTTCTTCCTAAGAGCATTTTCTCTGAAAAGAAGCACCCTAGTTACTCAATGTGTTTTGATCTTGTTCTTTCTATATAAAAAAAGTAAATGTGCGAATAAAGTTCTGAGCTAGAAAATTTTCTGTTTTTATTCTCTTCAAGAGCATTTCCTGCGAAAAAAACAGAGGATGGAAATGTGTGTTCCTTTTATCTGATAATGTGGTTCCTATTATCTAGATGGGAAGACTTTTAAGAAGCCCAGACGCCCTTACGAGAAAGAGCGTTTGGATGCGGAATTGAAGCTTGTGGGAGAGTATGGGCTGCGGTGCAAGAGAGAGCTCTGGAGGGTTCAGTACGCATTGAGCCGTATCCGAAACAACGCAAGAATGCTTCTGACGCTGGATGAAAAGAACCCGCGTCGGATTTTTGAGGGTGAAGCTCTGCTGAGGAGGATGAACAGGTATGGATTGCTGGATGAGAGCCAGAACAAGCTCGATTACGTGCTGGCACTTACTGTCGAGAACTTTCTCGAGCGCAGGCTCCAGACCCTTGTTTTTAAGTCTGGTATGGCTAAATCGATCCACCATGCCCGTGTGCTCATCAGGCAAAGACACATTAGGTATGGAATATGGGCACTCTTTGTGCTGTTTCCATTACAATAAGTGAATAATGCTTGCTTTTGAAAGAATAGGTTGCCAATTAATCGGTGAAGTCAAATAGGGGCAGCTTTTGCTTGTGCTTTTAGGTGTAATTTTTTTTGTATACTGCCACCATTTTTATCTGGTTTGAATTAGTGTTTTTTCCTTGTGAATTTTGAGTTCAATATGTATGTGAATTTAGGAGTTGGAACGATATCCGCTTACAATTTTTTATGACGTTGGTTCTAGGTGTTTCTTTGTAATAAAAGTATTAGTCTTTCATTAAAGATCTTGCGTTTGTCATGAATCACATTTTCGGATTTTGATTTAGATTTTCTTCAAGTTGGTTTTGCCTGCAAAAGAAGGTGGTTCTTTATTTCCTTTTTTCCTCGCAATCAGTGTAGCCAAGTTTATTTCAATTACCAAGTATAGAACAGTTATATGCTATTAGGCTTGACAGGATGCTTTTGGGATGACTTGTTTTAGTTTACATGACTCTAACTAGTGGTCAATATTACCGTGTGCTCTATTAGTCAAGAACTCCTAACCCTAGGACCTTTTTTTCTAAATCAATTAGCGACTTGAATTGTATATGGTTGTTTTTTGTATGCCAACATTTTCTCTTTTACTGGATGCAGTTGAACAGTTTTCAGCTGATCACTGTTCCATTTGGTTTCGGTGATTGACTTAGTGTGTATTAAATCTCTTGCTTTTTTGTGTTAAATTTAAACTCTCCTTTTTTGGTTTGAGCTAAGAATGTAGCACTAATTGCTTTTTCTCTGTCAGGGTTGGAAGGCAGGTAGTGAATATCCCCTCATTCATGGTGAGGGTGGACTCACAAAAGCACATTGACTTCTCACTCACAAGTCCCTTTGGTGGTGGACGTCCTGGCCGTGTGAAGCGAAAGAACCAGAAGGCAGCTGCCAAGAAGGCTGCTGGTGGAGATGGAGATGAAGAGGATGAGGAGTAAAGGGTAGAGTACTCAATTTAGGA
The DNA here is from genome assembly GCA_025403435.1 of Artocarpus heterophyllus. Classification (NCBI taxonomy): domain Eukaryota; kingdom Viridiplantae; phylum Streptophyta; class Magnoliopsida; order Rosales; family Moraceae; genus Artocarpus; species Artocarpus heterophyllus. The sequence goes on from CM046339.1 coordinate 23,494,297, forward strand.
AAGGGGGTTTCTTCTCTGTACTCCCTTTCTGTCTGACTTTGTCAGCTTCTTTGAGAATATGATATAACTATAGGAATTTTTGCTTGATATGTCCTTTTCTTTTGTCCCCGTTGTTGGATAATTATGCGACCTATTAGATTATATTAAAAGTTTATTTGGTTTATTCTGTTTACATTCATCCTGGGGGGTTGGCGTTTTCAGTTTAGTAATTGCGTGATGAGTAGGCGAGTATTAGGATTTAGCGTCGCATCACTTGTGTAGTTATGCTCTTCAATATATATATATATATTTTTTTTTGAGATAAATGCTCTTCGGTCTTGACCGAGCCGTTCATGAGAAAGGCTCTTTCTTCATTGAATCAGGGCCCTTTTAGCGAGTAAATAGGTCATTCCTTTGTGCAAGCTCCGAAGGAATGTTGTCTGTATGGGGTTTATGAAGACCAACTGGTTCTGATCAGGGCCAGCAAAATAATGCAAAGAAAAGAAAGCAAACAATGTTGGGACTTCAGTCCCTCTAACAAAAGTAGCTTGAATTGTGTTCATGATCTAGAATGTAAAAATGGCAGCGTTGATAAGCCTGAAGAATCTATCTAGTGTTCTAATCATGTTCCGTGCCCTTTTAGGTTGCTAATTTTAGATGTTTACATGTATTTGACTTATTTCAGGAAGTATGCTATGCATTTTGGATTCAATTCTACGATTTTTTTTTTTTTTTTTACAAGATGCAAAGATCAAAATCCTTGTGAACAACATAAGAGCATTTAAAAATAAAGCTAACAATAATGCTTAAACCTGAATTGGCATTCCTAGAAAGAAAAATAAGAGGGGAAAAAGCATGTCGATGTTTTGCAACCAGGAGAGGACGAGCTCATCGACCTTTGCCATGACTATGACGCCGCCCTCGACAAATGCAAGGTGCGTTTGGTGCGTGGGCTCGAAATGGTGTAGTTTAAAACTTTATGGTTTGAACTGTGTATTTTAAATTGTGTGGTTTAAACGGTAGTTTTAAATCTACGTTTGGAACATATAGGTTTAAAACGAAAATAAAACTTCACATCAAGTTTAAAATGAGGACTTGAGTTTGAGAAACTATGGTATAAGAAAGAAAAAAGAGAATGAAAACGGTTTTTATTGTAAAAAATGTTTAAATCATGTGAACTTGAATGGGGCTAAGTTTAAATTTTGGGGGTTTTGGTAGATTTAAAACCGTTTTTATAGTTTGAATTGGTTTTAGTTATTACTCCATCAAACGTCGGTTTGAACTGTTTCCACATAACGATGGAGTAGAAAATAACTCTGTTGACAAGACGTAGAATATGCAAGTAATACTGGCTGAACATATTAACACCTTGCTCAAAGAGCAACATCTATATCTCGTCATCCTTTTAACATTAGACTGATGAAAATTCTAAAAAGCGAAAATATGCGACATTTGTGAGTGCTACTGGGCTTAATTTACAGTCGTAAAGTATGTGACGAAGTCACACTAAGGTTGGGCTACATATTTGGGCTTCCTCCCACGTGGCAGCCCATATAAAATAGCAAAACGCTGGAGTGTGTGCCCAGGTGCTCATCAGGCAAAGACACATTAGGTATTAAAAATGGACACTCCTTGTGCTGTTTGCTTTGCAATGAGTCAATGCTGCAAGCTTTTGAAGCCTAGATTGTCAATCAATCAGTGAAGTCAAACAGTAGGAGGTAATGGTATTGCATCTAGGTTGATTTTCTTTTGCCATTGCTACCATTATTTGATTTAAATGATTAGGTTTTTTTTTTTTTTCCCTTTTAATTCCCAAATTTAAGTCTGAATTTTAGGACAATATCAGCTTATCTTTATTCAGGACTTGGGTTCTAGGCGTTATTTTGAAATAGAAGGATTGCTGTCTTTCATTAAAGCTGAGTGCTAAAGACATGAAGCTGCAAACCAATGCCATTTCTTCTTTTCCTCCCAAGCAATTCATCCAAGTTTATTTCAAGTTACCTTAGACTTGAACAATGAAATGCCATTTGCTTGGCGGGATGGCTTTGGAGATGACATTTCTATCACAAGTGGCCATGAACAGCTTTAAAGTTTAACCCAATGACATGTTTTATTAAATGGGATTATTAATTAGTGATGAATTATATGCAATATCATGCATTTTTAATGTGTCATTTGGCACGTTTTTCAACTGGCCGCTAGTCCATTTGGTTAATGTTTCATTCATGTAAAATAGAGGCTAAGTTAGGGTGAAATGAATGTTTTTTTTTTTACCATCCTATTTGGCTTTTCATATTGGTTCTTCTCTTTTTGGTTGAGCTATCATAGTGCACAAAGTGATTTGCTTTTCGTCTGTTTCAGGGTTGGGAGGCAGGTAGTCAATATCTCTTCATTCATGGTGAGGGTGGACTCACAAAAGCACATTGACTTGTCACTCACAAGCCCCTTTAGTGGTAGACGTCCTGGCCGTGTGAAGTGAAAGAACAAGAAGGCGGCAGCCAAGAAGGCTGCTGGTGGAGATGGAGACGAAGAAGACGAAGAGTAAAGAGTAGTCTTCAATTTAGGTATAGAGAGTATCAGCGCGTCTTATTGGTATTCTCTTTTTTCTTTGATTTTGTTAACTTTTTCCAAGGATATATAATAGCAATAGCAGTTACCAAAGAGGTGTTGGTTGGAGCTTGTTGTTTGCTCGAGCAAGGTCTGAGGTTCAAATCTTTTTATGGACACCTACATGATAAAAGTCATAGTTTTCTGCCTTCCAAAGATTTGTAGGGATCGACAGAAAGAAAATTTTAACCAAAAAAAAAAAAAAGCAATAGAAGCTTTTGCTTTGATTTATGTCCGCGTCTCTTTTCCCCTTCTTATTGGATAACCTATTTGATCAAATTAAGGATTGAGTTTATTTGTTTTATGTTGGACCATTTTTCTTTTAATTCTCTTTACATTGAATACAATCCTCAAATCACTTTTTATTTTATGGACTCAACTAAGGCGTTCTGGGAAGGTTCTTTCTTCATTCAATCAATGAAGTTTTTCCTTCCTACAAGTTCTTTATATTTTGTTTTTTCTCGCTATTATTAAGTTGGATTGGTTGCTTTGGGTTATAGTATCAGTGATTACTAGAATACCAAATTTGTTCCCACAAGGGGCAGGAAAATAAAACTAAAACAACGATGATAGTAAATAAAACAAACAACGTCGATAATAGTAAAGTGAACGGGGCATGCAATATAGGAGGAAAACATTGTTCCGACTATAGTCCATCAAAAAGCAATTGAAAATTTCACTTAATTAGCTTGAAAGCTCTTAACAAATCTATTGTTCGCAATATGTTACATCCACTTTTAAATAGAGAAGTGTATATCATATGCCTCCTGGTTTTGTGGGTAATTGTTTGTGCAAGAGGATCTTGGGAGTGTTAGGGTTTAACGATTGTATAGAGGATAAAGAACAATGTTTTGCTTATAACGTTCATTTGAAAATTGACTTCTTTGAGTAGGGTTCTTGATTTTGGTTTTAAGCTGTTTTTTTCTCTCAAAAATTCTGAGTTTTTAAGCATTTTTTCCCCCAAAAAAAAAAAAGTTTTGATCCTGGAAGACTAGAGGTTGACTCTCATCCCTTTCATTTAAAAAGCATGGCAGGCGGCTTTAGGTAGAACTAGGAGTTAGGAGACCCCTTTAGTCCATTTCTTTAATCGGAAGGGCGGGGTAGCTTCAAAGGCTCGCCGCCATGTTTAAGCCAATCCTTCCCGAAGCTTTCTGGCTTTCATGGATAGTGATAACTTGTATCCCCATCTTGTCTTCAAGTAGGTGGTTCCGTCGATGATTGGTGTAACGCAAGCTCTGTTCAAAAATATTTTTGTTCATTTTGCAGTTAGAATCAAAGTCTTGGCCATTTTAACCTATACATTTAATAAGAATATTAGGGTCAGATTGGTAGCAGTTTGAATGAGACATGTTAGAAATCAAAGCAATAAGCAACAAGAAATAGAGATAAAATTGCACACAAGATTTACGTGGAAAAACCCTAATGAAGGGTGAAAAAACCACGGACAGAGGAGAAGCAATCCATTAATCACAAAACGGAAATTACAACGGTGTTTAGAGCGCTCAAATACAGAAATTCACTCACTCAATCACTCACAAACTCACAAGACTGAGTTCTCTGTATCACTCTCAACACTATGATCTCTATGAAATTTTGTGACTCTCTAATGTGACTCTCTTTTGTGACTCACTATTATAAACTATGGAGAATATGATGTATTTATATGTATGGAGGCTCAAACCCTAGCCCAAAATAACCCAAAAACGCGTAAAAACGCAAAATACACTATCTGGCCGCATTGGAGCGCCGCGGCGCTGGTTTCCGGATTGGAGCGCCGCGGCGCTGCTTTGTAGCGCCGCGGCCCTGCTTTCAAGCGCCGCGGCGCTGCCTCACTGCCAAAAATTTTGGGTCACAAACAACAATCTCCACCTTGACACAAAATCCACCATAAAGAACTCCAACATGTGATTAACCAAATTCTCCACCTCTTCCACAAAGCCCCAATGGGCAACTAACCGGCACGAGCATGAACTCCAACCAAGTTCAAGCAATGCTCAAACTTAGCTGTAGGTAACGACTTAGTCATCATATCGGCAGGATTATTATGTGTATTGATTTTGCTCACAACAATATCACCACGAGCAACAATATCACGAACAAAGTGATAATGAACGTCAATGTGCTTCGTCCTCTCATGAAACATTTGATCTTTAGTGAGAAAAATAGCACTCTGACTGTCACACATCACCACGGAAGTCTTCAAATCTTCATTGAGTTCTCCAAATAGGCCCTTTAACCAAATAGCTTCTTTGAAAGCCTCTGTAATAGCCATATATTCAGCCTCAGTAGTAGGCAAAGCAACAGTAGCCTGCAAGGTAGCTTTCCAACTGATAGCACAACCACCAACTATAAACACATACCCAGTAAGTGACCTCCTCTTATCCAAGTCTCCAGCATAATCAGAATCAACATATCCCACAACACCATCTCTAGTCCTCCCAAAGTGCAAACAAACGTCAGCAGTACCACGCAAGTATCTAAGAATCCATTGCACTGCTTTCCAGTGCTCTTTACCTGGATTTACCATGTATCTACTAACTGCATACGATAAATCTGGGCGAGAACATACCATAGCATACATGAGGGAACCTACTGCACTAGAGTATGGAACACGTGACATATACTCAACCTCATCATCTGACTATGGAGCTAATGCAGCTGAAAGTCTGAAATGTGCTGCTAACGGAGTGCTCACTGGTTTTGCTTTCTGCATGTTGAACCTGTGCAAAACTTTGTCAATATAGCCTTTCTGACTCAGATAAAGTTTACCTGCCTTTCTATTTCTCAAAATCTCCATGCCGAGAATCTTCTTGGCAGCTCCCAAGTCCTTCATCTCAAACTCTCTACTGAGCTGAGCCTTTAATTTCTTAATCTCTCCTTTATCTTTAGCAGCAATCAACATATCATCAACATATAAGAGCAAATAAACAAAGAACCCATCATTACCCTTCTTGAAGTAGACACAACGGTCATAGCTACTCCTCTTAAACTCATGAGCGATCATAAATGAGTCAAATCTCTTATACCACTGCCTAGGAGACTGTTTCAAACCGTAAAGAGACTTTTTCAACGAGCAAACATAGTCTTCTTTACCTATAACAATGAAACCCTCGGGTTGCTGCATATAAATGTCTTCATCGAGCTCTCCATGTAAAAATGCAGTATTCACATCTAACTGTTCAAGCTCAAGATCATGAGTGGCCACAATACCAAGCAAGGCTCGAATTGAGCTATGCTTAACCACAGGAGAAAATACATCTGTAAAGTCAACACCTGGAACCTGACTGTATCCTTTTGCAACTAGTCTAGCCTTGTACCTAGCATCTTCAACTCCCGGTGTGCCTTCTTTTATTTTAAATACCCATTTGCAGCGAACAGCTTTCTTCCCTTTGGGTAACTTCACCAAATCCCATGTGCCATTCCTATGTAGGTATTCCATCTCCTCCTGCATAGCAATCATCCACTTGCCAGAGTCAACTGAATCAACCGCCTCTGAATAGGTAGAAGGTTATTCACCAGACTCAATACCTTCTGCCACTGATAAAGCATAAGCCACCAAGTCGGCCTCAACATATCTATGTGGAGGCCTAACATCTCTCATCGGCCTATCCTTAGCAATAGAGTACTGTGGTGGCGGCGGAGATGGCGATTGGAAAGCACTATCGCCTTGACTCTCTGAACTTGACTGGGAAGTAGAATCAGATGATGTACTTGTCTCTATTTGAAACTCCACCTGTTTGCTAGATTTATCCCGATTAATATCACTAGACCCTGTAGTAGATGTCCCATGTAACATGGAAGTCTCATCAAACACAATATCTCTACTGATAATAACTTTCTTGGTTTTCGGGCACCATAACTTATAGCCTTTAACACCAGGCTTGTAACCAAGAAATATACACTTCATGGATCTAGGCTCCAATTTTCCATTGTCGACATGAGCATAAGCAGGACAACCAAAAATTCTTAAATTTGAGTAATCTACAGGTTCTCCTGACCACATATCTTGTGGTGTCTTCTTGTTAATAGCGATGGAAGGAGAGCGATTGACCAAATAGCAAGCTGTAGAAGCGGCTTCAGCCCAAAATGACTTAGGTAGCCCAGCATTAGAAAGTATGCAGCGTACTTTCTCCATCAACGTCTTGTTCATCCTCTCGGCCACACCATTTTGCTGCGGAGTACGTCGGACTGTTAAGTCCCTCAGAATTCCCTCTGATTTACAGAAGGTATTAAATTCATTTGAACAAAACTCCAAGCCATTATCAGTGCGGAGACGTTTAACTGGCTTATCGGTCTGCTTTTCTATCATGGTCTTCCAATCTTTGAATGTAGAAAAGACATCATTCTTCTGCTTCAAAAAAAATGTCCATAATTTTCTGGAGTAGTCGTCAATGATGGTAAGCATATAATTAGCACCACCATAAGAAGGAACAGTAGACGGTCCCCAAAGGTCAGAATGAACATACTCCAAAATATCTTTTGTGTTGTGAATGCCTTTGCCAAATCGAACTCTCTTCTGCTTTCCAAAAACACAGTGCTCACAGAACTCCATCTTACCTGTGCACTGTCCATTAAGGAGCCCTCGCTTACTCAGCTCTGCCATCCCAAGCTCACTCATATGCCCCAGTCGCATATGCCATACCTTAGTGAGATCATCATTAGACATAGTGGAAGTAGTAACTTTTGCATCACCAACAACTGTAGTACCCTGCAGAATATACAAACTAGCAGTCTTCTTTTGTGCTTTCATCATCACAAGAGCGCCTTTACTGACTTTCAAAACTCCACCTTCACCAGTGTACTTATACCCTTTAGCATCAAGAGTACCTAAGGAAATTAAATTCCTCTTAAGATCGGGGACATGCCTCATATCACCTAGTGTCCTCACTATGCCATCATGCATTTTAATTCTGATAGTACCAATACCAGCAACTTTGCATGGGGCGTTGTTTCCCATCAAAACAGAGCCCTTAGGAACCGTTTCATATGTTGAAAACCAGTCCCGGTTGGGACACATATGAAACGTACATGCAGAGTCACGAACCCAATCCTCACAGGGTTTAGAATCACCATTAGAAATTACTAAAAGCTCACCACCAGAGCCTTCTTCAACGACACTAGCCTCACCAGCATCTGGTTTCTTCCCCTTCTGATTTTCAGCCCTCTTGTTTTTATTCTGTAGCTTATAACACTCAGTTTTAATGTGTCATTTCTTCTTGCAATAGTTACAGCACTTTTCCTTATTTCTGGATTTAGACCTACCTCTAATCTCAGTCCCAGAACTTCTCTCTTGGGTTCTACCTCTAACAACTAGACCCTCTTCTTGTGTTTCAGATCCAGTAACTAACTGCTTCATCTTTTCTTTAAAAAATAAAGCCTCATAAACCTCATCTAGGGTAAGAGTGTCCCGACTATACAAGATAGTATCCCTAAATGTGGCATATGATGAAGGCAGTGAACATAATGAAATTAACCCAAGGTCTTCTTCATCATACTTAACTTCCATAGCCTCCAAATCAGACACAATCTCCTTAAACACAGTTAAGTGATCCTCAAGAGACGTACCTTCAGACATTCGATGAGAGTATAGACGCTGCTTTAAATGAAGTTTGCTAGTAAGACTCTTGGTCATGCATAATTGCTCCAGCTTGAGCCATAAAGCAGCAGCAGTCTTCTCCTTCAGTACATCTTGTAAAATCTGATTTGACAGATGAAGGTGTATTTGGGACAAAGCCTTTTGGTCCTTACGCTCCTTTTCCTCCTTCGACCATGATGAGGGCATCTTATCGAAACTCAATAGCGCATCATCAAGGTCCATCTGCGCCAGAACAGCCCGCATCTTCACTTGCCATAAAGAAAACCTCGTTGTGCGATCCAACAGCGGAATATCGAATTTCATGGTTGCCATTGCAAATCAAAGCCAAAGCTCTGATACCACTTGTTAGAAATCAAAGCAATAAGCAATAAGAAATAGAGATAAAATTACACACAAGATTTACGTGGAAAAACCCTAATGAATGGTGAAAAAACCACGGGCAGAGGAGAAGCAATCCATTAATCACAAAACAGAAATTACAACGGTGTTTAGAGCGCTCAAATACAGAAATTCACTCACTCAATCACTCACAAACTCACAAGACTGAGTTCTCTGTATCACTCTCAACACTATGATCTCTATGAAATTTTGTGACTCTCTAATGTGACTCTCTTTTGTGATTCACTATTATGAACTATGGAGAATATGATGTATTTATATGTATGGGGGCTCAAACCCTAGCCCAAAATAATCCAAAAACGCGTAAAAACGCAAAATACACTATCTGGCTGTATTGGAGCGCCGCGGCGCTGGTTTTCAGATTGGAGCGCCGCGGCGCTGGCTCACTGCCAAAAATTTTGGGTCACAAAACAACAAGACATATGGCCTTTTTTTTATTTGTAGAATTAAAATATGTTTGCAGTTCATGAGTATTCTTTATATGTCCCAATGCATATGTATAAAGACATTAATAACCATAATAATGATATTGTTAGTTTTAATTTATTTTTTTAGAATAACTATAATATACGTAATTAAGATTTCAAATAGATTATGATATCATTATATTTAAAAAAAAACCTAGAAGTGGGGTATTTGTTACTTAAATTCAAATTGGTATATAAAATAACGATTTTAAAATTCTCTAAAAAAATAGAATTTTTTTATCGACAAGTTGGATTTACCGACAAATTAGAATTAGGTGTTGTAATTAAATTAATGACATGGTATTATTAAGTCTTTTATGTGTCTTACTAGTTATATAATTGATATGTCATTAAGTTAATGATATGTAATGATAATGATATGCAATGAAATTCATTTCCTAAGACTTTTAAGTGAATAATATTTTTTTATGATATGTAATTAAATTAATGATATAATATTTATTAAGTTTTTTTTGTGTGTCTTATAGGTTATATAATTGTTATATCATTAAGTTAATGATACATAATGATAATGATATTCAATAACATTCATTTCATTTTTTAAAAAATTCTAGTGATAATTGATAATGCATCAGTGTAATATGTTAAAATAAAAATATGTGTATATTTTTTTCTTAATTTAACTATTGAAAAAATAAAAAAATTGTTATAAATATCTAAATACATAATAATATTTAATTAAAGAGTATTTTAAGATTTTAAATATATTAAATTTTAAAATATATATATATAAATAATATTTATATAATAAAAATAGATATTGATTTACTTCTTTATAAAATGACTGATTATATAATTTTTACCAGTAAGTTATGTGCTTCGTTCTCTGCCAAGTGGGTCATTCAACAAGTTTTTTGAAGTTTGAAACATGGAAGAGAATGGTTGGGTGGGCCTAGAGTCAAACTGAGGCCTAGATACGGCATTTGGACTTTGAAAGAGGTGAGATCACTCATTTTTCAATTCAAACCCAGACGAAAAACCCACTCCACTCACAGTCCCACATTTGACCGTGGAAAATCTGAAGCCCAGTCGTTCAAATCCATTCGTCATTAACAAACACGACTCTTGTAGTCGGTTCCAACGCCTTTTTTTTTTTTTTCCTCAGTTCTAACTAAGGAGGAATTTTCATAAACATCATCTTTTAAAGCTTTTTTTTTTATAAATGTTAAAAATATTTAAATATTAAATATAAATAATAATATGACATAATTTTTTAAAATATAACATAAAAAAATACAATTTTTAAAAGTGTGTTATAAAATGTAATTTTCTCTAATCACAAACTATTGTTAGGCCCATCGTCAATTTCAATGACTTTTTTTTCTTAGTTTGCAACCTTTTTTCAGCTTATTTTATTTTTTCAAGCGTTTTTTCTTTTTTTACCACCTTTTTTAGCTTATTTTTTGGGTTCAAATCAATTAAAACTAACATTTTAATAAACTTATCACACATAAATTCTAGATATAAATTATAGTTCTAATTTACTTTTTTGTTCTAACTAATTTTTAGTATTTTCTTATTAATTAAAAAAAAGTCAAGATATAAAAGAGCGGGACGGTGGTTTGGCGGAGAGTCCATATCCTAGAATCCCATTAAGTTGCAACCACCAATGGTATTGGATTTACAGCTGGCTTCTTTCTTCTTTTTTCTTTTCTTTAGAAAGAAAGAGAAATTTGGTTAGGACTAAGAATTTTTAGGAAAGAAGTAAAGCGTATCTCTAATACAATACTAAATTAATGTGTTCATGTTAAATTTTAGCATTTGAGAGAAAAAAACTATTCTTTTAACACAATGCTATGTTTAAAATTAGATTTGATAAATACCATATTTGGAGGTAAAATTGACACTAACTATAACAAATAACTATTTTGACATTTAATTACTATTGATTAATATATTAATGTTTTGTTTTAGTCTTTACAATATTATTATTTTCAAATCATTCTCATATAAAAGTTCACTTTACAAGTATCAAAGATGAAAAAATAAATATATTTGAAATACCATTATGTATCAGAGTGCAAGCCAGAATAACATTTCAAATATGACATTTAACAACTTTTTAGTGACAAAGATAACATTGACGTTGACATTTGTATCATATATAATCTATTAAGTGTCAAATATATATATATAAAAAAATGCTTAAATGACAAAACTCTAGCAATACATATTAGAATCGAATAGTTAATATTGAGGCTTAAAGTCTGAATATTCATCCACCTTATTAAAAAAAACCAAAAAAAAAAAGAAAGAAAAAACAAAAGAAGTAGAATAAGCTACCGAGCTTGTTTTATAAGATGTTTGAGAGAATGGTTGAAACTATATAATTAAAAACAATACAAAATACGATATGAGAGCTTTATATTGTATATGATTGAAACTGTATGGTTAGTATCCACTCTCCCAAACACTACATTAGTTTATGTTTTGGCAAGTAAACAAGAAATATTGGCATACAGGTAGACATAGTTTGTTTCGTCAACATACGTGTAGACGTCCTTTTTTGTTTTGAAAGGGCTAATATAACTTGAAGAAAATGGAAAGAAATAGACCGCTCAGCCAACCACTTTTTTGCTTAGTTATCTGTTTAATAAATGTTGGATGACTTGGCTAATTCAAGCTGACGGTGACGATTGCTTCTTTATTTCTCGTCCCCATTTTTTGTCTTACATTAATGTCATTACGCGTAGACAACTTTTTTGGGTTCATTATTGGTCCGTGACGCCTTAAAACTATGGCATGGGATTTTCCAAGATATTGCCTTGTTTCAATCTTCTTTCTTTTTTTTTTCTTTGTATTTTTGTTGAGCTAAATTCTATGATAAGATGCACAAATATATATATATATATTTTCTAAAGTAACAAATTATTGTTTTTTTAATTGGAGACATAGTCTAATCATAATCCACACCTTATTCTGTCATAAAATCTAGAAAATATCATAGTTTATTATATATTTATTTGTTAGTTAAACTTAATTTAAACATTTATAATTATATTTATTTGAGAAGGAAAAATTAATTTTTTATTTCAAAAAAAAAAGAAAAAGAAAAATCAGTCACTCACTCTTTACAATCTTCCATGGCGCCGCCGCCGCCGCCGCCGCCGCCATCCTTTGCATCCAACATAAAGACGCGAGGTAATTAACTATTGTGCTTCACTTAGCAATTCTTTGGATTCCTCAGAAATAATTAAAAGCGAGAAGGGAATATTTACTTTTTGAGTTTTGAGAACGACAAATCATCTGCAAGTTGTGCACCTTTTCTCTATTTTTATTCCTTTTTTTTTTTTTTACTTTTATAAATCCATATATATCCAAAGTGTTTTTCATATTTAGAAATGGTTCCCCAACACAAGAGCGTTAACATCATCAAGTATATGGATTCCGCAACTTGGTCGTCAAATTAGTGCCGCAAGCTATATTATTTGGATGTTTTTCCAGTGGGACCCTGTGAATAATGTACTTTTTTAAACCGTGGATTTAATTGAAATCATTTTTTTTTACTGATGTGATTATTAAAAGGTAAATACATAAAAAAACAAATTATCATATTATTGTTTGCATTCGTGGGTCAGTCAATTAAAAAAAAAAAAAAAAAAAAACCTTATTTGACCGAATTGACTGGCCAATACTTAAGAAGCAGAAAATGTGCACAGCAAAAAGCATGTATATTATATCTTTGAGTGTCTGCCAATGAAATATAAAGATGCCCATTGTCTGCTGCATCCAAGATATGGTTCTCCATTTTCATTTTTTAGAAAGGAATTTGTTCATAGGTGCGTTTACCATAATAATCAATGCCATCAGCGAAAATAAATCTTGTGCTCTTTTGACAAAGAAATAGCACATTTGAAATCAATGCACAAATATCTAGTAATATACGTATAATATATAAAATATAGCATAATATATATATATATATGAAAAAAATATAATAAAATACAAATTATGTTGAATTATTGGAGAGGCAATTAAAAATCTTTAATTTCTTTTTCGTCCAAAGTCCGAGTTTGGCATATTCGTCACGAGTCATTAAATTTGCTTTTCTCTGTGGACCCTTTCAAGCAATGAATTGTATACCCTTATTGTCAAATAGATATTTAAGTTCGTCAAGTTTCAACATGATATCCAGCTTTTTCTTGACGGAAAAAAAGGTTTGAACATGATATAGATGGCTTGAAATTTGAATATACGATATGACCCCCAGTTTTTCTTGCAATCATAACTTTATAAATAAGTAGTGGCTTAGTTCAACAATAGCCTTCGGTTGCATGTGATGTAATTGTACTTTTTCTTACCTTTTATTTGTGTGGTTCTCAAAATAATATGGAAGAAATTTTCACTTTTATGAGATAATATATATATATATATATATATATATATAAGGTTATAAGGTTATAACGGTGTTGATATGATGTTGATCAAATTTAACATTAAACAAATACACAATTGAGTATACCCTACTATAAAAAGCTCCTTAAAATTAATTATTAAAGTGTTTGATAATTGTAGTTGGAACCATGATTATAGTTATAAAATAGTATAAAGCTTATACATGCTACAGTATAAAATTTTTATATGCTATAATGTTTTTGAACCATAATTATAGTTCTAATTACACTTCTTAAACACCTTATAATTGTTCTAATTTTTATAAATTTTAAGGAGATTTCTTTGGTAGGATCACGTACTTGTTTATTTTGATAACGATGTTAATCAAATTCAATAATCAGAAACGTAATTAATGCAAATTTCAAAAGTAGCTTTAAGATAGTTGTGCATAATTGCGTGAGATGTAATGATCCTTATTGACTATTCATCAGTGTGATTCTGACAATGAAACTCATATAAAATCAACATTGGTTGATTACTCAAACTTTTGGCAACCTTCCTTGACAAGTTCAGATCTCATTATTATTGTATAAATAAAGAGATAAGAACTGAGGACAGAGATTTACCAGTCAGCACCTTCACAAGTGCAGAAGATTTTTAAGCAAGTCTTGGAACACAAACCACAATCCAATTACGTACAATTCAAGATTACTACCTCACATTCCAAATTGACCATTTATTAAAAGTTAGAAAAACAAGACGTGTTGCCTTTGCACTAAAACCCATTAATCGGCCGGTTGCTTTCTGAAGGTCACTTCACTGTCATTGACAATTAGCCTCCAAAGAAATTTCCAACAGAATTTTCCTTCCATTTTGTTCTCATAGAGACGTTGATTCTAAATTGTAACGTGGGCTGCTCTTTCTCATGTTTGTTGGACCACAGCGGCCACGGCACGGCTCTTCTTTTTTCATTTTTTTTTTTAATTTTGCCGACGAATTAGTCAATCTCTTGAATTCATGACCCGTTTGCAGGTTTTACGAACATTTAAATATTTATGAGAGAAAATATTATAACAAAATAATTTGAATTATGTGAACAATAATCATGTCAGTTTCAAATTGTAATTCAAAGTAAAAATTGAATAATTTCATGCAAATAAGAAATTGATTTATATCGTGAAATATCTTGCAGACTTTGCCTTAATTATTTCTTGTCCAATCAAAACTACCTTATCAAATATGCCAAGATATATATCTATATATATATATATATATATTGCATATGTTTTTAGTGATAATTTTGGGATCCAACCAAACCCTTGAAAACTGGTGGCTGTGAGCGGCTGAAAAACATTAGCCACTCAAATAGATCACATTATTTTCTTGTGTCTAGTCTTGCTTCCACCATTCTATGTATCTGCTTTAGGCTTTAGCATTTATCCTTCTTTTCTGTAGTGACCGCGCTATCTTTTCATAAACACTATTGTTTCCTCTTTTCTAAACATCCAATATTCAATATGTAGAACCGTTCATGAAAATAGGGATGGCACTTAGCTAAGATATTATGCAATTCTGAATCATGTCGTACATGTATATGATCCGGGTCATGATTAGGAATTTTGATTTTTTTACAAGGAGAATTTTTTTTAGGTTTTTAAATAGTATTATTTGGATGAGCTGTATTAGTTCTAGGTTTATTTATCCTTAAGCGGTTTGTCAATGAAATATTTTTAAATTTGCTTGGCCGCAAAAAAGATCCATTAAAATAAATGACATAATAAGGCTTTTTTTATGAATATTTTTTTATAAACATTTCCTAACATATTTAGGTAAAATTAGGATAATTCTGTTTGTAGGGTATAATACCTTATTATAGGTGCACTTCTTAATCGTGGAAAGTCATCAAGTCGTGTCAAATTGTCATATTGGTTTCATGTGATCTAGGTGTTACAGTTGTATCTCATTAGTCGGCAACTATTTTCATACACTCCTATATGTGTTTCAAAATATGAGTTAAAATTAAAATTTTTAACTGCTATAATATAAAGCTATCAAATGTTATAGTATCAAAAATATATATTATAATGTAAATTTCTTATATACTATAGTGTTTTCAATCAAAATTATTTTTTAATCAATGCTCTCAGATAACGTATAAAATTCTTCAAAAAATTAAGGTGCTAACATGTTAGTTATGTATTTGTGTGTATGTATATATATACTTGCTTGGCTTAAAATAGTTTTTTGTTTATTAATAAAAATTCTAGAAGAAGTTTTTCTTTATTATATTTTTTATTAGGAGAATATTCTTATTTAGCTAATAAGTCTTTTAAAAACATAGTTTAAAATAATAGTTTAACCAAAATTATTTTAAAAAAAATTATTTTATAAAAAAATATTGTAATAAAATTAATTTAAATTATAATTTTATAGTTTGAATTATGTTATCAAATAACCTAAAAACAAATAATCCAACCATCTCTTCTAATAATCTGTGCCACTTTTTTTTTAAGAAGATGACTGGTGGCCGTTAAAATACTTGATGTGTATATCAATCAATCCAATCACTCACTGACCATGTTTAAGGGAACGTCTGTTTTTATAAGAAAAATCCTTTTTTTTTATGAGGTTAAAAGTTTGTCACTCATGAATGAAACTTTGAGTCTTAATTTAGAGTATGTTTGGTATGAGTATTTGAGTAGAATATTTGAATGAAGATTTAAATTTTTGTGAGAGAAAATACTATAGCAAAATGATTCAAACCTTGATTTGAAAACCCAAACAAACACACTCTTAATGTATAATGCACTTTTTAGCATAGATTTACTATTTTATTAGTCGCGAGTTTATAACCCATAAGATTAAATAAAATTACACTTGCTCTAAACAACAAAACTTAATCCATTTACTAAAGCAGTGGTTTAAAAAAAGGGGTCATATTTTTACATCTTTCAAACAAATATTACAACTATAGATATAGTGGAAATACGAAGACAATTAGAACATATGTTTAATTGCATAATTGTACCTCATAGTTTTTATTATTTTTCTATTTTATTTTTATGTTTTTAGAAACCATAAAACTATCCTTTAAATTTTAAAAAACTTATTTCAATTTTATCTCACGTAAACTTTTTCATCTGAAAAAACATAAAGATAAGATTAGAATACTCTTACAACACATCCCCTATAACAAACAATACAACTAAACAATTGGTTCAACTAAAGAGCATGACTGGCCTTTTTCGAGCTCTTTTTTTCAACTCGTGTGTAGATAATAACTCAACAAGATAGATAAAATCGACCTGTGTAAAAATTAAATGGTTGCTCTTTTAAAATGCTCTCAGCCTTTATATAAGGTGTTTAAAAAGTGTTGTTAAAACCAATTATTAAAACCAATTTTGATTAGAAATATTATAACATGTGAAATTGTGAGAGCTTTATATTGTAACAATATTTTGCTTTTTATTGTAACATATGAAAGCTTTTCATTGTTTGTCGTTTAAAACTAATTGATTTTAACCAACAGCCAAACACACTAACAATTGCCAATTTATTATTAATGTTAATTTTTTTAGGGTGTTTGGCAGCAATGGTTAAAACTAATTTTAGGTGAAAACACAGTAACATATAAACACTTTAGCATATTTTTTCTTGATGTTGTAGCATATGAATGCTTTATATTATAGACACCAAAAGTTTTAGTTCTATAATACATTGTCAAAGGAATAAATAAAAACACATGCAAAAGATGTAAGTAGAAAATATTATATGAAATCACAATATCAAGATCTCTCTTTTTCAATTTTCAGTAACTCCAAAAAAAAAAAAAAAAAACACCATTTAAGGTTTGCTCAAGTGATTGGGTGTGTAATCAAGGTTCAAATTTTGATAGGAGTTTATCTATTTAAAAAAAAATGAAAAAAAAAAAGAAGTGGAAAGAGAGACTAGGCTTCCCGGGCCACTCCATTATAATATTGAAGCTTTTCTTCTATCTATTATTTGATTGTTTATTTTCACAAATTTCCCTCATATTGAAGTGCAAATTATTGAAGTGCAAATTTCATGTGCAAGCCACTTGCCAGTAACATTTTTTGCCGCTCGCTTGGGCCAACAAATTGATCGCCCGCTATGCAGCACAAGGAAAGTTAGGCCAGGCAAAGCAAAACAAGGACAATTGACAAAGCACAATTATTTTCCATCTCTATCTTTGCATATTCCGCCTTCAATAGTACTTTTTTTCTTTAAAAAAAAAGTACCTTCTTTTTTTTGTTTGGCGGTTGGAGGAAAAAAAAGGACAATGTATTATTGTGATAAATTTGTAGTTAAAGATTTGAGTATTAGATGTTGTTTTTTAATGGTCTTAATTATAAAGGTTTATATCAATCACTTTGATACTTGATTTAGAGTGTTTAAATAATGTTTTTTACATGTCTTGTTTTCCTTAGGAAATATAAAATTATTGACGTCATTTTGTTCTTATCCTAATGTCGTTTTAAAAATATTACAGCCCATCAACGGAACATAAAATAGTTGTCCAATTCTATTCAAACAATAGGTATAATTTTCACTCATGCCAGTTGCGACACACGTTCAACGCTGCATAACACATTAATCAGGTTGTGGAGTATTGAATCTTACACACATCATCAAAGAAGAAAAAGAAATATCCTTATCGTTGCACAAATCTATTGATGGTTAACTTAGGTTGTCCGTACTACTAATACATTTTGTATGGTTATCAACTATAAGACTTTTAATGAACATCCTTATGATGAGCTTCTACTATAACTTCGAGAGAGTATGATAATAGCCGACGCCTCCATGTTGAACAAAAAATAAAGTTAATTTTATTTTTGGCCTCTAAAGAATAGCAATTGTCTCATTTTGATATATAAAATTTTCAACTAATATATTAAGGGTCCGTTTGGTAAATAGATTCGAATTAGTGATTCAATTTGAGTTAGTGTGATTTGAATTAGGATTTGAGTTAGTGATTTGAATTGTTATTCGAATTGACGTTTGAATGTGCATTTAAGTTTTAATTTGAGTATGAAATAAAATTAGAATTTACGTTTGGAGAGGTAGTGAAGATGGTTTTTGATTTATTAATAAATTTAATAAAATTTTAATGTTAATGATATTAAAAAATATGCAATATGAATCTTGATTTATTCCTCTCTTCATTAGGAACACAGTGAAAAAAGAATCATCTCAATTAAATATCAAATTAAGAAGTTATGATTTTTTTCCTTCAAGTATAAGAGAGAGAATTTTAGTTTTTATTGTAGTAAAGATATCCGATTATCAAAAGTTTAAGGGGATAAAAACTCTAAAAACTTAGATTCTTGATACTCAAATGATTCAGATTTTAAGGGAAACAAACATACATCTGAAAGATTCTTGATGCTCGAATCTAAATTTGAGTCTATTGAGTTCAAAGAATGCCTGAAACAAACATACCTTAATATTCTCCAAAGTTTTTTAAATAATACCTCAATGGTATTTTTGCAATTGAAAAAAATAAAAATCTAATAGATTTCATCACATAAGACACATATGATTTATTTATAAAAGGTAATTATCTTTGAGTAATTTAATTTAGGCTAATGTTTAAATCAAATTATGTACGTTCACCCGATAAAATTTGTCAGGTTTGATGATTTTAGGTGCCGCTAGCATTATATTTAGAAAACTGGATGACTATTAGTGTATTAGTTGTAATTAGTAGGGGCTAAGATGGAACAATCAATATATTTTGGGATCAAAAGTCATATTAACAAAAAAACTTTTTGATAAGTTTTCTCACACAACACAAACAGGTATTAAACGAGACAGAGACTGGTACCTGATTGATCGGTCCCACTAGAGGGTATCATTCAGTGGGGCCCATAGCATTTACGACATGTCATGCAAATGGTGCATCATTGTGACACCCGTTTCAAGCCGATTTGCACTGCGTCATTAATCATAATAATGTCAAAAGCATAATTGTATGTACATTTATGAAGATCATGATCATGAGCATCAACATCCGGCGCCTTTGCGAGTGTCTATGTGCACATGCATTACATACAACACATGACATGCACATGAGAACTGGGCATCTGTGGAGCCATGGCGGACAGCGCATTGCCTCGTCAGTTTTTCACTCTTATCTGGGCCCCACAGCTGCGTCTCTTAGTCTGCAACTCTTACGTGCGGTCCCACTAGGTGGTCCCTATAAGTACAACTTGTCACGCTAGATTACCTTTTTTTAAATTATTCTTTAAAAAAAATTGAGGGTGCTAAAAACAAACTTGGCATACGGACGTTTTGATCCGCTATACGCACGCCAGCTCACTTCTTTCATTTTTTCCATGTAAAGACTTACGTACCAATCACTGTAAAAATTTTTCACTTTTCATTTCCTTGGAGAAATTTTGGTAAGTACAATTATTAACCTTGTGTTAGACAGTAATAATTTTTACGGAGCTATGATACAATAATAATAAAAAAAATTTTATAATATTAAATTTTTATATATTATAATTAAAAACAATTTGAACTAATAGTTTTTATCATTATATTAAACACCTTATAAAGTGTTTAAACGATGAATCTGATCATACAGTTTCAACCATAAATAATACAAAATTATTATATGTTACAATATAAAACAAAGATTTGTTATAACGTGAAAACTTCATATGCTACAACATGCAGTTGATGATGGAGAATTTGAGCGCAAACAAAAAAATAAAGGCTAAGAAAATCTAGAGATATAAATAGGTTTGAGGCGTATTCAAAGTACTATTTTCTTAAAAGTTTTATTTGCCGCCACAAGCAAGTGTGCTAACAAGTTTTAATGACAAATTACCCTTAACATAAAACAAACCCTAAAACCCAATATTTGGTAATAATATAGTGTTCTATAATAAGATAAAAAATCTATAAATTTATGGAGATTTAATAAAACGTAAGGGTGCCTTTTCACAAACCAATGAAACAATATCAACTCATACAACCTTTCACTTACACGTATCATTTTGTAAAACAGTTAATACAACTATTAAAACATATATGTATGTTTGTAATAAACATATGCTTTGTATGAAAGCATACAACTAAACATTATAACGATTCAAAAACGATAAATACCACATAAAGTTTAATATCAACATTTTTCGGGCAAGTGCCCTGGCGTCAAAGACTTCATTACTAGCGGACACTGCAACACTAGAGTCTGGGCAACCCGACTTTGGGTTCCTTGACCCAGAGTGCATTTTGCACCTTTTTAGCGTCGCAGCCTCAACTTTTAGCGCCGTGGCGTTACACATTGATTCAAAAACACACACAAAATGTGTATTTTATATTTATTTGTATGATCTTAGACCACAAACATTTGAGTGATATATTACAATTCCTCTTATAGTTGAAACTACAAAGTTTTAACTCTTTTATCAAACACCATATATAGGTTAATTAAATTTATATATCTTTAAGCAACATCTCTTGTAGGTGTTGAAAAAATAACAAATCAATTGGTATGGGTCTTTTGGTCTATTTGATAGGGTTATGTAAAAGTTGTTTTTAGCTTCCTAGGTCTAAAATGTACTTTTGAAAGTGTTTGAAATTTGGATGATTGGTCAAATGTATTTAGGCTCTTTTAAGGACCTTTCAGACAAAGCCACAAAATATGGGTTCTCAAAAAAATACAAAAGAGACTTTAAAAGTTGAAGTAAAAGCTTGTTTGCTCTGGTATATTTTTTTAAGCTGCTTTTAGCTTATAAGCACTTTTATGTATGTTTGAATGACCATTTGCAATCATATTTTAACTTTTATAAAAAGCACATATAGGAGAAGGCGTACCAAGGATGCTTACGAAAGCTTATTTACGTTTTTTACCTTTTATTTTGATAATAACAAATTAAGAATTTTATTTACATCCTTTAATTACATTACTAGGGTGCTTGGGAGCATAGGTTAGAATCAATTGGTAAAAACATCGTAGCATGTGAAGCTTTACACTATAGCATATTTTTTTTGACACTATAGCATGTGAGAGCTTTACACTATAGAAACTAAAAGTTTTGGTTGAAACTAACAATGCCACCAATAAAAGCACTTATTTAACTAAAATAAAAAACACGTTCTCATACGCTATACAAACATTAATTACAAAGCTCTAGCTTATGCTTCTCTTCTTTTATTACTTAAAAGTAAATGCACAAGCTATCCCAAATAGACTCTAAGATTTTAATAAGACAATATGAATTTCATTATAACATTTTTATTACTTCTATGAATGTATTTGTAATACTTTTAAATAATTTTAAAACTATTTGATTCATTTAAGCTCTTTTAAAAATATGATTTTAAACACTTAATAAAAAACCATAGTTTTTACTTTTCTTGTTCTACTGACTAAAACCCCAAGCAAAAGTTATGTCAAACGGGTCTTTTTAATCGTCAGATTTGCTGAAAAAATAATTTTGATTAGATTTAAAGAAAGTGAAAATGTATATTGAAGATGAGAGTCTCCAGTAGACAAGTACTTTTGTAATTTAAAATGTGACATGCTAATTCTGTTTGCATTTTATTATAGAATGTTTAATTTATACACAAACTTTGATAGATCTAAAACTACAACCCTAAACCTAAAGGAAATAGAATAGTTTAAAATAACATTTGGATTTTCGATATATAAGGAGAATATAATACAATAGAGCTTCAAAGGGAAAATAATGAATGACACACTGGTGGCTGGTGGTTATAGAGAATGGGATCGTACTCCATGAAGATGCACTTATTCGGGGCAAATATGAGATCTTGGTGGTTTTCTAGTTGTTCCTTCCACTTAGGTCCAAACAAGAATTGTAGAGATTGAGGGGCAAAATTTGATCAGATATATATATATATATATATATATATATATATATTTTAAAGACTACATATGGATTACGTAAACATACATGAGCCTTAATTTATCTAATGATTATTACACCAAATGCAAAAAGAAATATCTTATAGCAAAAAAAAAAAAGGCTGTGCCTAAGATAGAGAAAGTTAATGGCATGTTTGTTTTGTGGTTTGAATCACAGTTTGAATCATTTTACTATAATATTTTTTTTCATCAAAATTTAAATCTTCGTAAAAATACTCGAACCAAACAGGCTCACACACACCAAATTATTTATTTTTTATTATATATAAAATTTATTAAAAATAACAACTTTTATACAAATAAATCTCAACCATTAATTTCTTCAAACTTTTAATCCTAGTCCTTGATTCAAAACAAACTCAAACCCTAACTAAGACCTGAAAGTGTGAGCTCTCATGGGCACCGACGGCAACTCCACCATTCCAGACCCGTCGTCGTCGTTAGACCTCACCGGCATTCTCAGACACATCACCGCCTACGATGGCTACCACGAAGCCCAACGCCAGCCGCCATGAACACCATCTTCAGATCTCGCCGGTTGACAAGCTGAACACACTCTCTCTATCCAACTCTCCTCTTCATGGAAGCACAATCGAAGCTTTCTTTCTTTGGCTTCACTAAAGAGCTTTCCACTGGTTGCAAAGCCAATTTTTGAGGCGAAACTTCCTAGAGCAAGGGGATATTTTGGAGATCTGAGGTAGGGTAGTCACTCTTGAATAATCTTAATCCCCAATTTTGCCTATTGAATTGGTGTTTTCTTCTCGATTTCATTTTTAAGTGTGATGAATTTTCTTTTGTCATTTTGGCTTTATAACGAAAAAAAACCCTAAATTCTGGAAATTCTCAGTACTTAAATACAAGCTCATTGAGTATTTTCATGATTTTCTTCTTAGTTCCGAAATCTGAAGCAATATTGTTCTATCATCTTGGTTTTGTACAAGCTAATAATCCACAGGGAAATGAAATTGATGAAGCCCAATATCTCCGCCACAAAACCCGACTCCAACCACGTGAATCCCGTCAACGACGAATCCCAAGATCTGAAAATATTCAAATCCTCAGTGTTTTTTTTTCTTGTTTGCTTCTATGGATTTTATTTTATTTTTTGTCTGGCCTAGATCTTCATGCCAGCTGCTCCATTGAAGCTCGCCATTGGAGATCTAGGGCTCTGTTTTCTAAGTTTTTCTGAAAAATGGTTTTCTCGGTTTCCGATTTAACATTTAGTGGAAAAATTTCGGGAAAAGTAGCTATTGAATTCATGAGTGAAAAGGAAGGGGTTTTCTTATTTTGTTTTTTAATTTTAATTGAAATCATATGCACTTCGTATCATTTACTCTTATAATTAAAACCAATGATCCACGGTTGATGTTGTTATTCACCACCGGTGGGGAATTTTGCGATTCCCCGCCGAAACTTTGCCACAAAAATAAATAAATAAAAATATATTTGACATATTATATTATATTATATTGTATTATATAATACAATATAATACAATATAATACAATATAATATATTAAATAAGCCTTAAATAAATTATAAACAAATAATGTATGAATAATAAATTTTTATATTTAAAAAAGTCAATATTTTAATCAAGAGTAAGCAAATAATAAACTTTGGCATATACTATAATTGCAATGTTAAATTAATGTATGAACGATGAGTTTTATATTTGATTGTGAGAATTACTTGTAAATAATTTATTTATTATGTAAATAAGACATATACTTAAGGAGAAAATAAATTATCTGTATATTTAATTAATTTATTTTGTAAATGAGAATTATTTACAATATAAATAAAAAATAAATAAATTATTTCTATAAAAAATATGCTATTTATTATAAATATTTTTAAAATTTATTATTTACTTCAATAAGTTTTAAAAAAATTATATTTACTACAATTTCTTCAAGTATAAATAAACAACAAAACTTTAAACTCCATTCACATTAAAATCTAGTATTTTTTTTTTAAAAAAAAAAGCAATATGATAGTTTAACGCAAAGCTTAACCAATTGAGATGTTTGAAAGAAAAGTTGTGAATACTGTAAAGTAAAAATAAATTATAATATGAAATTCTTACATACCACGTGCTTAGAGTTCAAACTATAAGTTTCCACTTTTCTATGATACACCTTAAAAATTCAACTTGTAAGGATAGAAATGACCTAAAGAAAAAGTCAAGGAGTAACCAGTAAAAGAAAGAAACAAATGAGTAGGTTTAAACAATCAACAGTAAAAATTTTAACAATTATAATAAAAAAATAAAAATTATTATAATATAAAATTTTTAAATCTTATAGTATTTTAACCTCATTATTCTAAAACTAAAATTTCAAATGTTTTATAAATTATAAATATAAAAGGAGTACTTGAAAAGCGACGGGGACAGCCACTTAGGAAATAAAAAATAAAATAAAAGGGGAAAAAATAACATAGCCTGCAGTTGAATAATGAATGATTGTCAGAGGCGTTTTCAGTCCATTAACTATGAAGTATGAAGCGTAAAAATACATTAATGCTTTACGTTTTAACCACGTTTTTTATTTCAAGAAAAAAGAACCAGTATTCTTGTTTGATTTATAAGATTAAAACTTACCCCCTGTTTGGCATTGTGGTGGGACGGTTTTCACTACAAACTCAGTTATAAATAGTGTAAAATTTTCACATGCTACAATAATAATTTAAAAAATTGCTACAGTGTAAAGCTTTTACATGCTACAGTAAAAGTGGTTCCCACCACCTTCCAAACACCCCCTTAAAATTTCTCGCTTATAAAACAGTAAATTTTAATTAAAAAAAATACATTAATCCTATTGTTTTGTAAAATTTGTCGCTTATAAAACAGTAAATTTTAATAAAAAAATACATTAATCCTATTGTTTTGTTTTCACCCAATAAAGATTAGAATGATTTTTCAATAAGAATTTATGTTGTAAAATGATAGCGCTCATGAACGTTACAAATTTTTAAGGTGCAAAATTTATAAATTAAAGTGTTAAAAATGTAAACACAACCACCGTAAAAGAGAGTTTCTATACATTTTTCAAACAAAACGGAAATTAAAATGTTATTCGCTTCTATAAATATCATAATTCAAGTTTATTAGTCTCAATCTTTCTGGTAGTAATGGTATCAATTTGGTGCATCAGTTTCTATACATTTTTCACACGTGTGAATAATCTCCCGGTCTCCGTTCGGCAAAATAAAACTAGATTGCTGTTTTAGTTGTAGGATATAATTCTTTAACAATTTGATCTTAATAATTAAGACTTATCCATAAAGTAAAACTGTTTTCATTTAAACCGTTTACACACAAGTACAATTATATTTACCATCATAATATTAAAAACTGCACTTTTAACGAAACAATGAGTCACAGTGTAAAAAAAATTTACTGCATGCTAAACAAAGACCCACAGTGTCATGGATGGTGAAGTTTTAATTTCATTAAGATAAAAAGGATTTTTCTAAAAATATCTGACGGCTAAAATAACAACTCTTAACCTTAGAATTCTTAAGGGACTTCTTTGTCATCTGAAGAAAAGACTTGCAAGAGCGGTTGAAAATGAAAGGAATGTGAATGGCTTTTTTACTTCTTCAAGTTGATATTCTAGAAAGGGACAGCGAGACCCTGTTTACTAATTTTTACAGAAGAGGAGGGACCAAAATGAAAATCCCCAAAAGGTCTTTTTTTTTTTTTTTGGTTCGTCAAATAAATTTGTCCTACATCCACTCCCCCGACACTATACTTTTTTCTCATCTGAATACCTAAAACGTATTTCTTTTACATTTTCAACCCTCACTCCTACATAAAAAGCTCGGATTGCAATAACGTATAGTAATTAGCGGCCTCATCTTCAAGCTCCCAAATCCCCTCCGGCAACGAAAACCCATCACCGCCGTTAAACCCTTCCACATCTCCGTCACCGTCAAAGCCAACGCCGTTACTATTCGGAATCCCGAGCTCGTCGTCGGAAGCTTCTAGAAGGTGCCTCATAACTCTCTCCTTCTCTTCCTCTTGCTCCTCTTCCTTCAAAACGACCGGCGACAAACAGGAAAACGACGACGAAGAAGAAGAAGGGTAATCTTGAACGACAGTGGAAGAGGCTGTCGTTTGGTTATCTGGGTCGTTGGTTATTGGTAGAAGCGGGTCAGAGGAGGAGAGCTCTTGTTGGAGGGTGGTGATGAGAGAGGATAAGTCCTCGTTTGGCTCGTCCTCTTCCGACTCGAGCAGAGAGAGAATGTCTTTGTAAGACTTTTGGCGTTTAAACGCTTCTCCTCCTAATTCCTCTTCCACCAGTTCTTCTTGATCTCTCTGGCGTTTAGATGACGGTGTTTCAGCCATTTAGAGAGAGAGAGAGATCGAGAGAGAAAGACAAAGAGATTTGCAAGTTGCAAGTTAGAGAGAGAGGAAAAAGGGTGAGGTTGGAATGATGAGAGAGAAGGGGTGGGGTGGAAAGGTTTATATAGAAGGAAAGTGCGGGAGAGTTTTTCTCTCCGGTCAAAATAAGTTAAAATATAAAAAGCAGAGGATAGTTTAGAATATTTAATGCGTTTTTAATGTTTGTTGGAGAGAAAGAGAGGGAGATTGTTGAATTGGGAAAAAATAAAAAAGTAAGGAGATATTAACGATTTTGTTTGTTGTGGGTCCAGTGTAGTGGTGGAGCGTTGGATCAAGTGTTTGTGTCTTCGAGGGAAATCTGGCGGTTGATAATTGAGATGAAACCTTATGAGAGAAGGAGAGTGGGACCCATTGATGATAGTGACAAAGGCATTGATTTGAGTAAAGAGGAGAGAGAGAGATAGATGCGTGTGTGGAGAGTGTGCGTGTAATAAAGGAGGAGAGAGAGAGGTGGTGGTGGTGTTGACAGTCATTGGCCCGAGGCGGGTAGTACAAGTGGCAGATCTCTTTAAAAAGTAATTTTCTTTACTGGTTGGTCCCGCATTTTAAGATTTGTGAGCAACAACTGCAAAAGAATTATTATTTTATTTTCCCTTCGTTTACTTTTTTTTATTATATTGTATTATTTAAAAGTTTGTTTGTGACCTTCTATTATATTGTACTGTATTTTTTATATATAATATAATATAATATAATATGTTAAATATATCCTTAAAAGGCTTTTCTATTGGTAAATATTTGACTTTTTTTTTTTTGTAATTTTTCTCTTTTTTACGGTATTAAAACATTTGCTGCTCACGACTCTCTTTAGAAAAAAAAAATCAATAAATTTCAGTCTACCACACATCAACTGTTTAAAAAAACATTTAAAATTAATAATTTTAGTTTAAAAATTATATCATGTAAAAAATTTATCCTATATTTATAAGTTGTCACCGCTGTGGATGCAATTACAATGTCAACAAAAGAAATATCAAGAATCTTGATTTGTAAAATTATTCGTGAATAATTTTGACGTCAATTCAGCAAAAGCAAACCAAAAAAGATGCCTATTTGCATAAAAAATTGAAAAGTTCAACCCAAATTATAAGAAATGCAAAAGGTAGATATGACGTTTTCTAAGGTTTTTGATAAATTTGGTTAGAGTTAATTTTTAGTATATAAAAGTTTTATATTATCATATTTTTTTACCTTTTATTATAGTATGTAAGAGATTTATATTATTATTTAATCAAAAAATTAGTTCTAATTAATTTTACTAAACACCCTTGCATTATACATCCCTATAAATATTGAAAAGGCGTGTGTTATAATAAATATAAAAACCATATATTTTGTAAAACGAAAATATATTGGTATATAGTTTTCTTTTGTAACTCTACAAAGTAAACAAGATATCACCTTAGGGAGAGATAGTGGGAAAAAAGATGGTGCTATGACAATTAAGTACAAAGATCTTATGAAAAATAAGTCTTATTGATTAATGATGAGAACAGGATATGCACCTTAAAACATTATCGCCTTTCGTACAACCATATCACAAAAGCTAGTTGAACCAGATGCTATTTTGATGTGGAAAACAAATGTGATCCTCACCGACCTGAATGGGCAAAACAAATGTCTTATTGTTTATTAAGGGGCGTTTGGTATCCAGTAATTAATAGAAATCATTATTATGTTTGGTTGTACATAGAAATCTTGTATAATTGACAAAATAATTTATAGTATTAATATTAAATGTATCAATATAATATATTAGTACTTATATTAAATAATAATAATATAAACGTGAATAATAAAATAATATTATATATAATTTAACATTAATATTACTATAAATATTAATGTTATTATTATCATTATTATTAAACAGTCATTATTTTGTATTAATATAATACTTTCTTTATATTATTTAAAAATATTAATTTATAATAATTATAGAATTATTATTTAAACAATATATTATATTAAAATGTTGTATATAATATATAATATATTGATATGAATATAAATAATAATAAAAATGTAATTTTTAATAATATATTATTATTTATATTAATATTGACATTAAATAAAAATATTGATATAAAAAATATTAAACATATGTAGTTATATTTTTATATTTATTATTATTATAATAGACTTATATAATTTAATATTGATACTACTATGAATATTAATATTATACTATTCATAGTTATATTATATTATTACATTTTTATTATTATTAATGTTATTATTATTCTTATTATTAATTTTTAATTTTATATTGATATAATATTTATATTTACATCATAAATTAATATTAATTTATAATAATAGTATGAAATTATTTTATTTATTCTTATAGTATTTATATATATTATATTTAGATATTGTGTATGTAATATATTATATATTTTTATTATTATTGTTAATGTTATTATTATCCTTATTATCAAATTATTATTTTATATTGATGTAATTTTTATATTTATATTGTATAAAAATATTAATTTATAATAGTGTTATTACTATAATAATTTAATAATAATATAATTATTCTAAAATATTATATATAATATATATTATGGTTAATAATATATAATATATAAATATGAATATAAATAATAATAAAAATATAATTCTTTATAATATATTGCTATTTTATATAATATTAATATTAAATAATAATATTAAGTTCTAATAGTATTATAAATATTTAATAGTTTTTATATTATATTATATTATATTATTTATCATCGTCAACATGAAAAAAGGTGAGATTTTTATAGTTTTAAGATTTTTAGAAATATGAATATCATCTTAAATGTGATTCATATTACCTTAAAATAAGGTAATTTGAATCCAATGAGAATGAGTTTCCTATAAATTCAAAACTCAAAATTTTTATATCAAACATAAAAATCTGTAAAATTCTTATTCCTACTTTAAAATTACTATATATTAAACGTCTCGTTATAGTAACTTTTAAACAATTTAAACTATGATTGAAAATAGCTTTACGTTGCTGTGTATTGTAACTTTTTAATATAAACGGGCGATGATTCAATCGTTGAAGGGTTAATCTAATAAATAAAATAAGTATCGGGTCAAATCTTGCTTAAAATAAGTACCAGAGTTTTAACTGTTTAATGTGTCCGATAGTGCCAAAGACTTGTGCTTCTTGGCATTTTCAGGGGAAGCAAAAATCATATCTGCCATAGTTCTATTCCCAAGTTGAACCTGCACCATAAAGGCAGAACAGCCCTTCTTATCTTTTGTTGTTGGGTTTCGGTTTTCAAATGGACGGTGAAGATTTACTTGCCTGTACAACTAGGGATTATAATTGTTTTATATAGGGTGACGTGGCAGCGAATCAACAACTGAGGCCCAGAAGAAACTAGAGCCTACAGCTTCATGTTCACGGAGAAAAGGACGATTCATTATTGATAATAATTTTAAGGAAAAAGGAAACGAAGGATAAAATATACAAGGTGTTGGAGGCATTGGTTCTAACTGGTTTAAGCTAATTTTGGTAAAAATTATAGTAGAATATAAAGGTTTCTAACTATAACTTATTTTTTTTATTTTGTAATATATATGAGTTTATTAAAAGTTTTGATTAGAATCAATACTTTTAAAGATCATAATAATAGGAAAAATTTTAATTTAATATTTTATGTTATATGAAAATATGTGTTTGTTATTTTATATTTTAAAATATTTTATATCGATACTTCTATTTTTTAGAAGATCTTTTTTAGTAGCTAAAGGTTTTTTTGGACACAAAAAAGCACAACAATGCATATTTAGTACCCAAAAAAGCCTTTAGGTAAAAAAAAAATATTTTCTTAAAAGGTTAAGATATTGATATAAAATTTTTTAAAATATAAAATATCATACATATATTTTGATACAATATTGAGTACTAATTTTGTATTTTCCTTAAAATAATAATTTGGGAACTGCTTGGAAATTAAAGACATGGAGAGAAATGGACTTTTTGCAGCACTTTTTGCGGATTAGAGGCTCCGTTTGTTGCATAATGACCATTGAGATGCTATTCACCAAAAATAGAGCAATGAAATATTTATTAGCTTTAAATAAATAATATATCTTTTGCTTAAAAAAAAAAAAGGTTGGGGGGGGGGGGAGGGAAAAATAAAAGTACTAAGCTACGCACAGTAACCTAACCCCTTTAATATCCCTAGGCATCTTTCACGTATAGATTGGGAAAGAAATATAAACGATTTTTATGGAAATAAAGTAATTTATTGATGCCTCTATACTTTTATTTAGTTATAAAAAAAGGTGATTTTAATTAAATTTAAGAGTTAAAAATATATCTCCCCTATTGATTAGCTTCCGCACCATCAAATACAAAAAAGAAATGCTAAAATTATGGCGCACCGTGGCACTTAGACTAGGTAATTAATGCCAGTAAACTCAATTTGTTTCTTGTTAGTGTAGTATTTCTCATGGTCTGTAAGAAAAAAAAATAAAGATTTTGCCTGTTTTATAAGAGGATAATTATTCATTTATTTATTTTTCGCGAGTCCTTGTGCTTTCAAAGCAAGTTGCATTTAGTTAAAAAAAGAAAAAAAGAAAAAGAATAGAATCGACTAAACAAAACTGACCATTCTCAGTCGGCGTTCATCTTTGTCGTTCGGCACCAGTCAATTCCACAAAAGATTGCTAGCGCTCAGCCGACGAGTAGCCCACCATGTAGAAAGAGATAGTCCTAAGAATAAATTTCATAGTTATACGTGTGAAGCTCACAAAAGATGTAATAAATTTTAAAAAGAGATACTCGAAGTAATCTGATTGAAACATAATTTGAATCATTGCTTTGATTTTAAAATATTATAACAATTTAAATTTAATAAAAGAAAACACTATAGACTATAACAAATTAGTTCGAATCAAAACTTGTTTGTTTGGACTACGTTCTCAAACAAGCTCTAAATATTATTGCCTTACATAAAGACATCAGGCGGGTTGAATTTGTAAACTTTTTTTTTTTTTTCATCATAATGAATTTTCTATGTTTGCTGAAAACGGACTTATGTAGTTCTTTTATTGACTGTGAAACACTATAATTTTTTTGTGCTATTAGTTTTTGTTTTTTTGTTCTACAATTTTGTTGCTTTTGGCAGATTATAATTAACGTATCTATTTCTTAACAATAATTGTTAGATCATAATTGTATCCTGTTTGGTTATATTGGTGATATCTTGTTGACGATCTAAATGTCACAAATACTTAATGACAGGGGCCTAACACTCAGTTGGCTAGATTTAAATTTATATCCTTTAAATAATTAGGCTTAACTAAAATTAGGTAGAAACTTGTCTATTGAAGATGTAGTTGACGTTAAGGAGCTTATACAAAATATTTTTTATAAGAAAAAACTGATCAAGAGTTGATCAAAGCCTTTTACGAAATGTCAAACAAACAAAGAGATAAATATATATGGTATTTTTTCATGCCATACAGTAAAAATCTCGTGGTTAATTTTGTTTCATGACTAACTTTTTTAATGAATAATTTAGCCATTAAAAATTATATGTTCTAATAGGATGTTTGATAAATATGATTAGAATCAATTTTTTAGTTCAAAATATTGTAGCATGTGAGAATTTTATACTATAACAACCTTTTGTTTTTAACTTTTTATTGTAGTACGTGAGAGCTTTATACTATTCGGTAATCAAAAAGTTGGTTGAAATACGCTATAAGATCAACTATGATATCATATGCTTTGGAGACGTAGTCCATTAAGGATTAGAAAAATGTAAACAGAATAGGGTAGTTTGGACATTCAGTATTTTCATTGGGAGCTCCCTTGACAAAGTTAAAAAAGGAGGGATAAATTTACCAGATGGGGTTTGAAAATGGGGAATGATGCCGGTAGATTATGGGGGGAGGATTCTAGTTTCCACAGCTGGAAATAGTTGAGAAAACGACATTCATTTTATGTCACATCTCGACAGGTAGACCCAACTTATCAGTACTGAAATCAACGGTTTTGTTTTAAAAAAGCCTTGCCTCTTAAACTGTTATTTCGGTTTAAAAAAGCCTGCATGCATTTGGCCAATGAGAATTGAAGAAAAAAAGTGTTATTTATTTTCGTTTCTTTAAATTCTTTCCCTTTTTTTTTTTTTTTTTGCATTAAAAGGTCCTAAACTGGTAAGTATAATTTTATAATTAAAAAATAGTTCTTTTTTTATTCCATCTTATGATGTAAAGTTTGAATTTACAGCCCTCAATTTTTTTAAAAAAATGTTCTTTTAAAAAAAAAAACCAAGTTTGAAAAATTATAACTTGTTAAGAAATTCATCAATAATTAGATAGAAATTAGTGAGAGGCAGAAGTTTTGAAGGAAAGTTCAACTAGTTAATAATATCTGTCGTTAATTTTGTGTGGGAAAAGAAAAAGAAAAGTCATGGAAATAAGTAGCTACTGTAAAACTTCATGATCACACAAGCACAAGTTTAATATTAGCATCCAGAAAAAGGGGAAAAAAGAAACATCAAAAAGAAGGTGTCCCAAATTTCAAACCAGATAAGAGAATATTCCACCAAAAAAACAGATAAGAGAATATAAACTGTAGCACAAAAATTCACTTTCACGCAGCAATGTACCAAAAGAAATTGACAATTACTCTAGCGGTGTCACTTTGCAGAACGTGCTAGGAAATTTCCCACAAGACTAGGAAAATTTTATCTTTATTCCATTATTTAAGCTAGGTCAAGTCACTGGTATTATAAGTATTCTAGCCTTTTTTAAACTTTATTTAATTAATTAAAAAAAATTTCAGTGTCCCATAAAAAACGTCGAGAAGATCCTTGATGACTTCAAATTAAGAAAGGTAAACTTAAACTTTTTTTTTTTTAATTCACAGTCTTCATGAACCAAAATTTAGAAATCTAAAATAAATTCTAGCTTATAGTCATAAATTCTGGCTTATAGTCAAATAAGCAAAACCCCATGTAGATTTGAACTCGTGAATTGCTCACTTTTTTTTTTTAACTCGGGATGGAAGGATTTGAACTCTTCGCCTTGAGGTCAGGTGTCTATTATTTCTTGTGTTTGTTTATTTAAATTATTTTAAAAAATAATAGCTATTTAGTATAAAATGGTGGTTGCAACAACACATCTCGAGTATTAATAAAGGACGTGGGTTCATGCATGTCCAAAAGACTCTAGTAATTAATTCCGAGACCAAATATATCCAATTAATATGGATCTAAATCACGTGTATCTCTTGCGTTAAACCACATCCACTAAAACAAATCCTAGTTTTTCTCTTCTTCACTTTTTTTTTTTTTTTTTTTTTGTGGGGACGAGATTGTTGGGTGATCAGAATCTAGATCGAGTATATAATATATATATATATATATGTATGTATGTATGTATATGTGTGTGTGTGGTTTTATTATTGATTTAAGTAAAATTGCTTGTTAATTTTTTATGTATAATTGTCGCGCAAAGAAAGCCTTTGAGAATATCGAGGTTCAAGTTAATATAATGAATAAGATTGAATAATAATTGTCATGTAAATTAACGGGCATCCAAAGTAATTATTAAGATTAAGAAATAAGAGACAAGCTTGTTGCATAAACTGCTTAATTTGTCTGGATTATGCCGGAAATCATGCCCAAACCTCCCCATTCTATGCGCCTAAGGACATTATTTTACATAACGGTTTGACCAGAGACAGATTAATGGGATTTCCTCTCTCTCTCTCTCTCTCTCTCTCTCTCTCTATATATATATATATATATATATATATATATATATATTTGTTACATTAATCCTTTGTTACGTGTTTCTTTAGTCATGGACGGTTGCAATATGCAACACTGATATTGTTAAACTGACTGAACATAATTTTGACCATAACAAATTTATGATCATGAATTACAATAAAAAAAACAGATAATTATCTATGACAGCAAAAAAATCCCAAATAACAAATGTGAAATGTCAATCTCCACAATAGTTTTTCTTGTGATACCAAAGGAATGTAACACCTAAACCATAAATTCAAGATCAATAAACAACAGTTGTAAGCAGTCAAATTTCTCACCTTTGGCCATTTAATAGGTATATTTTTGACACGAAACTGGTCTTGAATCTAATAGAAAGTCTTAAAAATAAATAAATAAATTAGACCACTATTCACTTGTAATATCATTTCCAACCTTCTGCAGAAAGCTTAATCATTAGATGGTAGGGTCAACAATTGTGTCCCACCATATAACCCAAAAACTTTTATATGAAGAGCTACCCAGCAACTCTGTCAAAAACCAATTATGAAGCAACTTGGGACAAAACATGCTTAAAAGATATGAGTTTGCTGACGAAGGAATTGTGGGATCTTAGTGCATGATCTAAGAAGAGATGAGTTATATATACATATATACATATATATATATATATATAGAGAGAGAGAGAGAGAGGCCCATGTGGGTGTTTGGTCGGCATCTCAAAAGTGGCTCTCGCACATGTTAAGTGGACCTAATTTTTAAGTGCTCCATGATAGTATTAATCCTTCAAGCATGGATCTTAGCTTAAGTAATTAGTTGCCAACGACTAGTACTGCCTTCGGTACCGTGCCGCAATTGTTTTGAGCTGTCACGTGGTTATTATTAAGTTTTATTTATTGTGTGGAGGAAATTAGAAAAAAAAAGGAAAGAAAAAAGAAGAAGAAAAAATGGTTTAGTTTGAAATCATGTACAAGGATTTGATTATAAGTTTCCATAATGTTTGTGCCTCAACTACTCGGCAGATGGACCATTCATTTTTTATCTTGTTGGTTTCATGGGGTTGAGGGCTCAATTATATTTGTCTCGTGGGGGATATATATGTTACTTTCTATTGGTATAATGACAAATGTTGCACGTGGTGATGAGTCTGACGACAATGCCTTCTTTAGCTCAAGGGTTATTTACCTTTTTATACCTTATATATTCAAACATTGTATATTTAATTCTAAATCTTATTAAATTTATATCTTTAGATTAGATTTAATATATAAATTTATATTTTTTTCCTAATCAATATTCAAAATTGATCTAAGAAATTACCCAAAATACCTTCAAATTGATAAATAAGAGAACTTTATAAATTTGAAAAACTTTACACTAAGGTTTTGGACTTCAAAAATATATAAAATATCTCAAAAATAGATGTTTTGTGTGTTTTTATTTTTGTTGTCTTTTTAGTTTTTAAACGTTTTAATTTTTTTCTATTTTACTTGAGAATAATTTGGTCATTTTAAATGTCAAAATTAACTATTAACTAAAGTTATATGTAATTTTGTATATTAAATCTAATCTAAAAGTATATATTTAATGAAATTAAAAACCAAAAGTATAAGTTTTGTATTAACTTAAAATAAAATGTATAAAAAGATAAATATTCCTTAGTTTAATTAGATTAGAAAATAATTTGAATATTTTGACGTAAACAATACTACAAAGAAAAAAGAAATGATTAATACAGTGAGAATTCTGTGTCCAGGATTGAGATCCTTTCTCACTATTTTTTTTTTCTTGAACTGTAACAAACAGTTATATACATATCTACCATAAATTTGGAAGCAATTTTATTTTCAAGGATTCATAACCAAAGTGAATAAGCAATAAAAAAGAGAACACTTCCTAGCACTATTACAGTAAAGAATTTTTTGAAAGTCTTTGTGGTCGATCTATGCGTAGTTTTTATGTGCTATGTTTCCTTGTGAATAATCAAAATTTGAAAGTGAAAAAACACCTCAAGTTAAGAATATATTTCGCGCTTATCCATAAGACTAAGGCATGCATTTTCCTTTAACCAAGAAATAAAAAAAAAAAAAGACAAGACATATTCCCACCAGCCATAAGATGAGCATAATAATTCTGTATTATATATACAGACACACGAATTCAGATATTCTTCAGGTTTTATTGGCGACTTATTCTATATCTGTTGATAAGTAACTCTCCATTGTGCAAACTTTAACTTGCATAAGCATATAAATATGCCTTTCGCCTTTAATTAATTATCTAATTCATCAACAAGCTATATATAATTATTGAAAGTAATAGCCAAACTGTATGGGTTAGGTTTGTTAATATGTCAAAGAAACCCAACATGATTAATAAATTAACCCTTCGTATGGTAAACCTGTTTGAACTGATTTGTTAAACTTGATTCGCATCAATAACAGTGTAAAATCTCACATGTTACAGTGTAAAGTAAAACATTATGGGTCTGTCTGGTATCACTTTTATTTTTTAAATAAAAAACATATTTGGTACCATTTATTTGTTTTTCTTTTTTAAAAACAAAAATACGTTTGGTAACAATAATTTTGATACATATTTTTTAAAACAAGAACAAAAATATTGTAGACTCAGGGTTAGGGTCAAGTTTGGGGTTGGGATCGAGGTTGGCATCTGAGACCCGGTTCAAGTCGGGCTCTAGGCCCGGGGTCGAGCTCGAGCTCTAAGAAGGGCCAGGATTGAGTTCTGGGACCAGGGTCAAGATCTGAGACCGGAGTCGGGTTTCATGACGGGGTCATGATCAAGGACCGTAGTCGGCTTTTGGGAACGTATTTGGTTATGGGACGAGGTCGGGTTCCCTTGATAGGGTTAGGGTTAGGATCCGAGACCGACGTCAGGGGCGGGTTTTAGAATAGGCGTCAAGAGTCAAAACTAGGGTCGGGATCCGAGATGAGGTCGAATCAGGGTGGGGATCCAAGATCGAGGGTCAGGTTTCAAGATCGAGGTCAGGGTCGAGATCGAGGTTAGGGTCAAGATCCAAGGTAGGGATCGAGATCAGGTTTCAGAACCTAACCTTGTTCCCGATCCTAAATCCTAACCTTGACCCTGGTCTTGATCCTGGCCCCCGAGATCGAAACACAAATATTGACACCGATCTTAAAACCCAACCCTAACTCCAATCCTGAATCCTGACCTCAATCAGTGTCCTGAAACCCAACCTCGACCCTAGTCTAAGATCCCGACCCCAATCCTGGATTTAAACCTACCCCAACCTCAGTCCCTTAAACCTGACCTTAGCCTCTGAACCCGACCTAGAAACCCAACCTCGACCCTACTCATGAAACTAGACCCCGACCCTGTTCCCTAATCTCGACACCAATCCTGATCCTTATCCTAAAACTCGAATCTGGCCCCTAATCCCAACCTTGACCTAGATCCTAGAACTCGACCTCTGTCCCAAAACCTAACCCTAACCCCTGACCATGACCCCGACCTAAGCCTTAGTCATGAAACTCAACCCCGACCTTGACCCTCAGTCTCAAAACCAGACCTCAGATCCAATCACGAAACCTGGCCCCTACATTGAATCCCAACCCCAACCTTGGTCCTCAAACCTGACCCCAATCTCAGTCAAGATCCCAATGCCAAACCGAACTTGACCTGACCATGGTCATGAAACCGGACTCTGGCCTGACCTTGACCCCAAATTCTAGACCCAACCCTAACCCTTGTCCCAAAACTCAACCTCATTCATGAAACCTGACTCTGACCTTGAATCCCTACCCCGACCTTGATTCTAGAATCCTACCTTGACTCCAACCCTAATCATGAAACTTGACCTCGACCCCTATCTCGAAACCTAACCCCGGCCCCAGTCATGAAACCCTACCTTGACCCCAAATTCCACACCAACCTTGACCCTTGGTCTTGGAACCTAAGCTCGACACCGGTCCTAGATTCTGATCTTGGTCATGGTCCCAAAACTTGGTCCCAGTCCTTGACCCTGGTTCTGGTCCTAAAACCCAACTCGAACCTAACCTTGGAACCTGATCTCAACCCTAACCCAGCCCTGTCAAGATTCCAAACCCGACCCAGTCCCAAAACTCGGCCTTGACCCATGTTATAGATCCCAACTTCCAACCCTGATTATGGTCCCAAAAACCTAACCTAAACCTCGATATCGAAATTCAAACCCTGATATTGGAACCCTACCCCAACCTCAACCCTGATACGATGTGTCCAGCTAGCCATCTTGACCTTGACGGAGAGTCCTATTTGTTGGTCCAATCTTGAAAGCAAGTTTGTCTGCCTACCTGATGCCAATGGCATATCCAACGCATCAGCCCGACCCCAATGGCGGGTCTAGTTCACCATCCCGACCATAGCTATGTCTCTGATCTGCCGTCTTGACCTTTACAACGTATCCGGCTTGCTGGCTAGACCCCGATGACAAGTTTGGTCCGTCGGCCTGATCTTAATTGCGAGAATTCCCTGACCCTGATGGAGAGTCTACTTTGCCAGTTGGACCCATTAGTGAGTTCGGCCCGACCCCAATGGTATGTCCTGCTCACTATTCCAACCTCCACTGCGAGTTCGGTATGCCAAACCAACCTCGACAGCGATCTCGACTTATCGGACCATCGTAAATATTTGACGACCTTAGTAAGTTTTTGGTTGACCACAACGTAAGATTTTTGTTTAAAAAAATTTTACAAACAATAAATTTTTGTTTCTATAATTTTTTTAAAAAAAATTAATAACAATTTAAGAAAAAAAAACAAAAATGATGTTACCAAACGTATTTTCAAAAAAAGATTTTTCACTTTATTGTTTAAACAAACGATACCAAAGGGACCCTGTTATACTGTAAAGTTTTCACGTGCTATATTTTTTAAACTAATTTTTTTAGTTGAAACACCTTATAGAAAGACTAAACAAAGGAGTCTGAAGTATGTATTATATGTGACAAAATTAGTACATATCGTGAAACGTAGAAAAAGTGAGATCAAGAAGTTGAAAATCTAATCCGTTTTGTATTATTTTTACTTTGTCTACGGTTGTTCTCCGTACAACTCAAATTAGAACATGCAATTAGCACTGAAAGACAGTTTTTGCTTGTAGAATAAGTTACTAGAGATGTGAAGGGAATTTCCAGATTTTTAAAGCAGTGACCACGATTATTAGAGAAAAAATATAATTTCCCACCATTTGAAGGAACAATACATAGTTTCAATAATAATTAAAAAAAAGAAAAATATATTAGAAGCAAAAATTAATGGGGTCATTCTATTGATTTGTGTGTGTGTTTTTTTAATGCAATGGTTATTCTATTTTGGGACGAATTCACGGTACCAATGCTAGGTCCATTTCGATTGTTTTATTTTGCAATTCCACAATTTAAGTTTGCAATTACATTGTTCTTCTCACATGCACTATGGCGGAGGTACATTGATCTCATTCTACCATGAGATTTTGATTTATTTTGTTGAATAAAAAATAATTTATTTGCGCCTCCAATATACAAAATAATTATATATGCCCCCCATTAATAATAGAGAATTCTAGCTATAGGCCAATTATTTCTTTTGTGTTTAATATTGGGCCTCCGCTTAAAAAATTCTCAACTCCACCACTTTACATACTCTTATATCGTTAATTACACTATTGTGTTTGTAAACTTCACATTTTATGCCGTCACTTTTATAAATAGAGTTATATATTTTATCCTGATCTCAAGAATTCTTTCCTCATCGCAGTCTAAAATTTCCCAATTGTTTAATGGGATTATTTGACAATTATGAAGTTCAAATATCTTCCTTTTCAAAGTTGATCATAATGAATGAAACCATAACATCTTAATTAAATGGAATATTATATTACAAGTAAATAAAAGTTTTAGAGTAATAAAAAGTGATATGCTCCCTAATTAGATCGATTCTATATTCCAAATATATCACTAATTGAGTCCATGCAGCATCTTAATGAGGAGAACAGAAACTTGGAGAATATAACAGAAGAATAAAAAAAAAAAAGTAAGATGGCAGTTTCAAAAAAGCACCATATTACTTACAATGTTATTGATTATAAACAGTACAATAATAATCAGATCATATATATATATATATATGTATATATATTTTGTTACTCAATGGTTCTACATCGTTGATGTCAATATCACTACATGTTTATTTTTCCTTGAAGAATCTTAAAAAGGTTGCATATACAGTTGCAAATATTCCAAATAGGATTAGGATTTTGGGCACTAACTAATCAAATCTTTCTTCCAATATCTTAAACGATCAAAAGACAAGCACAAAAGGTGTCACTCAAAAAATGTCATCTTTTTTTTTTCTTTTTTTTTTTTTTTTTTACTGAAAAAATCCTAGAGAATCTACAAAATAGATGCCTCAACTTACCTAGCTCTCAAGTATACAATTTAAAATAAGGAGTCCAATTTGAGATAAAAGTAGTGCTAAAAAAGTTAATTGCCAGCAGATATGTTTAACAAAAAAAAAAAGCATAAAAATTGGGACATAATAGCCTTTTTAGATGAAATAGGCCAATGCATTTTCCTTATCTTGGAAAATATTTGATTTTGATATGATGGTATTCAAACAGACAATAGAAAAGAAATTGGGTTTTACTTTTTCTCTAGCATTCCTATGCTCAATGTTCAATTAGTGGAAGATGGAAATTATGGCCATTATTAGAGCATCCAAAAGGGGATTCCAATCCATTATCCACCACTATAGATATTAGTTTATGCTGAAATGGGCCACCCACATACTGCAATAAAAAGGTTGATTTTGCTCCAAGAAACCATGGACTTGTTGAGGTCAATCCAGACATCATGAGATATGTGTTGATTTTATTTTATTTTTCTTTCTTTTCTAACGAGACTTTTTCATTGAGAATCTCCACTAGTGATGCACGTTTGAAAACTATTAAATTTAATTTAAATTATTATTATTTTTATATATTTAAAGGTTAAAATACAGATGTTTATTAGTGGATATTTTTTTTTGTTCCCACCAAATAAATTGCCTATAATATGTAAACCTAGAGTTTTCACACTAAAGAATCCATTGTGGGAAGCTGAAGATTCTTTAGTAGATATCACTTGAACATCCATTTGATAACGGGTTTTGATTAGACAAAAATGAAAGAGATAAATCATGTTTGTTGTTCCACGTTTTAATAAGCTGTACACACCAAATCCTACCCTGATTCTTTGTCCTCTGCATTGCTTTTTAGCCACTTATGATCATCAAGCTCTTAGACTGAACGACAAATAAATGAATAAAAATCTACAAAAGTCCCTTTAAGAAGAAAAGATTGGCAGTTTGGCACAATTTGACTGATTTAACTCCTTTGTTTGTTGGAGATGATGCCCCTTTCAGTAAAATAAGTGATGCCATGCGATTGATTGAGGAGTTCCTTGTAATCAAGCACTTACTTTCCTTTGTTTTTTTCATCCAATTGTAGGAAAATTCATGAAAAGTGTTCTATCAATAAGATACAATGTTTAACTGTCGAATTTTCATCAATTTTGTTTATTGTCATGCTTTTCTATATTTTTTAAAATGATCTACATCATACCTATAGCTTACAAAAAACCACGTAATTCTCTAAAATTATGATCTTATCGAGGAAACATATCTATTGTGATTTCTACCCAAAAAAAAAAGTTCGAATGTACCCTTTTTTTATGTAGGTATTTATTTTAAGACATGGTTAATGAAAGGTGTAAAAGTCATTACAGGTCATTTTTATAAATTTATGTAAAAATATCACGGGGGTCATTTTTATAAATTTATGTAAACATATCACGGCTTTGTTCTCTTTGTCCACTCCTTAGGGTGGATATATAATTAGGAGAAAATTACATGTTATACTACAGTTTTAAAAGTTATGATTATTCACGTCACACCTAAAAAAACTATATTATACTATTATTTGTATTACATATTAAGTTATGCTGTAAATAAATATGAGCGGTATTTACATTCGGCATTTATGTAAACTCCCCTATAATTATAGTTCACTCTAAAATAACACAATCCCTGAGTTTTGTGGGCTCAAGCTTGACCACTCTAGTAAATGGGCTGGTTTTGCCTTCTCTAGTGCGGTGGGCCTTCTCTGTTTTATGAGCACTCCAATTACAATGGCCATCAAAATCCCAAAGCGAGCAATTCCAAAAATGGCCAGAACAGAAGACCCAAGAAGATGAATATCAAAAGGTGAACTAGCCGTATGAAAGCATTAGAAACTTGAGGTGAAACGTTGTTTGTATATAGGCTTTGTTTGACATGTCGTTCCAACTGTATAGTTTCGACTGTTACAGTATAAAAGTTCTCACAAACTATAATATAAAATAAAAATAGTGTATAGTGTAAAGCTCTTATATGCTATAGTAAATTTATTACAGCTTTTCATTTTAACAACACTGTCAAACACACTCATAGTTAAAAGTCTTTAAAAACTGTATAGTTTCGACTGTTACAGTGTGAAAGCTCTCACAAGCTATAATATAAAACAAAAATAGTGTTTAGTGTAAAGCTCTCATATGTTATAGTAAATTCATTACAGCTTTTCATTTTAACAGTTCTGTCAAACACACTCGTAGTTAA
Source organism: Artocarpus heterophyllus (assembly GCA_025403435.1). Lineage (NCBI taxonomy): Eukaryota > Viridiplantae > Streptophyta > Magnoliopsida > Rosales > Moraceae > Artocarpus > Artocarpus heterophyllus. The sequence goes on from CM046339.1 coordinate 23,537,422, forward strand.
AAGTCTTTCGAATTGATGCAATTTTAAATCCTGTGGTTCAAGTGGATGGTTTTTGAATCTATAACTTAGATATGTTATAGAAATGAAATGCCATTTGCATACGATATGTTATAAATATTGTGGTTTTGAATCTGTAACTTAAATCCATATTCGGATAGTCAGAAGCAATGTACCAAATCCGTCTATCTCTTTTTTTTTTTTTCTTTTTTCTTTTTTCTTTTCTTTAGTTAAGGTAGATAGAGATAGTCTTTTTCCCCCTCGATAGACTCCGATAGCCTCTCCTTATTTAAATATGTAAAACTGTGAATTTTTAACGCAAATGGTTCCGATGAGAATATTGAAAACATGATTGCTTCGTCTAATAGGAAAAAAAAAAAAAAAAAAAGAGGAACATATGTAGAAAATTGTCCATCAAGCTCTCAATGCAACATATTACATCTGTCTAAGAAAATAAAAGTTGGGAATTGGGTTACCAACGAGTGAAACATTTTTTTTTTTTTTCTTAAGAGAAATGGCAACCACATAGACAAGCTCAACTCTTAGCTCTCTCTATTTTATTTTTTTATTTTTAATTAATTTTAATTTTCCGTATCAAGAGTAATGATTCCAAATCTTTCTAATAAAAAAGAAAACTTATAATCGGATGGTGTGTTGGTTAAAAGTTCCGCGTCAAAAACATCTGATCTGGCAACTAATCGGTCCAAAAGGTGAGTAGAGAAAGAATAAAAAAATTGTCAGATTTTTAAAATTTTTTAAATAAATAATAAGTTTTAAAAATATTTATAATAATCCTGCAACTAATCAATCCAAAAGACGAAGAGAGAGAGAATAGAAAAAAGTTAGATTTTTAAAATTTGTTAAATAAATATTAAATTTTAAAAATATTTATAATAAATATCTATAAATTAAAATTTACGTCGTAGGTAAATTTTTAAAAATCTAACATTTACTTCAATTAGCTTAAAAAAATGACATTTATTACAACTTTTATTAAAAAAAATACGGTCCAAAAGGTACCAAAAAGCATACTAAAAATGGAATTTTCTGCTGATTCACTAGTGGGCATTAGAAACAACCCCCAAAAAAAAAGGAAAAAAAGAGGAAAAAAAAAAGAAAAAGAGAGAAAGAAACATGCAGAAAAACATCCATGATAAATCTGAACAAGCTGTCTTTAGACAGAAAGCACAGCAACCTAATTTGTACCATGTAATGTGTAATTATTAATGTGGCGGATGAAGATGAAATAGTAACTATCACGTCAATCAGGTCGGCACACATGAATTAAAGCGAGTTCTGATCTCCTTGACGACCGTCCACAGCTAAGAATATTTAAAAAAAAAAAAAAAAAAAGTTTGAAATCATTAGTTTACATCACTGGCCTCCTAACTAGTCGATCTATCCCTGATCCATCTATTATCTATCACCTCAAAAAATGAAAAAAAATAAAAATAGAGAGAAATTAAAAATACATATTTTAATACTCCCCACTGTACGACACGTGATTATCACCTGTCCACTCTTTTTTTTTTCCCCTCACTTTTCTTTCTTTCATCTCTTTTTTCTTCTTTCTTTTTTTGTTCATTTTTTCTTTATATATATATATAACTTTATTTTAAGATGTATTTATGTGTATTAGAAAAATAATAGGTTTTTTTAATAGTAATTTAAAATAAGTGAAAATAATTTCCTTCTAAAAATAAAAATTTTGTAAAAATTATATTAAAGATGTTTTTAAAATTTATCTTAAAAAATATGTAAAAATATTTTTAAAATTTTTAAAATAATACTAAACAGGCCAATATAACAACTAAAATATAGACGTGGACGGTGCGTGTTATATTTTTTAAAATGCTAATCATTATTTGTTGCTGCTTTTTTATTTTTCAAAAAAAAAAAAAGAAACCAAAAGAAAATCAAGCCTGCTAATTAGTTGTGCTAATTTGGCACTGGCTTACATATTTTTACTCGGGGAAAACAAGAAAAAAGCAAAAAGCAAAAAAAAAAAAGAGTTCTTGCATAAATCCTTCTACATGCAAGATTCAGATTTACTACAGTGAACCCATCATTCAGATATTGAAAAAAAAAAAAATTTGTGCGCGCCACAGAAACAAGCACACATATTTTTGTTCCGTGGAACTTGTAGATCCCAGAAAGAACGCCGTCGTCAGGACAATTAAAATAGGGGCTTTCATGGCTATTTAAAGAAAAAGTAGACGATCCCTCTCCAACAAAGATTTAATTTTGATGTAAACATTTCAGTTTGAAATGACATTTATGGCGACGAAAAAAGACTAGTGGATGAAAACCTTTGAAATGATGTAAAGAAGAGAAATCTAATGGTGATAATTAATATTCAAACATATTGTTCCTGTAAAATATTCATAGGGTGTTTAAGAGTTTAATTAAAACTAAAATATGTAGCTTATGTTAGTTTTACATTGTAGCTTTTTTTTTTTTTATAACTGTAACATATAAAAGTTTTAGACTGTAGCTATAAAAAATATTAATTAATATTGATTTTGTCAACTTCAAAGGTGCCGTCCGACCTAAATTACAAAAAAAATCTCATCTACAAGAAGAAGATGAATAAGAAGTAGAAAGTTAGAAAAAAACAATGCTTCCCGTTCGAAACAAGACCGCTCTACTGTCAACATCTATAGCCAACTCTGCATATCTCACTTTGAAATCAAGAACACATTTCGAATGCGACAGAGAAACATTCTTCCATGGGCAAAGAAGAGGAAAACTGAAGAAACATTGCTAAGAAGAAGATTCCACTGCAAACATTTGCTTAAGACTATGAACAAACTCTTCTCCTATGAACAAAGAAGAGGAAATCCAGAGAAATAAACTGTCTTTTATCTGCTATCAAACGTACTAGTTTCACATTCACATGAAAACTCTATTGCCAATGGCATTTCTCGCTTCCAAAACTCAAAAGAAATATAATTCCAATACGATAGAGAAACCTTCTTCTACAAGCATTAGTGCATTAACAGACGCGCAAGCTCTAAACTGATCATGATTTTTATTATACTTTCCAAGCACATCTAGGAAAATAGTAACATAAGATCTCGATGAGAAATTCGACTAAATTTTCCGATCAAGTTCAAGCGTTCTTAACGCATGAAGGTCATAACTAACTCTTACACAACTCACTTTCTTGCATTTGCATTTGCTTTTGCTGTTTCTTTCGATTGTTTACCCACGTATGTTTCATAAGAGGCTCTCGTATGAATTGAAGCTTAAAAGTAAAAGAAGCTCCAAAGTACACATAAAAGTAAATTTTAGTTTTCATATCTCAACACAGTATTTTATTTGTACCGAATTTTAAGATCCAAACATTCATTTGCAGGCTTTGACTTGAGAATTTGTTATCACCTTTATTTATGTGCTTTGAACAGAATTTAGAAGATAACAAAATATAGTTGGAACAGAAGTATATGCAAAGTTTTTTTCCCCCCTCTTCTGACACAACGCTAAATCAAATACCATGTATAAAAGAATGACAAGGCAATATATCTAATCTAAAATTAGAAATGTATTTGATCAAATTAAGAGACAAATAGCAGCATCTAGGGAAGGGCAAACAACAGATGGAAAATCGAATCAATTCAAACGGTTTCATGAGGATACAAAAGACATAAAGAAGAAAGCTAAAAACAAAAAATATAGCCATCAATTAATGTAATCAGTACATAAGGCCAGCGGTCCAAGACAACAACCTTTCACAACTTATTTCCTCTCTTGAAGAGAAAGGACAATAAAAATAAGGAAAATGAAACCCGCATGACCATTTCTGTGTTTTCTTAAAAATAGCTTCAGCAACCAGTATTGATGACCTACAAATGTGTTGGTACTCCAAATTATTTTTGAACCTATTCCTGTGCTACATCATGATGCCAGCCTTTTGATTTTTTTTTTTTTTTTTTTTTTTTTTTTCATTGTCACTAAAAATTGGGGGAAGACAAATTCAATGGAACGAAGGATAAGAAAAGTAGGAAAAGAAAACAGTGTTAAAAAAAATTACTCAAGCCCTCTCCTTCAAGGAAAAGAAAATTTTCAATTGAATCTTGAGTATACCTTTCTTCCCCATCACCTCCCCCACCCTAGGAGGAAAAATTACTGAGAAAAGAAAAGAAAATAAAATAAAATAGAATAAGGGTGCGGAAAATTACCAAATTAGCAAGACCCTCTTTTTGTCGATGGACGACAAACCAATCTGATACATCCATGGCTGTGAACATGGCACTGCTGCCTGAGAGAATCAAAATATTCATCAGCATCCCATCACAGCACAATTATAGACAAAGTTACCGGACTGCTTCCTTGCTAGTAACTTCCACTCTGGAGGACCTTCACTTGGAACCCATGAATTCACTTCTATGAAACTCTCACCACTTCTAGGTCCACCTATCACAATAAGCCTATCTCCACATGCTCTAAATGCCACACCCCAACCGTGCATTGACATGGCCCTCTCAGGCAATCTCCCCACAGTACACCACAATTTCCTCTCCTTGTCATATTTCTTCACCTCCATGTCGGCATAATCAGCCGCGTATAATTGATTGTTCACCACAGCCACCAGAGGCGGCGCCTCTGCGGTCGCAGGCATCTCGTTGGCAGAGGCACTCCGCCCTGGCGACATGTTCTCGATTTCCGTCCATGTTCTCGTCTTTAAATCGAACTCCTCGCCACACCTTAGAACCTCGTTGTTGCTCCCTGCAATCCCACCTATAACATAGAACTTCCCGTCCATGAATACCCCCGAGCACATCTTCCTCGGCTTCTTCATGCTCGGGAGCGTGTCCCAAGTCTGAGTCTCTGAATTGTACATCTCGGCCGAGTTGAGAATGTTTCCGTCTGAATCACACCCGCCTGCCAAAATTGCAATCTCTCCGAGGCTGGCGGATCCAAACAAGCATCTTGGAGCATTCATCCTCATCCCAGATGACCAAGAGTTTGTCAAAAGACTATATCTATGGATGACATGGGAATTCAACTCCTTCCCAAATACAAGAAGCTCCGTTCCCACAGCCAAAGACTCCTTATCCGAACACATGAAACATTCATTCGAGGCCATCCTCGGTAAATGCATCCATTTCCGTAGAATCGGGTCAAAGGCTTCCCATTCAAGAAGCTGGCAAGAGAAGTAAACCCAGTGTTCCACCACACCATTCAGCCTCCTAAGCTTATAGAGCTCGCCAGTCCGAATCAGCGAGCGAAAACTCCGGTTCACTGAGGCAATCGAACCATAATCCGATCTCGAGCATCGAATTAGGCAACTAATGGAGTTGTCCCTGCCAATTCGATGGATAAGCGAATCTGAATCTGATGAATTCCCAGCGGCTTGGCGGCGGCCGTTGGATACCTGGCGTGAAGCCTGTGATGACATATCAAGAAGCCTCTCACGGGAATCCAACAATAACTTAGCCGATTTCCTCTGCGGATGGTGGTGGTGGTCGCCGTCGTCTTCGGAGTCGGAATCCGTTTCTAGCTGCCGTTTGTTGTTGTTTCCGATATCGATTTCGAGACGATGGAAAGTCATGCAATTCCACTTGCTCTCGGACTGGCAAGAGCTCGAAAACATCCTCGATAACAAGCAGGACCGATCCTCCAACATGTCTCCGAAAAACCACCCCCAAAATTAATATTTATAGAGGAATCCAAATTCCAATCCAAAAACCAAAAAAAGCCTTCTTTTTTATTTTTCTTTTACGACAAAATTCCACCAGCAAGATTTTCTCTTCTTCGAATCCAAGTCACCAAGTCCCTCGAGAACTCGTTCGAAATTCAGAGCCCGACCTATTCAGAAAGAAATTGAAGGGAAAAAAAAAAAAAGGAACAAAATTTTATTGGGAAAAATCTAAAGGCTTGATTGATTGAATGAAACAACGAAAAACCCAGAAAGCATATAACTTTCCTTTTTTTTTGTTTTGTTTTGTTATGCGTTTCTAATGGTCACTGATCTGAAACCAATAAATTCAACGATCCAGATGAATTTTGAGGGAGGAAAAAAAATAACCAATCTTCCAATGAACTTCTTTATGTGTGTTAAGATTTTCTTTTTGAAAAAAAAAAAAAAAGAAAAGGAAAAGAAAGTCAAATTGCCGGCTTCGAACAAAATTTGTAGGAGAGGATAAGACCCAAAAAAAATCCAGAACCCCACAGCCAATAGAATCTTTCAATTATGAACAAAAACTAAGAACCATTTCTTTTTTTTTTTTTTGGTTTGAAGCTTTTTCAATCGTTTTAACAAAATCGCAATGCAGAAATCTTATCAAATTAGAAACAAGGAAAATTAGATCTGTTTCCAATTCTTTATCGAAACAAAAACCGTTTCTTTCTCTCTCTTACTTTATATCTTTCTTTCTTCCATTCTATCCAGTTATCTTCTCAAGCAACAAACAAAGCAAAATTGAACCAAAAATAAGTATCCATATATATCAATATACGTGTAGTAGTAATAATAATAATAATGAAGAAAAGAAAAAGAAACGAAGAAGAAGGAAAAACGAAAAAAGAACGAAAAGCCGAAAAGAAATGGCCAGGGACTTACGGATTGGATAAGAAGAAAAAAGGACCTGATTGGAATTTTGAATAAATATAACAAGCGAAACGAAAATCTCTCTCTCTCTCTTGTTTCTCTCTCTTCTTTCTTTCTCTCTGTGCTGTTTCTGTTCCTCGGCGTTCTGTTCACCCCAGAGTTGTCTTTTTTTCCTCCTTCTCTAATTGTCCTTTGGATTCTCTCTGCAAATCAGCGGGAGCTTTGCTTGGTTTTTTCGGCTTTGGGTTTGGGAGAGCAAACAACCCACAACAAAGCATTACACACAATCTCTTTTCTCTCTTCTCTCTTCTCTCTTCTCTTTCTCGTTCTTTCTCCCTCTCAACCCATAATTTTAATTTATAACGCTCTATAATTTCTCCATAATTATCTTATTCTCGAAAATTCCCAGATATAATTAACCATTTCTTTTTCATTTTCATTTTATCTTCGGCCGTAAAAATGTGTGAGTGTTTTTTTGTTTTTTTTTTTTTTTTTTAAGATTCTGAGAAAATAGTGGGAAGGTGGTGGGGCCTACAAAAGCTTGAGTTTAAGTTTTTTTTGCTGTAGCTGTGAGTCACCATTATGTCACTGACGACAGGCGAGCGCCGTTTCGGACACGTGTTGACCGGGGGGTTAACTGGAAACTGTCCTCCTTGGGAGTCTCCACGGGGCTGACAGTGCTAGAGTTACGGCTCCGTTACACTCTTGACGCTTTTTTTTTGCCGCTTTAAAAGAAGAATTTTCTTTTCTTTTTCTTTTTGTCGTTTCTAATTTCTCGTCTAGTCAATTTCTCGGGGAGTTACGGTTAAATTTTTGTTTTTGGACGTTAAAAAGCCATGTAAATCTGTAATAATCCAAATTTGACCGGTCAACCCATGTTTTTTATCTGCTGCATTAATGATGGATTATTATTTATATTATTCTTGTAATTATTAACTTTACTTTAGCTGTATTTTGTCCATGGGTAGGTTTAGATAAGTCGTTGCCAGCTCAAAGATCTGTCGCCAATCTTTTTCCTACCTCAAATTAATGTATTTCATTTAATGCTTTTGTCAGGGCAAATTCTTCAGCCACGGTAAGATCACTTCGCTTTATACCTTTCATAAAAATAACAAATTTTCCATCTTTTTTACCATTTATTTGACCGTAAACACTATAATATATAAAAAATTTATATTATAATAATTTTTTTATTTTTATTATAAAATATAATAATTTTTTATTATAATAATTTTTTATTTCTATTGTAGCATATAAAAATTTTATATTGTTTTTAATTAAAAAATTAATTAAAAATAACTAATATTAAGCTGTTATATGGCCTTTAGCTAGTAAATTCATAATTCAAAATTTGCTGATTTAATTGTCGAATTAGTCTTAGGAAAAAAAAGTTAAATTAGAGGCAAAATAAAATAGTTTTTGAATTAATTATCAGTGAAATAACTCAACTAAAATGCATAAACATTGTTCCAAACACCAACCTTGCCCTTAGTATTTGGCTATTTGTTGAATGCTAGATGCACGCTTCATTTTTATTTTTATTTTTTTGTGTTATAGGCTTCATTTGTTTTGTAAGGTCTTGGACTATTTTGCTGAGATTACGAACGTATGAAGGGATAATTTGTGAAAGCAGTGAAGTGAATAACCAAGAGACGATTACAATTCAACTCTCTTGCTAGTCTTTCCATACATAAAAATTAAGTTTATATTAGAATTTATGACCCAAACATGTACAAAGAAGCTCCTCAACACCTGAATTATGTTATTTATATCATTTTCCACCAGAATGTTGAAAACAAGATACTTTATCTTTTCAGACTTTGTTTTGCTAGCAAGTAATTCTTTCTATTTGGTGACTTTTTGATTTTTTTTTTTGAAACACGAAGATTTTTTTAAACCAATTCTGTTTGTTTCAAGCATCTTTTTCAAACATGGCCTTGTTGAAAATATAAATTACCAATGAATACCCTTCCCCCCATAAGTGATATTTTAGTGCCATAAGTCATTTCTCTTCGAGAATTCTCACACCAATCTTGTATCTTGACAGAAGTTCGTTGAGGTCTTTTTTTTTTTCCTGCACTTGCAAGGTTGTTGTTTTTTTTCTTTTCTTCTTTAAATTGTTGTTTGTGTTTAGGTTTGAATGGCTTGTTGTAGACAAAATATTAATATAGGATTAACAACATACAATTAATTTACAAAAGCAATTCCTAGCGAAACAAAAAAAAAAAAACACTGAAGTTTGCCGAATGTCTCCTTTCAAAATAAATTTACAAGATCGTTCAACCTTAATACGATGAAAAGATGAATATGCGCTTATTCTTTTGTAAATCATAACAAATGCTTTTATCAAAAGAGACTCAAAATCTCGTCTTATTTTTCTATCTTATTAGTTGTCCATTTAATTAGTTTTGGATAGTTCAACTAATTGCTTAAGTACTCTAAGTATCTAGTTTTTATTTATCTGGTTACATTGTTAAATTTAAATGAGATAACAACTAATAAATACTAAAAAGACAACTAAAAATATATATAAAAAAATAAAACAACATATCAAAACTCTATTGGCCGTATAAGTATTTTTTGGCCTTATACTTTCTAAAATTAATATTATATGGACTGAATATCATACTACATCTCTAGCTTTTATCTGTCACGTAAAAACACAGCCCTCCAACGTACACCGTAACAAAAGCCTACAAACCCCGTGCTAACTAAATACAGTCACAATAGTAAAAGAGAATTTCAAGGCAGTCTTTACAGTACTAAGTACTTCTTTTCAGGCCAAAAAAAGGTCACTATTGTACTTTTAAAAGAAAAAGCGAAGTCAATATAAGTAAAGTACAATGGATAAATTTTCTTAAAAACAAAGTACATGAAAATTAATTTCATTTTGCGTGACTTAATAGTTTACCGTGGCCATTAGTAAAGTAACACTGGTGAGAGAAAGGTTGTAAACTTTCATTTGAAAGCTCGTTTGTAACATTTTGATTTTAAAATCATAATATATAAAAATTTTATATCGTAATAATTTTTTTATTTTTTATTATAGTTATTAAAAATTTTATATTATTTATAATTATAATTGATGAGTCTAAGATCAAAAATAGGCAACATTTCAGTAATTAATTTCTTCTCTGTCAGATTAAAGTTTCAGTAATTAATTTATTCTCTCTCAGATTAAAGTCTGGCATTGGACACTTCAACCACCCAAAATCATAGCATAAACCCATCTCAGACTGCTCTCGGATTACGTGTGGACATTCTCCATTTCCAGTTTTTCATGCTGGAGAGAGAAGACGAGAGAGAAAAAAGCGCAACAAAAGCATATTAAGATATAATAACATATTTTTAGAGAGAGAAAGAGATACATGAGTTCTCACTCACCTAAACAAACGATAGTTAGATCGACTTTCACTGTGCCAAGATTCTCAATAATCATCTCAACTTTTAATTATACATTTCCATAACAATTCTTGCATATTAAATACGTTAAGCAAGGTGTCGGCCTCGCACTTTCCTTTGCCTATCAACCCCTCAATTGAAAATTCAATTAGATCATCATCTCCGTCCACTTTTTTCCCTCTCTCTCTCTTTTTATCTTCTCAATCAAACTATATTGGGCAGTTCTCTGCAGTAGTATAAAAAGAATACATTCTCAACAGTAATTGTTATTTGTTATTTGCTTTTTTTACAAAGAATAGTGAAATGTTATTGAATCATTAGATTCGTATTATTCAACTTAATTATTTTATAATTCTAATATGATTTAATATTCAAAAACCTGAATCATGTCACAAAAGGCTCTTTTAATTCAATATACCAAAAAAACTATACAAGAAATAGAAAAATATGAATGGAGCTTTTTATCTACAACTCCGAATAAGAGTTAAAAAAAAATGTCAAATCAAAAAAGGGCTTAAAACATCCAAACTGTCATGTGCGTTTTTTTTTTTTGGTTGACCTCTATGTCCAAATTCAACATCCAATGAATGCCCTTTTGCACCGTGGATAAGAGAATTAAAAATAAAGCCATACGGGCAATATTGTCTTTTCAAATAAAGAAGGGCCCACACTTAGGTGGTCGGCCTAAGGTGGCGAATGGATTAATCCCGTCAATGTAAAATCACAGATGGAAGTATTTTAAATTATCTTGTTGAAGATATTGGAAGGCTTTGATAATAATAATTATTGGACAAGTCGTAAGGCCGTCTAATAAGGACAACCACCTTGGTTTTACGACTGTTTTTTTCAACCCCATCTTTCACGCCAATTACCAAAAAAAAAAAAAAAAAAACTTACGGGTAGAAAAAATAAAAAGGAGTTGTTTGGTAGGTAATGTTTTGTTTAATAATATTTTTAAAATAGGTAAAAATAATTATGTTCTATAAAATAAATTTTTTTTAAATTATGTTGAAAGTATTTTTAAAATTTTTACCTCAAAAAATACGTAAAAATATTTTTAAAAATTCTTAAAACAATAATAAAAAGCCTATATGTTTTTAAACTGTTAGATTTAGTTAAAATTATTTTTATTTTAAAAATTAATGGTTGAAAAACTTATACTTATAAGTAGGTATTTTTTTTGTTTCTATAGGTGAAATTGTCATAAAATAAATAATTAAAATTAAAATTAAAAAAAAAAAGGAATTTTGAAAGTGAAGCAAAAGAAAGAAAAAAGCAAAATCTTAGCTGTCAGAATTTTCGGGTCATCTTCTCTCCGCGGTGGGATGGATGTGGTTCCAACCCAAAAAACCGTTGGTGATCCCACCGACTTTTTCTACCCTTTCGTACGATTGATCATCAACGTCCCGATAATCGGACGGCCCAAAACTAGCCGCTGGTTTCACGAGATTTTGACCAACCAAATATTTTCTGTGATTTCTCATATTTATGAGTGGTGCTTTTACTCGTTTTTTCTCACCAAGATAGAGGAAACGTTTTTTTTGGGGCATCTTTTGTTTAAGAAACGGAACGTGAAAAGATTATGGGTTGTGCAGTTGGGTGGAAGACAAATTTGACCACTTATGCCACCAACGGCAAGCGAGTTTAACGTGGCCGTTTTCGGGAGGGAAGTTTGGGGAAAAGGGGGAAGGAATATTTTGTTGTACGTTTGTGTTTTTGCGTGTCTGACTTGACGGCGTCGTCGAGAACTGGGAAGGGGGAAAAATAAGGGGCTCGTGCGGCGCACGTGACTTTAATGATGCACGCACACGTGCCGACGCGGGAATAGATATTTAGTAAGCGCGCGACCATTGAGGAGCAAGGACATCGGTCTAGGAATTCGAGCCACGTGTCGGCGCACGTGGGTAGCTCATACTTGTTGGGCCCTAAAACGTTAAAAAGCCTCCTATCCCAAATGGTTGTTTGTTTGAAATCCTTTTAGTACTAAATAGATTTAAATTTAGATTCAAGTATCAAAAATTTTTTAAATATGTATTTATTTTTTTTAAATCAAAATCTTTTAAGTATCAAGAATCTAAATTTTTTGAGTTATACTTCGTTTATATTTGAGGAAAAAAATCTAACTTATTTATTTGATATCTAATTAAGATAATTCTTTTTTAATTGTATTCCTAATGAAGAGAGGAATAAATTAAGGGTCCGTTTGGTAAATGCATTCAAATTAATGATTTAATTTGAGTTAGTGTGATTTAAATTATGATTTGAGTTAGTGATTTGAATTGTTATCCAACTTGACGTTTGGATGTGCATTTAAGTTTTAATTTGAGTATGAAATAAAATTATAATTTGTGTTTAGAGAGGTAGTGAAAATAGTTTTTGATTTATCAAGAAATCTAATAAAATCAATGTTAATGATCCTAAAAAATATGTAATATGAATATTAATTTATTCTTCTCTTCACTAGGAAAGTAATGAAAAAAGAATCATCTCAATTGGATAACAAATAAAGAAGTTATGATTTTTTTCTCAAATATATGAGAGAAAATTTTAGTTTTTACTGTAACAGAGATATTTAAGTATCAAAAGTTTAGGAAAAGTCAGAACTCTGAAAACTTGAATTCTTTGATACTCAAAGGATATGGATTTTAGGAGAAATAAACATGTATTCAAATCTAAGTTTGAATCTAAAGAATCCAAAGAGTTCTCAAAACAAGCGGGCCCTAAAATCCATATTGCATATTTTTTAGGACCATTAACATTAAGATTTTATTAGATTTGTTAATAAATCAAAAACTATTTTCACTACCTCTCCAAATGTAAATTCTAATTTTGTTCCATACTTCGATTAAAACTTAAATGCACATCTAAACGTTAATTCGGATAATAATTCAAATCACTAACTCAAATCCTAATTCAAATCATACTAACTCAAATTAAATCACTAATTCAGATTTATTTACCAAACGAACCCTAAATTATTAAAAATAGGGAAATGTTGTGAGCTCTTATTTATAAGACCTCTTTCTTAAGCCGTTGGATTTAATCTAATGCTGTAAAAATTTCAACTTCACTTAATTACAATAGGTTTTTTCATATACAATTAAAATAACACATAACACAAAATCTTACAAAAATAGTAAAAAAAAAAAACTTTATGAAATAAAAAAATTTATCTTCTACAGCAACAAAAGTTGTCAGACATGGCTGAGAACATTGTTGGCGTGGGAACCAGTGCCGTCTATCTCACTGGTGAGCCACCACAGCCACCGGAGGTGCCACTAATTGCGGTTGCACAACACCAGCTACCTCCTACAACACTCGACAGGCTCATGAATACAACTAGTTTTTTGGCGACCTTTATCGAGACTAGATCGGGCTAGGGTTAGCATCGATAGTTTGGATGATGGCCAGATCACCGGAGTCCCTATGGAGTCATGTACTTCAAGAATGATTATAGAATACAAAGAATAACAAAAATATACAAAAAAGGAGCACTAACAACCATGGAGGCAGTTTAGATGGACAAAGCTCACCCTACTGCTGCCATTGCAACCCACTGCCTCACGAGAGCTGTCAGCCCACCTTGGGTCATGGCGATTCGGTAGCAAGCACGATCCTGATCTTAATCGCCCCTTCTCCGTTAGCAACCCATGGTCGTTGTAACCTTCATAATAGGCCTTTGGCCCCGATGGACTATGGCGATCCATGGTGGCACCTCCCAGGCAACCAATTGAAAGGGAAAAAAAAAGAAGGAAAAGCAATAAGGGAAAATGCTATCTTCCACGGGCAGCCAGAAGAGGCTGTCGTCATTTGGGTTGAGGGAAGTTGGACACCACGATCTAGCGTCACCAAGGAAAATCTCAACCCACGCAGACAATCATTGGCAGCCATGTCGTTTTCTTCTTCTTTTTCAATTTTTGGTTTTTTAAGAAAAAAATTGGTGTACTTGATCTCATTAAATAAATGGTGAGCTTATTCGCTGTATCTAAATCTAGTGGACAAAAAAAGATCTTATTGACGGGATCTTTTAGCGGGTCATATCATATCATGCCTCTTAAAATTACTTTTAAAAAAAATCCCTCTATATGAAGGGGGAAAAAAAAGAAGAAGTATTGGCATTCAAAAGATAAATTATCAACTTTTGTCTAGAAAATTTTAACCTTTCATTTTATTTATTTTTATCATTTAGCCACTGAAGTATGACAGTAAAGTTCTTCTAGAGATTTTGTGATATCAACGTCATTTTTATATCATTCATTCTATGCATTTTAAACGTTGTGTTTATCACACAACATGTATTATAGTTGAATACTATACAAATGTGTGTTTTTTTTTTTCTTTCGATGAAAGTGCTTAAATTTTTGTTACCGTATAGTGTATACTTTTCATAGGAAGTAATACTACTATATACTAAAAATAAAACATGGGTCAATGATCATTTGATCAAACATTTCATAGATTAGGTTTGGAAGGAGCCTCGCGCGTTGTATATATTTCTCATTATTTGGATGCGGTTTCTCGTTTCTCTTAACAATTTGGATGCATTTTCTTCTTATTCTTTAAGGTTGAGTTCAAGGTTTCTTGCTCTATAGTCCCACTTTAAGTCTCTTTGTGGTCAATGGACTATAAAACGTTGGGTTTGTAATGTTATGAGCAAAACCAAACCTAGGTTCTTTAGTTACTTGGAGGCTCCTTAAATACTATAGACATCGGAGACGAGTGATCCTCATTTTTATAAAATCATAAAGGTAAAAAAAATTAATATATAAAAAAAACTATACACTAAGAATGTCTACGAGCTTAATTTTGTATTTTACTTAGAATCCACGAAATATCTATAATTTTCTTAATGAATTTGTTTATGATATAGTTTAACTTTTAAGAACGCGTTTAGTCGTACATATAACATATCTCTTCACCACATAATTTTGTCAGAGAAAATGGAATCACAGATTGAGCACAATGTTAAAATATGATAATACGGCCGCCTCTATGGACGTGGGTTTGCCTATGATAGCGGTTAGGCCAGAAACAGAGGAGAGCTTCACACATGGGGGAATGTTCGTCAGTGCTGGCTTTTGATTCTATTTTCCTGCTTTTATTATTTTAATTAATTTAATGCAACATGAATCATGATGAGCACATGGTAATCAAAGTCTAGAGAAAAACAACGAAAATTCTAGTTGAATCAAATGAAAATTGAGATTTTTTAAAAGTATTTTTGGCTTGAGAAAATTGATAAAGGGTTTGAAAGTTTGGGTATGAATTAATTAGTTTAAAATATTATAATATATGAAAGTTTTATATTGTAATTTATTTTTTGTTTTACATTATTTAAATTCAAAACATTTTTTGCTTCATACTATTTGAGTTTGAAACAATTGGTTATGCGAAATTAAGATCAGCCACTAATTCTTTGGTGCAATATTAACAGTAATACAATGACTTACAAAATACAAAAAGGTAGTTTTGGTGTTTTTGCGTCAAATCCCTTTGAGGTTTTTTTTTTAGATTCGTTGTGAAAAATTTTTCCACCGCCCTCATTTGAAATCAAAGTACTTTGTTACTTTTATAATGGTGTGTTTTGTCCCAAAGTGATCAGTGGATGATTTTGACTAATGGTACACACTAGTGAGGAGATAAATTAAAATTCACTATGTCTACATTACTTATGTTTGTCAAAAGAAGTGCTAAGCTAAAATTGGTGGGAATCAACAACTGGTTAATTAATTAATAGAGGGAATGCTTAAGAACCTTCTCTTCCCTCAGAAGGAGAATGAAAAGAATTGATAGTATTAACAATATATTACCAAGTTTTATTTGGTTCACAATGAGGGATTTGAGAAAAAAAAAAAGGCTCATGAGTTTTCAAATACATTTTTGTCTTTTTATTGTTGTTCATCCATTATACTTTATAGTTTTGATTTTGGTTGGTGGGTTTAATAGTTTTAACCACAGAGTAACAAAGACCAAAAGTAATATTATAAAGTATGGTCCAAACAAAACTATGGGCAGCCATTGGCAGAAAGCTTAATTAAAATAAATTATAAGCATTAAAAGTAGTTAATTCACTAAACATTGGTTGTTGGGAGCGAATAAAAAAAACAATCTTTTAGCCAAAAAAAAATAAAAATAAAAATCTCTCCTTTTTATTGGATCCCCCTAAATGAACCATTTGCTCTCCTTTTGTATTGGTGTAAAGTTAATATCTATCTTGTTTTCCAACCTAATCTTCCATACCATTTTCATCACACACGAGTGAACACATTAATACTTTATGTTGGAAGACCCTTTTGTTTTTCTCCCTTGATTGGATCGTCAAACATAATGTGAAACTATTTAATAATAACAAAGTTATGTTTTTTGTGTTTTTATATTCATATTATTTTGGTCGGTAACCAATTAATTATGACTTAAGATTGGCGGATAAGATCAAAAAGCTAGGTATAAGACCAATATAGGAAGCACGCAAGAAAAAGGATAAAAGCAGACTTGTAAAATAAATTGGCTTTCACAAGGGTCAAGTGGGATAACATTCTAACCCAAAAAAAAAAAAAAAAACTACACATAAACAAAACTTCTTCTTTTTTCCCCTCTAGAGGAGCTTTGAAAAAATGCAAAAAATCTTAAACATAGCCACGTGCAAACATCATCTTACAAAGTGTTACATTGTGAAGAAAATTAATAATTGAAGGACATATTATATTTATTTATTGTTAATATAATAAATGCCGTAAAATATATACCACAATAATAAAACAAACTTCAAAACCAAGCAACTCCACTATCTCCAAACCCACAAAAGGCGAAAAAAAAAAAAAAAAAGATTCTGGCGTGCACTAGGGGACTCATATCCCTACCCTCCGCTCAAAAACCGAGGCACCGTTTTCTCCAACGCTGTCGAAACACGTGTCCGAGACACGTGTAAAGCCGTGTTGCACATGTGAAGAATTATTGGAGGGTGAGAAAGCTGTTTAAATGACTAATCCCAAATCTCACAGAAACACACAACTCACACACACGCCTAGTCGCCAAGTGCACACTAATTAAGCATAGAAAAAGGTTTATTATAAACGGACATACTTTTTTTTTAAAGATATATATATATATATATATATATATATATATATATATATATATTCTTCATTGACTTAGACATTTCTGTTAGGTGCATTTCGTATCGCCATACTTTATTATTAAGGGCTTTTTTTTTTGTTTTTAGGTAGCATAAATGAGCATGCAATCTAGTATTGGGATGTGCTCTTTCATTTTATATTAACACTAATGTGGCAGCGTGAGCTTGTAATATTTTTTTGGGTGGGCTTGTGTCTATTGGAGGTATGATTTAGTAGCGCAAAAGCCACAAAATTAACCAAATATTGAAAGGTGCCAAAACATATTTAACAACAACAATAATTCTTTTTTTGGGAAATTTTTTTCAAGCTCTTTTTTTTTTTTCTCCTTTTCTTCTTCTTCATTTGGGGTGGGAGGTTTTTTGGAATCTTAGTGGTGGTGTTTGTTCCTTGTTTTGGAGTGCAAGAGAAGGGAAATTGTTGGAGGGGGCTACTCATGTGACATGTATGGTTGTTTGTATGACATAGATTTCATGTTAGTTTGGGTTTTACCTGTCAAGGGCCCATTTCCAACTTCATACAAAAGAAGGATTTTAAAAAATTAATGCTGTAGTGCCCCCAAATCATCAACTAAAACCAAAAAAAAAAGGAAAAAAAAAGTTTTCTACCCTCATATATTAATACCCCTATTCCTTGAATGTTGAGACTAATTGATGATGTAAATCATTTGCAATTGATTAATATATACCTCCGTATATAAGCTAGTACCACTTTTTAAAGCTTATTCTCTCTCTCTGTCACTCTCTGTTGTTATCTTTCTAGTTGTTTCTCTTCCCCCCACCCCAAAAAAAAAAAAAAGAAGAAGTATATTATATAATATAAAAATTTAAAATAAATCACTAGCATTGGTGATACTAATTGAGAATTTATCAAAGAATAATACTATAACAAACAAATTAATTTAAATACTAAATTTGTTTACTATTAATCAAAAAGGGTGCTTTTATTCACACTTCACTTGACTATTTATAATCTTTGAATATAGATTTTTATATTACTAAAAAACTCTTCAATAAAATAATAATTATAGTTGATCTAATTTTATAATTAAATCTTTTTTAATAAATTGAAACCAATAATACATATTTTTTTTCCTCACATCTCTGTATGAAGGATAAAATTCTAATTTTTACTATTCAGTGACTACTCTAAAATCATATAAAAGTATCATCAATTGTTTATTAATTTGCTCTTTTTTGAATATTCAACGATTCATTATTTCATAGTTTGGTTTCTGTTTGAATAAAGTAGCATTTATGACAAGTGCTTGTTCAGTTAGTTAAATTAGTAGATGTAATAATAAAAAATAAATGAATAAATAAATATTTTTTTAAAAATATAATTAATAGATATAATATTTTTAACAAATTATAGTGAATATATATAATTTTTAATTTAAAATTTTCTTTGTTTATGAAAAAAGTTTCAACAAAAAATAAAGAGAGGTAAAGAAATATTCGACGTGAAAAGAAAAATAAAATGAAAGGAAGTAATAGCCATAAAGATAGTTTTAGAATTATAAAAAATATAACAAATAAATTTAGTTATTTTAAAATTATAAAAGATGTATTTAAAAAGAGGTTAAACAGTTAAAAAAAGACACAAATACAACCACCCAATACTAATCTATCAAGGGCTATTGTATTTAGATACATTTCAAAGTAGAAATGAGGTACAAAAACTTAAGGTCCTCTTTTGCTTGAAGTATATAATAGTTTTGTTATATAAATATTTTTTTCTTAAAAAAAAAGGATTGAGAGCGATTAATACAAGTTGGAGGGCCGTGGTGAGAGTAGCAATTAAGTCAAACAAGAAGCACAAAAAGACAAATGAAGAAAGGTCAACAGAAGAGACGTATTCTTTGTGCCCTCTTCCTTCCTTCCTTCCATTTCCATAAGAAGAACCGAATATTTATCTCAAAAAAACATTGTTAGGCAAATGTCACCTTCAACACTTCCATTCTCTCTCTCTCTCTGTCCGAAATTTCCTTTCCGATATGCACACTATCATCTGGCAGATGATAGCTTTATGTCGTCTTCAAACATATTAAAGAAGGGAACAGAAAATCCGTGAATTTCGCCAAACCAAAGCAACCGACAATCGTGAATGAATCAAAAAAAAAAAAAAAAAAAAAAGAGAAAAAAGAAAAAAGAAAAAGAAAAAAAGATTAACATCCCTCAAAATACTCATCTAAACAACCACATTCGTGACAATGACATGTGTCCATTGAAGGATGGGAAAAAAGATTCAACAATGGCAAAAATGTTAAAAAAAAAGAAAAAAATAATAGCAATAATAACAATAAATAAACAAAAGCATCTTCTTTTTTTTCTCCTTTGTTTTTTCAAGCTTTGCCATTGCCAATATTGCATGTTCTTCTCTCGCTTTCTTTCTTTCTTTCTTTCTTTCTCTTCTTAGCCTTTCGCTTCTTAGAAAAGCCAAAGATTTTTAGATGCTTTTTCTATCACTATTTATGGCAAGACTTGCAACAACATTGGCCTATCATGCTATACTGCATGACCTATGAATGCCCATTTTAGCAAAAGAGGAAAGAAAGAAAAGGGCATAAGTGATTCCAATCTTAGAGCCTTAAATCACCCACCTCTCCTAATCATGGTGGATTGCTCCCTATAACAAGTGGAGCATCATTTTAGGTTCTGTTCTTGTGTCATTGCCTTAGATTTGATTCAAGGACTTTGAGAGAAATAATTTTTCATGAATTATGAATTCCGTTATTCCCTATGATTATGATTTGTGCTTGGGGAATATTGCATGTTAGCCGGTCTCTTTGCCCCTTTCCATGAGAAATTCATAGATTTATTAATGTCCTAGGACACATGGAGGTGGGACATTGCATATAGGTTATATATATATATATATATCATAATTTGTAGTATCACTTAAGCAAAATTAGATGAATAATTCTCAAGTGAGTGGTGAGAACCATGTTGTAATCACTTTTTTTTCTTTCTTTCTTTCTTTCTTTTTTTTTTTACAAAATAATATGCATATTTTTGGTGGGGGACATCCATGATTCCGCGACAAAGAAAAAACATCAAAGCCGTATTTAATTCATATTTTTCATCATACAAATATGTTACTTAATCAACTTTAGTCAAATTATGTATAATGGAAAATGGGATTTATTCAAAAACAGCAACATTGTATTGTAGCTTATCATCACATTTGCATACGTACCACATTTTAAAACGTGTATGTCAATCATTTCAAACTTTCGAATTCAAAAGCTACTATAATAGCTTTTTGGCTTTTGAGCTCATACATTGCATGTTTCCAATAACATTCCAAACCTTCATATATATATATATATATATATATATATATATACATTTATAAAATCTACAACATAAATGGGAAGAGAACAAAAATTGAGTTGCGTATGTACACCAAAAATTCTCTGTTATTTGAAAATGTTTCATACGTCTAATTTATGTCTTTCTAAGTATTTCCAAATTTGTATGTAAATTAGCTAATAGTTGTCCTTTCTGTGATTGCCAAACTTTACGTGAGAAGGCATCCAATATTCTCTCTCCAATGCCTCAATATTACACGAATAGTGGGGCATCTTTAGCAGTTACTTGTCCCATATAAATATTACCATATATCTATATATGATATTCTAGAAATCCTTCTCTATCAACTGATGAAGATAATTCCGTTAGACATGCGTTTTAAAATAGATGAAATATTAACTATATCTATGTCACAAGTTCATGGCAAGCAAGTAAAAGGGAAAGCAATGATGTTTCTTTGCTTTTTTCCCAAGTGTAATTTTTTTAAGTCTTTTGAAATAATCAATTATATATATATATATATATATATATATATATATATATAAAAGTTGTGACATTGGAATTTCGACTAGTGCATAAAACAGTGTAAAGATTTTGGCAAAATTGAAAACGAGTGACGAGTTATGAAACCGCCTTTTTGCCTACTCTATAAGAATAAGCAGAAGAAAATTTCACAGGCACCTATAGGGGCAAGAGTGTCTGTTGATATTGACGAATTGAACTTGGTTTTGTCCTTCTTGGGCAGCTATTTAAAAAGGCGCCGAAATTACAAAAGAAGAAAAATTTGTAGAAAAATAATACCTAAGAAAAAGCTTCTCTATCGTCTATCTAATGGGAGGAATCTATTTTTCATATATTTTGTTTAGACACGTAAAGGGTTTTTTGGCTGTAATTAAAGACTTTTTTTTATGATTGTTAAGTTGTGGTTAGGGATGGATTAAGACTAGGAAAAAAAAAAAGGGTTATTCAATATTCATATGTATCTCAGGAGATGAGACTAGAGAGCTATTCAAAGTTCAAAATGAGCATGCAAAAAGTTTGATTTTTTCTTTAAGCTTATCACAAAAAATGCTGTTGATAGTTGAGAACTTTTTTCATTCCGTTGGATATCTACAGATTAATTTAATTTCCTTTTATTATTCTTTTTTTTTCTCCAACCAAAAAGTCTTTCTAAACAAATTATTATAAGCAAAAAGAATTGGAAAAACAGGAGAGAGAAATTATAAGAACTTCGGTGGTTGGATCGTTTTATGAAGAAGATTAATTAAGCTCTATTTTAGGGTCTTGTTTGAACTCAAAAGAAAAATCAAAACAATGAAAAGAATGCCACCCCACCTGATTATGGAACCGGGTTCTCACCGAGGAATAATTCGTTGATTTTGATTTGACAAACAAGAAAAGTGCAATTATTTTGATTGAAAGATGCTGAAATGCATTGTGAAGGAATAATGAATATAATTATAATTAATACATAATAATAAATAAAATGAGATGGGCCAAAATGCGTTTGAAGCAGAGAAACTACAGGCCTGTTTATTTCGACACTCAAATCACAGTTTAAATTATTTTGTTACATTTTTTTTTTACAAAAATTTAAATCTTCGTTCAAATACCCTCGTATATGCTGGAATACATGCCTTGGCCGCAAGGACTCTGCATAAGTCATCCTAAAAAATTCAGTTCTTCTAATACTATGATGACAAATACACACACACACACATATATATATATATATAATAGATAAACTATATTATATTGTATTTTATAACATTGATTATTATATTACTAGTACATTTATACTATATTAATAGTACATTTGTGGTTATGTATCCCTTTTCATGTTTTTGTCCCTTTTTTATGAGTTGTATATTACGAGTATTAGTCTTGATAATCCTAAAGATGAGAGTTTAAAGGTCTATTTTAGAATTAAAAAGATAGGCATTGTATATTTGACTACGGTCAATGTAACATACAAAGGAAATAATGGCGAAAGCTAACGGTGATTGACAAGTTTGATGTTGATGCCTTGAGAAAAAAAAAAAAACTGCTTTATTGCATGCCTAGCTTGTGCATTATGCCGACCTCAATGGTCATTTCGTGGACCTCCAAGTCTTCCCTTCTCTTTTTCTGTTTGATATATATCAAGAACAAGAAAAGAAAAAAAAAACAGCGGATATTTATCTCTAATACTCTCTGTTTTAGGTTATTCAAAAAAACCTATGTTTTTTATTTTTTATTTTATTAAATATATATATTTAGATTATACTTGATATAAAAATATATATTTTACGTCAGTCAATAGTTAATTTTAACCTTTAAAATAATATCATTATCTTTAAATAAAATAAAAAAATAATATTTTTAAAAAATAAAATGAAAACAAAAACACAAAAAAACCTAATTTTTAGGGTATTTTATGCATTTTTGAAGTTTAAAATCTTAGTGTAAAGTTTTTTAAAATTTTTTGAAGTTCTCTTATATTTTAATTTGAGGGTATTTTAAGAAATTTTTTAGATCAAAATTAAAGATTGATGAGGAAAAGTCTACATTTATGCATCAAATATAATATAAAAATATACATTTAATAAAATAAAAAATCAAAGATGTAAAAATGAACCTAAAATATATAATATAAAAAGGTGAAGAGCGTAAAAAACAAACAAATGAAAATGAAAACCATCTTATACATAAATATATAATAGGACATTGATTCTAAAAAATAATAATTAATAATAACATTAAAAATCATTTTTTGGGAACCCTTGGGGGAAGAATTTGAAAAAAGGGCAAAAAAAAATTCTTAATTGAAGAAATGATCTCTTTTTTTTTACACAAAAAATATGCTTTTCTAGATAGGTAATCTGTCTCAGTTTTTTTCAGAAAAAAAGATGAAAATAAATGTAACGAGGAAAGGAACCTCAACAGAGTGAAAAGAAAAAAAACTAGAGCAGTTTCATACCTAAAAAATATGTTTTTTTTTGTCAAAAAATTGTCTAAAAAAAAATCATTTGCTTAAAATAACTTTTTCTTAAAGTTATTATTCAAAATGCCCCAATTTTGGGCTTAGCAGCCACGTCAAAGGAATCTAAAAACGTTTTGGGGGCGGAAACCATTTCAAAAAATTATATTTATTCTTTAATTTTGATTTATTCTTTTTAGAATTCCGTCATTCTGGTGTATGTAACTGAATCAAGTGACGACATAATTTTTGCAGTGTTTAGAAAGAGCATAAATCTTTGTTAATGAATTAGTGGCATCTCTGTGGACTTTTTATTATTTTCCTGTGCTTTTCTATTCTAACAACCATTGGACGGGTGGAGGAGAGCACATTTTGGTATTAGAGGAATGCCGTCTGTATACAGCTTAATTTACACTGCATTTTGGCCTAGAATGACCCAAATCATGAGTAAACGATATAAGGACAAAGTTTTCTTTAGTAGGAGAGAAACAAATTTGAAAAGGACATTACAGGTCGTAGCAAGGAAAAAAGAAGAGAGGACATTATGGCAAAAAAAAAAAGTCCAATAGTTTACAGTCTATCAACCTCCAAAATAACAAATAGAAGAATCTTGTAATAAGATTTGTGAAATTGATTTTACCCTTTGAAGTAATTATAGCAAGAGAGATTTTAATACGTCTCACAAATGTTAAAAAGTCAAAAGTAATTTTTACAAATGAAAAAACGAGCATTTTCTATGTGGTTTGAATTAGCGTTTAACGCCCGCGTTAGAATTTTGAAGCCGCGGCTTTGGAATTTTGTGCAAAATGCATATGAGATAGAGGACCCAACACTTCGGTGCCATGAGAGTAGCGCCTCAGTGCTCGGGAGGTTTCACATTGGCGTGGCAGCGTCCAGTGGGTAGCGCTATGCCGCTGGCCTGTTTAGTGCGCTCGAAAAGATGGCACCACGACGCCAGCTCTAAAAGTGTTGATTTTTTACAAAGGTAATTTTAAATTGTTCCGAACTATTAGGTTGATTGGTTGTATGCTTTCACACAACTAAATACCTACTATCAGCAAACATATATGTTGTAATAGATATGTCATTTCGCAAAATGACACTTTTATGTGAAAGATTATATGAGTTACAACGGTTGTATTTATTCATAAAAAGCCACCCTTGTGTCTTTATTAATACTCTAAAATTTTCAGTTTCATAATATTGTTCCATAACACCATATTATTTTTGGATATAGCATTGAGAATTAGCTATATCTTGGGTTAATTTAATACAAAATTCTGTTAGCGAACTTCTTATAATGGAGGGAAATAAAACCTTCAAAACAATATTCCCATGAGCCTCAAACCCAACTTTTTTTTTCCCAAAATTTTGTCGCTTCCATTTTCATGTTTCTACTCAAATCAACAATTATAAACTGCTGGGTTTTTATATATCGTTATATATATATATATATATATAATTTTTATGTAATTTAACAGTCTAGGACTTTTGCCTTACGAAGTAGGAACACCTTAACTCGTTACTTTCTTTAATATTGTGATTATGTCTTTCTCATTTTATGCGTTCACCTCATTTTCTTTAAATTTTTTTTTTAATAAATCAAAGGCCAAAGTACCCTACTAATGCATCACAACATGGTCGGCTGCTGGCCACCTACTGACTAGTAATTGTTGGCTATTGACGACCACCTCGCTGTTAGGCGAATGACTCTAGAAAAGGAGAGGGAGAGAGAGAGGGGGGGGAAAGGGACATGACAATTTCATCATGCTCGAAGTAAAATACATTGTAGGACTAGGAGGACATGTCTTTTGTTTCTCCTGTTCTACTCAATTAATGCTCAAAGTAGACTTGGGCCTAGTCCTAACTAAAACCAAAGAAAAAGCTTTGATGCCCTGAATTCTGCCATGAAAAAAGATTGATCAATTCAAGCACGCTGTGGTTTCATGGCAGATCTCTAGGAGCATTCAATAGTGAGATTGACTAAAATTTGTGCAGTTTGAATAGCTCAAACAGTTAAAAATTTGTCCACAAAGAAACATTAGTTTGGTTCATGTCTAGTTATATTATAAACTATCTAATTTTCTAGTTCTTTCCACTTAAATAAAAAAAAAAAATGGAGAAGATTCCATGCCCGTTCTCAAAGTTCTCAATAGTAAAATAATCATTTTTTTAGAAATAGGATTGCAGCTTAACTGACAATAAAATGTTCGCATTCAATTTTGAATATTGTTCTAGCAACTACTAACAAGTAAAGCCAAAAAAAAAGCCAAAAAAAAAAAAGTGTTTTAAAAAGGAAAGTGATGCATGAAGATACTTAAGCTTAAGGGCTGGTCTATGCAGTTGAGCCTTGAATTTGTCCCTTGAATGCGCCTACAAATTCCAAAGTGACTCCTCGAAGTAAAGTTCTAAACGAATTATGTTGGGTTAGACCATCAAGTCTAATCATGGTGTTATTTAGAGGTTAAATTTTCTGTATCAATTGCAACTTTTGGTACAAATTGTTGCGTAAACTTCCACAACAATTGGCATGAGAGCGAGCAACAGGTTCTAAGTTTAAAAGCTTTTCCTTACAAGCGAGAGGGAACATATGAACCCTCAACTTGCAGGTGGGCATATGTGTGGTTTGGGCTTCAAATAAGTACATAAGCTCATTTGTTGGGTTGCTCAATTCAAGCCTCCAATCTGACGTCCCGAGCTTTTTGTTGTGAGCCATCGCAAGCTTGCGCCCGAAGATATTAAATATTACGGTCCTCCCTTTGCCCTAGGCTAGCGATGATGGTATTTTTTGTGGGGATGAACCCCACCACCACTCGCCCTAAATGGAGTGGGGATAAGGGATAACATTCAGGGATCAGGACAAAATCTTATCCCGAGTTAAGGGCCAAGCGGGTTTGAGAGAACTACTCTTTACACGCCTCTATCCTTATATACATATTTAATAAATATATACATGTTATTAATTTGTTAAAAATACATTTATTGTTGTCCTTAATATTAATTTTGTCTCTATATACACACACATATATGTATATATCCATTTTAGTATGAACTTCAACTTATTTTTGTTGTGTTACTATTGAATTTTCGTCAATAATAAACATCATTATGGGGATTAGGCGTGGGTATGGGTAAGGCTCCCTCAATTTGGATTTCCATTTCTGTCCTTACCTCTCTGCAGGGGAATGAAAGCATGGATGAAGGCGAGGATGAGGATGGTTTTGGGGAGCAGGATGGGTACAAATAAGCATTCTCCAACTTCACCCCGCCCCATTTGCCATTTCTACACCAAACCTTCAAAGTGATGACAACAAATCACCGGAGATGTACAACCATCGTAGAAGTGTAAAAACCACAAGATATTTGCGAAGTTCGTAATCATAACGGTGCGAATCATGAACGGCATTGCCACAATAGTGTGAAGCTTTGCGACGAGCTTGGTAAAGGATTGTCACAACTAGAGGTTTCAATTTGCGCAAGGCCAAACCGGTTGGTTTAACCTGTTAGTAAATTAAGTGATATACTACTTATTTGCTATCATTATTGTGTTTTACTATTTATTTTTTTTTCCTTTGATTCATACCACTTCTTTTAGCTAGAAATGCTAAAACACCTTTAGATAATACTTGTTTGTCTAACCTTAACCCGAAATACTTTTAATCAATTATGTCTTTATAATCCTTGGAAATGTATGTTTCAAACTTTCTACAAGAAATGGTAGGATTGAAAAACAATGTCACATAGGTGGTATTTCTCAAATTGACTTTTGGTTTGCATCATGACTTGAGTTGAGTCGAAGATCTAGGCCCTTGAGACACCCCCTGTCAGATTTTTTTCTTTTAATTTTTTAAAATAATCCTTTTATAAAAATATGGGCCGGCTCGACCTGCTCGTAGGCCTATGTGGGCTTCGAGTCCTGCCAGTTCTTCCTTTGCTTGATTTTCTCTTTTAGCTCTAATGAGCTTGGTCAAGCGGCCCAAATTGACACATCTAATAGCAACATACATGACACACTAACGTTCCAAAGGCAATTTTGCTAATTTTAACTTATTTCTTTTGTTTTAGAAAACAACCATTAATCTACAGCTTTTGGAAGACGACTATAATTTATGAAGAACTATATTCTACACATAGCTATATGCTTTAAATTCATTTGATTCAAGGTGGAATTTTATGGGGTCAATTTGAGAAATATGATTTTTTTTGGCATTGTTTTTTAATTTTATTATCTTTATGAGAAAGTTTAAAACATACCACTTTTAAAGAGCATAATGACATAATTGATCACAAGGATTTTGTGTTAAGGTTAAGCAAATTTGTGTTGTCTAAGGATATTTTAATTTTTTGGGTAGAAGAAATAGTACGAATGAAAAGAAAAGAAAAAAAAAAAACAATAGTAAATTTCTCGCAGAGGAAAGAGAGCATAGACTTGGTTAAGCCCACCAAAGATGTTGGACTCGGGCGTCCATTGCTTGTTTTGGGCCAGCCTTTCAGGCCCAATGTTGACAAAAACAAAAATAAAAATAAAAATAAAAAAACAACGTGAAAGACAATAAGAGCGGGGGCAAACGACGGCCTTTGACGAGCAGATGAGATCAAAGGGCGCCAAACTTTATGCCAAAAAAGATGTGCAAGTTTAACGATTCAGTCTCAATCGTCTTCTCCCTTTGTCTCTCCTTCATGCTTGCCTCAGTTAGCGCCTCTTCTTATGAACCCCATCTCGGATCAGCTCGTGTTGTTTTCCAGGTTCTTTTCCTACTCATTCTTTTCCCAACTTCCTTTTTTTTTTTTTTTTTTTTGCTTTTATAGCTTTGCGTTCCCTTTTTTCAGTAATTTGGAGGATACCCATTAATGGGCAAATCGAAATTCGTGTGTTTAAATTGTTGCAGACAGAGTATGGCGATATCGAATTCGGGTTCTACCCAGATGTCGCACCCGTAACGGTTGACCACATTTTTAAGCTCGTTCGTCTCGGGTGCTATAACACCAACCACTTCTTTAGGGTAATTAAAAAAAATATTCATTTTCAATATCGGTAGGAGCTGTTGTCGTGGCCAATTTCATTAGCTCTTTAACCGTCTAATTTATAAGTGGGAGCAGTTTTGTGTTGAGTATTGAAAATTTTTTACATGCATACTTAGGCTATCTCCAATCCATTGATTACCTTATTCTATCTTCAAAATAGTAATTTCACATCTCTCAATAATCTCACCTCCAACCTATTTACTCCAAACTTTACCCTAAAACGAATAATCCATGTATATTATTTTTTATAATCTTGACAATTATTTAACATATTATTGTAATAATATATTAACACTCCATTTTGGTGTCAAGGAATAGTTCTAATCCAAATTTGGAGTTGCAGTATTCAATACTTCATTTTAGAGTCATGTTTTGAAGTTAGGTTGGACCCCAAATGCTACTCCACTTTGAAACTGGGTTGGGGATGGCCTTATAGATCCGGTAGTGAAAAAGAACGGTTCCTGCGGTAGAAGTTCCTTTTTATTTATTTTGGTTAATATGAATGCAATGTGATTGGAATTTTTGATAGGTCGATAAAGGGTTTGTAGCCCAAGTGGCGGATGTGGTTGGGGGGAGATCGGCTCCTATGAATGAGGAGCAAAGAAAAGAGGCTGAAAAGAAGGTCATTGGTGAATTCAGCCAAGTTAAGCATGTCAGAGGTATTCTTTCTATGGGCAGGTAAAAACATTGTCGTTTTCTAATTGGAACTTAAACTAAAGTCACATCAAGCTCTGTTGTTGAGATTTGAAGTTTGGGAGCATTTTTCTTGAAGAAGTTGCCATCTTAGTGAGTGAATATTTGACAAAAACATGATATTTTCTATGGTTAGTTCTTCTTGTTGTTTGTACTGGTTCATTCATAAAAGATAGTGTTGGTTATTAAGTCCAAAGACAAATGAGCGGCAAGTGGTTTGACAAGACAAAACAATAGTGCCTATGAAACATTTTTTAGGACGTGGGTGTTTCTGCCGGATTTGCATTTGTATTCTCATTTTCGCCGCCTTGTAATTGCGAAGGATTACAATCATGACACTCACTGTATTCCAAGCTTTTCTAGACATTTATTCCTCCTGACTTTTTGTACCACTGAACTCTCTTAATTATTCTTTGTGTTGTTTTTGAGTAGATATGAAGATCCAAACAGTGCTCAATCCTCTTTTTCAATCCTTCTTGGAGATGCTCCTCATCTTGATGGGCAGGTATGTAAATTGCCACTAGTAGTTTAACATAGTTGATAACAATAGCAATTGACAAGACGGATCATAAGTAATTTGATGTAAATCCTCCTCAATCAGTATGCAATATTTGGGAAAGTTACCAAAGGCGATGAAACATTGAAGAAACTTGAGCAACTCCCTACCCGCCGTGAAGGGATCTTTGTGATGGTAAGTTGATGTTTGGTTTTCAGTTATTCACAAGTTTCCTATAGAATACAGATGAATACGACTATTTTTGAGTGAGATTATATTCTTTTAACTTACAATGTAAAATACAAAATATCGAAATCTTTAAAGATCTTGTAAACGTTGATCAACACCAACATCTGACTAGTCACTACTATTATGCATGAAGGGTTTGTGACATTAACTTTATCTTTAATCTACTTCAGTCAACCTAGAAAATCATATTAATATTGTTGTATTATATGTTACTTTCTTTGCATTCCGAGCCTTGAACAATCATTCTTTTCGTTTGCAGCCAACCAAACGCATCACGATTCTGTCATCGTATTATTATGGTGAGAATAAAGCAAACTAATCCAACTTTACTTCAGTTTTTGGTGCACTTTCTGCTTCTTTTTTCATTTAAAACGCAAAATCTTTTAAAATTTATATCATAGGAAATATAGTGCATCAACATAATCTCAGGTTTTGCCGATTACACATTCTAACTTATAAATTTTGTTTTGTTTTTGGTTTCAGATACGGAAATGGAAAGTTGCGAGGTGGATAGGTCAATTTTGAAGAGGAGGTTGGCTGCATCTGCAGTTGAAATTGAAAGACAGGTAATTTCGATGAATTCGACTAGACTTTTTGTAAATGATGATTCTATTTCTACGCGAAAGTGAACTAATCATGTGTTATGTTGCAGAGGATGAAATGCTTTCCATGATCTGCAGAAGAAACAGAACAATGAGGAGGAAAAACAGAACACGATATGTCTAAGTTTCGCCGGTTCTTGACGTTGCTTGTATTCTATCTGTCAGTTGATTGTGAAAGAGCCTGTACTTCTAAGCAGAAAAGAAATGGTAATTTACAATTCTTCCATGTTTATGCACAGTAACAAAAGAACATAAACCGCCTGCTGAGCGAGGTAATTCCCAAAAGCTTATGGACCTCTTAACCCACAAAATCTCAACCATGGCACTTTGCGGCGTTTCAACGATCGTTGTTTTATCTGTAGTAGCACAACCGTTGAACATTGTTTGATAGGGCTGTCCATGGTATGTGTTGGGTGGGTTTTTTTGCTTCTCAACTTACCAGAATCAATTCCGGCCGGTTGATTCAGAATTTTAACTTACCCAAATAACCAAAGATTATGAACCAGCTCACCCACATTTAGTTCGGGTTAGATTAACTACATCGTATGAGTTGGAGGGGTTAGGCTTTATAAAATTTGAACTAACAGTGACTTAAATCCAAGTTCAACCTAGTATCATACTCTTTAAGAATTACAAAAAAAAAAAAAAAAAGTATAAAAGTGAGAAGTCAACAATACAGATCTAAATAACAAGTCATAATCACATAAAAAAATTAAAGAATTTTGAGATTCTCTTGATGAAAATAAGAAACATGAACTTATATATTAAATAATTGTCGATCTCCAACAAATACTCTATGTGAAAAGGGTGATATAGTAATTGACACATGATTTTATAATAATATATTTTGATGTGTCTAAAAATATTATATAGGTTACATACATGGTTTTTACGATTTTGGTACTCTGTTGTTTGAAAAATATAAAATTGATATCTTGTAGTTTTTAAAATATTAGTTTGATACCTTGAGTCCATGTTTTGTGTTGTGAAATTTTCAACTTATTTTTTATTAATAAACGTCAAATTATTTTGTCAAAATTATAAAAGAAAATAAATACAAATAATGTCAAAAAATGAATAAGTCAATATATTCTTTCTTTTCATGAGTTTTACTTAATCATTTGTTTTGATTTTTTGTTATAGTTTTACAAAATCAATTTGAGATTAATTAATAAAAGGATAAAAAGGAAACTTTACATAAAAAATAAGAATTTAGAGTACCAGAATGATATTTTTGAAAACTACAATATATTGTTTTGTTATTTTTCAAACAACAAGGAATCAATGTGAGTTTTTGAAAAACACAATGTATCAAAATTATGATATCCCATGTGTGTGTATATATATATATATAATATTTTCATATACAGAGATATAACATGATATCATTAAATTAATTATTATATAATTAAGGACTTTTTTGAGATATTTTAAATATTGTATTAAATTTTAATTTTATAATAATAATTTGGTCTATAATTTTTTCAAAGTTTATTTGGGTTTGGTTGGTTGTACTGAGAAAGCTTAAGCCCATACCAACCTAATCATCTTGGTCTGAGTAAGTCGTAACCCAATTTAAGTTTGAGTCTGAGACAGGCTCAAGTTATTGCGATATGTTAGATAGTGGGTTTGAATTGCGATGATTTAGCTTTTTTTATTTGTTTGAACTGTAAAATCTAAAAATGAGAATGAGAGAAATAACAAATTTTTAAGATTTTTTTAAGTAAATAGTACGTTTTGAAAATATTTATAGTAAATAATAAATTTCTGAGTAAATAATTATTTACTATATAAATAATAATAATTTAACACTGAAAATATGGGGATAAATAAGTTATTTGCACTTAAAATTTTATTACATGTGTAAATAAGAATTATTTATATTGTAAATAAGGATGTAAATAAATTATTTTCCCTCCAAATTTGATATTTATTATAAATAGTTTCAAAACCTACTATTTATTATAATTAATTTTAAAAAAGTGATATTTACTACAATTTTTCAATCTTTTTTAAAAAAGTGTAGAATCGGTTTCTAGCAGTTAAAAGTGTAAAATTCGATTAGAAAATAAAATTTTAATATGTGTTTCTATACATGTTGAAAACTTTAACTAAGGAAGTATTGTGATTCAAATCCCAAAAGAGGGGAAGATTTCATTGTTGCAAAAGGTTTAAATTGTTGGAAATTTTGGCGCGTTTTTGTAAAAATTTTGTAGTAAATAACATTTTTAAGAATATAATTGTAAGCAACATGTTTTAAAAATATTCATAATAATAGCAAATTTACTAGGCAAAAAAAATCTATTACTATTTAAAAATATTTTTAAAAATATATACAAATTTAATTTGCTTTTTATTGCTATTTATTTCAAATATTTTTAAAACTTGCTAGTTACCCCAATTTTTGCTTTAAAAATGCTACTTAAGTCTATCTCTCTCTCTTTTAAACTAAACACCAATTTGTAAATTTGTTGGACCCATGAGCCTAAGTCACCTAAGTTTGGATAGATTGGGTTATTTATTTAAATCACTGAACTTTTTGTCCACCCCTACTAGTCAATCTCTCTCTCTTCCAAAGCATGTTGGTAGACCTTTCCAATGAAAATCTATCTAACTATTTTTTAGACCAAAAAAACAAAAAAACCTTATCCACAAACGAATAAAAGTGAATGAAGATCATTTTGCCTTTGGTTCCTTTCGATTGGTGGATGAAACGTTTGGCAGACATATTTTGCAAATCTTATCACTTCTCACTTTGAGTTCCCTAGTTGTTGGAGTTAATTATGCAAACATTTTTATTATCCACATGGGTAGGAAATGGCGCTGTAAACGTCTTAATCGCAGTTTACTTACCACCAGAATAACATGAATTGCGTTGCTGGAGAACATTAATCTCATTCCTTTGTAATCCTTGTTTACTTGTACTTTTGTGCCCACAAAAATTAAATAAGGTGTTTGAAGAATTACAGTTAGAACCAAAATTTTGAATTGAAAATTGTAACATGTGAGAGCTTTATATCGTAGTTTATTTTTTTCTGATCAATGTAGCATATGAGAGCTTTACGTTATAGCAATAAAAATTGTTAGTTAGAACTAATTCTGTCACACACTTGCAAAAATATAATTAGGAAATACATAGTATTATTAAGATTAAATGACAATTATGATCATGCATCACTGCCCCCAAATTCTTGGATTTGTGGAGCTCGACAGTCTTTTGTCCTCCAACTCTTAAACGTATTTCAGAGTTTGAATTGAATGTGTTTTTTTTTTCTTTTTTTTTTTTTTCAAAATGGCAAAAGCAACAAATCGAGCACCCATTGTAATGCAAAGGGATTGTATTCACATTTAATTGGTGATTTTTTTTTTCATCTTTCATTTTTTTTCGTAAGTCTTAATTTTGAACTTATCAAGGAGCTTCATTGGCGGTAAAACAATGACTTTGTACAACAGAGTTTACATGGCATCCTTAAAAAGTGACACATGGCATTTCCGTCAAAGAAACCAACGAGTGAATGAGGGTTTGTTTGGTGTGCAAGTTCAAAATGGTTTGATTTAGAACTATATGGGTTGAACTGTGGGTTTCAAACTTTATGGTTTAAACGGTGGTTTTAAAGTGGTATTTGAAACATAAAGGTTTAAAACGAGAATAATGACTTAAAATGAGAACTGATGTTTAGAAAACTTAATTTATTAAAGAAAACGAGAATGAAAATGGTTTTACTATAGAAAATGGTCTAAAACCATTTGTAAAGTTTGAATTTTGGATGTTTAAATCGGTTTAAAACCGTTTCAGATATTATACTACCAAGCGTTAATTTGAACCGTCTTTTATGGTTTAAAACCGCATCTATAGTTTACAACCTAAACACCAAACAAAACATAAATACATTTTCAAAGTTTCAAGAGAGTATGACAACACAAGTGCAGTTGGAGGGCACATTGTTAGAATGCTATAAGTTTCTACAGGAGTATTCATAAATTTTATCGGAAGAGATGGAATTATGATTCACTTTCAAAATAATGTGGCAATTCTTTTATTCCTAAAAATATACCGTATAATTTATTTTTTAAAACCTTAGCATTTTAAAAATTTCTGAGTTTAGTGGGATTCTTAATAACATAAAGTAAATACCTTAATGCAATATTTCTTTCTTATCCAAAATCTTTTGCACGTATTTAGCTTGTAATTAAACGTGTCATAACTGTAGCTAAAATGTTATATCCTTTGACACGTAGCTGATGAGGAGAGGCATCCCCCCTGCCAGAGCGGAGCCAAAAAAAAAAAAAAAAACCCAGGAATAACGGGACATATTATAAAAGTTTTATTATATACATATTGCGATATGGGTCAAATAAAGAATTTTAGAATCTTAGAGGACATAGACTATAAATTTTATTAACATTTACATGTATAATTTTTTTTAAAAATTAAATTTCAGTTTTGGTGGCCACTTACCCTTGACGCTATATGGTTTCACCTTTGCTCATGCCCATGACAATGTACTAGTGAAAACACAACCAATCACCCCCAACGAAGTGTATGAGAAATTGTAATACGTCTCTCAAATCTTTAAAGTCAAAGATCACACAACAAAATAAGAAAACATGCATTTTTCAAGTATTTAGAATTAGCATCTAGCATTACAGCACTGGAAATTTGAAGCTGCGGCCCTCAGCGGTGGACTGGCGTTGTGGTGCCCAATTGGCAGCATCCCGACACTGACTGGGTAATATTCCATCACAAAAGTAAGTGAATGATAATATTTCAATGGGCAGCACTGATCCGAATTTGCTAATACTTTAAAGCGTGTGATTTTGAATGGTTTTAAACCATTGTATTGTTTGGTAGCATGCTTTCACACAAAACTGAATAACTAGTACAAAGTATAGATATATCTATTGTAATAGTTATGTTGTTTCATGAAAGTATGCATTCATGTGAAAGATTGCATGAGTTACAACGATTGTGTCCGTTCAAGAAAAAACATCACCGTGTCTTTATTAATGCTCCATAATTTTCAATTTTATAATCTTCTTCTAGAATACTATATTATTGCTGGATATAATGTTTAGAATTTATTATATCTTAAGGGTAATTTGCCACAAAGTCCCGTTAAGAAACTTTCGTAGCAGAGGCAAATAATCTTAAAGAAATTATCTATATACGCCTCAAGCCCAACTCTTGTTTTTAGATTCCTACCCAAATTCTTTAACATAAGGACTAATTGGAGTCAGTTGACAGTTAAATAGGTTAAAAACCCCAAGTTTACCTTCTAGTCTCTAGGGTAAACTTTCACAAGCAAACACAGCAACATGGCAATCAAAACCACATGCACTAAGTCAGATAGCAGGTGTGCTGTTTTTACCTTTTTTCGTGGGAAAAAGATGGTATCAGTTGCGTCTCCTTCTGTCGTCTCAGCATGCAGTAAAATTTTATATGAGCCTCACGATTGGAACAAATACATGCAGTTTCCAATTTGTGTTTCACAATTTCAGTCCAACGAAGAAGACACAACATGTGCTTCTTATCATGTGGCATTAATGAATTTTTGGCCAATATTATTCCAAACGGTGATATATATATATATATATATATATATATAATCCTTGTATCTAGGTAGAAATTTTACTCTCCTTCCAATATGTATTTTTATTTGTCTTATTATTACGCAAGAATAAAATATGTTTCTCATTCAATCGTGAGTCCCATCAATGGATGCCACTAGGCTGACTTTTTGTGTTACTGCAAATTTTAGAATGTGCATTAACTTTGAAGGACACTCTTATATCTATATCTATATATATATGACACCAAAAGGAAAGGCGTGAAGAGGGGAACAAAGTCACATGGCTATATAACCCAACAAAATGGCACTAGTCTATGGGAGAGTGTGGTTCAAAATTCTTGCGCACATAATTTCGTTTCAAACTTTTGCTACATGGGTTGTTGGCTCGTTGCACCCTATTAATTGACTGCAACTTTCACATGGAGACAAAAGGTCTTGTATCTATTCTCTCTCCATCACCCTAAGAACAAGAACAAGAAGGATTTTTGTTCTACACAATTCAAATTACTCCGTTTTGGTCCCAACTCATTCTGTTCTTTTCTCTCTCTCTTTTTTTTTTTTTTTTTTTTTCAAATTCAATTTCTGGGGTTTCAATAAGAATCCAAACTGATGAATAGGACAAAAGAAAAGAGAGATTCAAAAAACATGAACTGCCTCCTCCTGCTGCCCTGCACTTGAATTTGATTAATGTCTAGGTGATATCGGGCTGCAGTAAGGCTCAGTCTCAAAAAGCAAAGGCAGAAGACAGAGCTGAGTACAATTAACAAAGATGCTTGCCCAACTGCATTATTGGTTGAGCAACTCTTCATTATCCCACAGAGACTTACATTTCAAACAGTGAGCAATTCTATTCCGCCTTACACGCCTAATTATTGATGACTTCCACAAAGGCAATATACAGATTTACTATGGGTAGTTTGGAGATTTCATATATTTGTGAATTTAGTTGTCTTATTTTTTTTATATTATATATAAAAAGCATTAGAGAGATTAGGAAAAACAAAGTTGTGACTCAGATATGCAATTTTCTATTGTAAACTTTTCTTTTACATTAGAATAATTTTCTGTTGCAACTGAAAATAAACATATTTCTCACGTTAAAAGTAAATCATTAAAAACTTTCTGTGCTCTTGTTCCCAGGATTTTCTTCCGCAATTATTTACCTCTTTCGATAGTGTGAAAGTAGGGTATCTAGTTTCCTAGAATGACTCCAAAAGAAGATATACAAGGTGATTCTAAATCTCAGTAACTTGGACCCATTATATTTCTCATGGAGCTGCCAAGTCCCTCACGGATAGCTACCAAGTCCCTCACGGATATTTTGTTCAAAGCAGGGTTTCGTCCCATAATATATGCATGAAAAAAAAGAAGAAAAAACCTTTCAAAAAAATAAATAGACAAAAAATAAAAGCAGTATCCAAAAAAAATACATTTTCTGTAGAAAAAAGACTTTGTAAAACGGTTTGAACTCAAAATATAAATTGAAACATGGTAATATATTTACATTGTAACTTATTGTTTTATATTATATATAACATGTGAGAGTTTTACAATATAGATGGTTTTTTCTTAAAGACAAACTACTTCATGTTTTAAATTCATGGAATCACACATTTCCTTTGATTACACCTGTGATTGTTGTTCAAGCATAGGGGCTGCTTGTCGGATTTTGGAAACACATTATGAGTCCACCGTCAGTCATTGGCTGCCAATTATGCAATGCGACCAGTCCTTTCGTCAAACAGTTATGCTTGTTGTCGACAATGAATCGATCCGTGTTTTAAACTTGTCATGTGATTTGCTTTAGCGTTAATAATGTTCATTTACCTCTTCTTATAATTCAATGAAATCAATTAGTTGAAACGGTACAATGTATTCTGATGCAACTTGATTTCTATAAACATCCTGAAAATGTGAGGACAAACATTGACGTTTTTGTTTTATGAAATTTCTAATTTACACAAGTCCAGAATTAGTTGGTTCAAACTTCAAATTAGTATTTGATGCCATAGCATTATTGTGAGACAGGAATGTAGTTGGGCCTTTTTTGTTTTTTGTTTTTTTCACCGATAAAAGAATCGAGCTATTCTAGTCACACTAAGAGCTTTTAACGACAAAAGTTTTAGCAATATGTTGTCATTAAAAAAGTGTCCTTAAAAGGTTTACTATTTTTGCTACAACAAAAGTTAATTTAGTGTTGTAATTTTTTAGTACGGTGGTTTGAATTTTTTTTTTTTTGTTTCGAGCTATAGTTCAAAAAGTTTGATTTGATTTTTTAGTCTAAACTAACGTTTAAATATATAGTTAAAATATAAATCTTATTTTTTTTTATATTAGAATTTTGAAGAAACCATGAGAAAGACTAGTTTTCATTATTTGTAATAGAATAAAAATTAGTAACTTAAACTTAATTAAAAGTTAGCAAATAGCATAATTATAACAAATCCACATTTATTACACACAAAATATCAAAATTATCTTAAATTAACTATTCACAAAGCCGAGATTTAGAAAAATAAAATCCCACAAAATATCAAAATCTTTCTCCTCCCTCCCTTTCTTCTCGTCTTTCTCTTGCATTGTCGTCTCAATGCCAAGGGACGACGATCGTTTGTGAGGCATGCTCTCGTTCTCTCCCTCTCCTTGAAGCCTCTTCACTGTCACAAGCCGTCACCATGGCAGCAAGGGCGAGCTCTGTCTTTGGGCGTCGTCGCAAATTGCGAGCCGAGATTGCTGTTAGAGCAACGCCAACTCGAATCCCTCGGAACAGTCGTTGCGAGTCGTTGTCGCAAACCATCGCTTCCAGATCGGTATCGTCGCATAGCCGTGGACAAGAAGATGCTCTGCAAGGATGAGGAGGAAGATGGCGAAACGTGGGGATGCCGGCCTATCACCAACCTCAGCTCGTCCAGCGAAGCCCTGACGTGCGACGGCAACTCCGCCAACGAAAATGGAGGAGAGAACAGGAGAGGTGAAAGGAGAGAGGGGATAGAAAGAGAAAAAGAGCATAAAAAAGAAAAAGAAAAGTAAAAAAAAGGGGTAAAATTGGAATATTACAATTGATAGTTATAGAATACGCCATTTACTTTTACAATTTTACGGTATACTACTTCAAATTGTCTTACAAATGATCTAAATTGTTTTACAAATGATCTGTGTAGTATAATTTCTTTAGAATATAGGTCCAAACCTCTCAAAAACAAAGGGAGGTAGGTTCTAAAATTTGTTATGTGTCATTTGGCGGGTAGATTTTAAACCATAGAGACAATTTTAAACTATTAAGGCGGTTTAAACTCGCGCTTAATGGAATAATAACTGAGATAGTTTTAAACCACAAAGACGGTTCTAAACCGGCCTAAACACTTAAAATTTAAATTTTTTCTCTCTTAAGTTTATGAGATTTTGAACCATTTTCTACAATAAAATAATTCTCATTCTTATTTTCGCTTATAAATTATAGTTTTTCAAATACCAATTCTCATTTTAAATTATTATTTTTGTTTTAAACTTTTATACTCCAAATGTCAGTTTAAAATCACCGTTTAAACTATACAATTTAAAACTCATAATTCAAATCATAAAATTATAAAGCACAACATGCCAAACATTAGTTTAAACGTTACTCAAGAGTTCAGTCCTGAGCTATATGAGCAAACAGGTTACCATAAATAACATATGCCCGCATTTTAAAGTAATTAGTACTTATGTTGCAAATTTCAAAGTAAATAACAGAAAATGACCTCGTAAAAAATCATACATCAATAGGGACACAATTTATTTGGTAAGAAACACGAGCAGTACTAGACAACACGTTTCTAATTTTTACCCTTTCTTTCTGCTGACAGCCATATAAGCTAATCATAACTCAGGCCCCGGCACATAATACAGAAGACGTCACTCAAAAAAATATTTGAGAACACATGATAGGGTACTATTTTTGTATGACGTATTTTCTGTCCATGTTCATCTTCGAAACATGTAACATGTCATACGAAAAGCTATATTGATATATGCTTTTAATTAAATGAAAGTTAAGCATAAAACTTTTAAATATGACCTATAATGAATAGCGGTTATCTCATTTTGTCCCTTACAATTTAAAATGATTCAAAAAAATTTTCAACTTATTATAAGTAGTAAATTTATTACTTATGTCAATGGGACTAAATTTTTGAAAAGCTTTAATCATGTATATCACATGATTGCTTGAAAAATGACAGTATATTGGTAAATATTTTAAAACTAAACTTTTGAATTTTACAAATGAAAAAAATTCTAATTATTCGTTGTTCTAACTTTTCTTGTTGCCTCTTCCATTTCTCACACGTACGTCACCATCGCCCTCTCATATAGCGCTTTAACTCAAGCAGTTATTTGACCTCATGTAATTAAAACCGTTCATATAAACTGATGTCTCATTGATAGAAGTATCAAAGTTGTAATTTCTAATGTACTCGAGTGGAAGTTTCGTGTCAATTTGAGTTTTTAAATTAAGACAATGTATAAGAAAATTTTTATTTTTTGAGGATTGAATATAATTAAATTACGTGGTTATAACGTTGGCATGTAACTGGCCGATATATGTCATACTCATTGGTAGCCCCCAATAGGTAAATTGAATTTGAAATTATTTTAAAGTTTGCATTAATTAGGCTGGTATATATCCATGCATATTTATTTAATTTATTCAAAAACTGTGACACCCGTTATTCTCCTAACGGGTATTGAGGTAATTAAATTAATTTTTAATGTATAAAAAAAAATTGCTTCATTTAAATTTATTTTATAATATTTATTTTTATCTATTTTTAAGTTTTCTAAAATTCCCCTATATTTATTTAGTATGATTACTAAAAAGCCTTAGAACTTCTAATAAATCTCAAAAATGTCATATTGGCATTATGTGTGTTAAAGTCTTTAGATGAGACATAAGGATATCTTTTCCAACTACTCTTGACCCTCATTTTCTTTATTTCCTCCGTGACATGCTTCAACATGTCTCCTCTATAATTGTTTCTATCACTTCTTTTCAAAGACTTCATCTTTTCTTCCTTTCTCTTCCACGGTTCCCTCACTCTTCTTCTCATTTCTTTGCTGAAGCAAAATACTTAGAGAACTTCTTCAAGGCAGCCATAAAAATCAGCCACCATCACCTCCATTTGAGCAAGAATTTCAGTCATACCGAAGTAAAGGAACCTGTTTTGAAGCCATTTCAAGCTTCCAACTAACCATAATCCGAGGTTAGAATCTTATGAACAAATTTAGTCTTTCATTTATAAATTTTCTTTTATACTAAAGGATTATTCAAATTTGCGTTCTTAAACCTAAGTATATGTTTGTTGCTATTTTGGAGCATATGTATGAAGTCTAAGTGTATATGCCCTAGACAGACAATTTATATTGTTAAACTTTGTAATACCTCTATGGGCAGTGGTTATTTCTTGAAATTCTAAGATTAAATTAAAATGAATTTTATGAATTGGTTTGCATATTTGAAAAGTAGCATCCTAGGCTTTCTAACGAGCTATCATAAACCTAAATCGGAGTTGTATTTTATTTTCTAAGAATTATTTAATTTTTGTATTGGAAACTAGTAAATCTGCCAGTTTGTTATGGTATACCAGCTGCTAACCTGAACCAAGAACCCATCTTTGCTCACCACCTAATTCTTTAATGTCTTGCAACCTTTCCAATATTATCCTAAGTGATTGATGAATCTTATTAGGGACTAAAACATATAGATTACTTGTTCACATTTTATATTGTGTTAAGACAAAAATTGTTTACTGTGGTATTCGAAAGAGATTTATATAAAAGCTTTAATGACATACTAGTAAGATAGGTTTACACATGATTTATTTATGAATGTAGTTGTATGTTGTGCTTTAGTTTTAATTGTCCTTATGCACGCCTTAGGATCAAGGGAGTATGGAGCTAACGTTAACTGATTCCAGGATTAAAAGATTGTTGATAAGCTTGAAAGGTAGGGATTCTATTACTCATCTTTTGTGAGGTTTTTATAGAATTAAAATTGATTGTTTTGCCGCAATATATATATATCTATGTTGAACTGATATTATATGTGTATCACATATGAAACTATGACATGGACTCGTCTTGTATTGTACGGCGAGGAACATAATGAATTGACACATGTTATAAATTGAGAAGCATGGTTAGGAAAATTAACTCTATTAATAATGATTTAATATAGAGAAATTGTGAGACATGAAAAGGGCGACGGTTACGTCCTTGGGCATGAATACCCTAAAAGGTAAAGTAGGGGGAAGGCGATGACGCTTCCTTGGGTTGAAAGTCCCAGAACACACTGTACAGGAATCGATTTGGTGAGGACTCGGGGCTTGATGTCCCCTCACCGGAACACCCTTGGAATGTTTATAGGGTGATCAAGTGCGCCCATTTGGGTTTCGATGAGTTGAGTGATACTCAATTTAACATGGATACCTAGGAACAATGATGATTGGTAATATTTGTATAAATGTGTAATTATGACACTTGGTAATGATTAACTACGGTATCCATAAGATGTGATCATAATAAACCTCATAATCTGAAATATGATGTGACTTACTAACCATGCAGATTTTAATGTGGTAATGATAGAGGTGAGTAATGGCTTTCTCTACTGAGCATAGTGTTGCTCATACCCTTATGTTTATATCTTTTCAGGACTCACTAAGTGTGAGGTGGCTACGAGAAATATAGTTGAGGAAGTGATGTAGCTATATTACATTGGGACTGCTTCAATTGTTGAGAATGTTCTTCATGATAATGTAAGCATCAATTGTTACTTTCTGTGACTGTATTACAATGTGATGAGGGTTAAAATGATGATGACAACAGTTTATATTATTAAATTTAAGGTGCTACATTTAAAACTGTGGTTTATTTATCGTTTATATTTTTATTTTTGAGTTGAGAGTTTTCATTTAAGTCCCGAGCAAATTTTATTTTTAAGGTTTTACTTTTATTATTTATTTTTATTTTATCTCATTAAAAACTGTTAACCCCCATATAGGGGCGTTACAGAATTTTTGGTATCAGAGCCTAGGTTCGGTTAACCTAGGGAGTGTAGCACCACTTTAAAAAAATATATTTTTGAGATGGTTTTGAAGCTGAATTTTC
This sequence comes from Artocarpus heterophyllus, assembly GCA_025403435.1. Lineage (NCBI taxonomy): Eukaryota > Viridiplantae > Streptophyta > Magnoliopsida > Rosales > Moraceae > Artocarpus > Artocarpus heterophyllus. Next base: position 23,580,561 of record CM046339.1, read on the forward strand.
ATTGTCATCATCAAAATGAACCTTCACATTGATTTATACAGTCTAGAAGGATGTAACATGGAAAGGCCATAGAATGAAAATATCAATAGTTATATGAGTACAATAATTATATAGAAGGAAAGTATTAATAGTTATAAGGGAATGATAATTATATGGAATGAGTTTATAAGTAGAATGCTTATGAGAGATTCGTATAATATTTGGACCTATAAGCATATCTAATTCGTATAAACGATGAGAAATTCGTATAGATACGAGGATTTAAAAGCCTTTTGTCTCGTGAAAAACAATAAGAAATATAAGGCTTGATTTATTGATTTTAAAGTTTGGCATAGATATGCCAAATTTTTCGTAATTGATTCAAACCTAAGTAATGATTATGTGTGGATTCGATGGAACACATAAGTGTCAATATCTTTTCTTAAAAGTTCTATTTATTTGAGGAATATGATATAAGTTGGGAATTATGGTATTGAATCTTGAGAGAGATAAATGTTAGACTTTTGGTCTGTTGAGACTGTGTAAAGTCTAGAATGCATGAATCTCAAAATTGGAATATTTTGTTACGTACATTGTATTTAAGTGTATCAGTGAATCTTTATATATAGATGCAATAGAAAAATGATCAATAGGAGTTTCCTTAAGTAAATCATAATACTTAAGGCACTTATAATAATTTTGGATAATTACGATAAAATGTTTAAGTTTTAGATGTTTAGATGTGAATCTTTTGGTTACCTAAGGTTTTGTTATATGAGGAAATTATATATTGTATAAGTAGAATTGTGAGGATTGTAGATGTTCTTAAGTAGTAACATCAAGTGTCTTTGTTCGTTGATATGGTCTACGTTGAAAGACGTAAATCGTATTGATTTCAAGGTTAGTCACATTCTAAACCCTTGGTAGTAATGATGATGAATCCATTGATAGATGTTGAGTATTAGGAATAACATATGGGTGTATGTATTGTTCAATAAGGTTTTGATTAAAACAAAATTATTTGAGTTGCTGGAGGATTATGTTGTTATGAAATGATTTTAAATATCATTCAGGAAGATCCTTGTTGTCGTTAAATTAGATTTGTTGTTCATAATTAACTTTATCTATAGTGGGCTTTGAATTGGGTTTAAGATTCATACGAATTGGTTTTCAATTTTATGTTTGTTATTTAACTCGTTCTAAATGTGTTAAGGCCGAAACAACCTGACCATTTTCAACTAAGAACATTTGGGCCTAGTTCAAATCCTAAATCAGTTTGATTCACACTGTCTCTCCCACGTGGTCTTTATACGTGTCATATACAGTGGTTTAATCATTGTTTATATATACGTTTACTGTGCATAAGAGTTTATTTCTCCGAGTTCACTTTTTCTCTCTTAATTTGTTATTTTTTCTCTAAATCGCAAATCCTCTTCTTTTTCATTAAAAATTCTTCTTTTCCTCTAAAAGAAGAAGGAATTCTAGGATTCTGCAATTTACTATCTTAATTTTTCCTTTCTATTTACTCTTCTTTCATCTCATCATGGACCCAAAGTACCAACACCTGAGAAAGTATTTCCCATCACTCTCCCAAAAGATTCTCAGAAAGAAATACAAGGCTAGAATTACTCGGTTGTGGATTCTTATGCGTTTTGGCATCCCTTGTGATGTGAGAATGTTAATAGAGGGGTAAAATCCGTCCGAGTGACTTTAGTCAAGATGTCGGTTTACCAGGAACGGGTACCAGTCGTAGTGCAATGAAAAGAAGAGCTCGTGCCATCGTGGTCACTTGTAACAAATGTGGAAGACAAAATTGTAACGGTAAATGTACTTCACCTGGTTATATGTCTACGAATAGAGAGGATAAAATAAGGTTTTGTAGGAATGGACTTTCAAAGGAGAACTTGGATAGCATCCATCCTCCTCTCCACGGTCACCCTAGTGGATATGTTCAAGGAGCTATTTTTAAACTCTGGCCTAAATTTTATACAGAAAGACAACGCCTCAGGAATATGGTATTTCTAGATCCTGTTTGCCAAGCCATAAGAAAACTGGATGGGGAATAAGTCATCGCACTATAAAGGTTATTTAGTCTTTGCTTATTTGAAGCAGTTTTAGCTGATGTTCAACAGTTTATGTTTTTCTTTTACTCAGAATATTTGCTTTTGTGTTTGAAATAATTGTGATTATTAGATTGATACAGTAAGTGTTAATATCTTATTTAATTTATGATTTTCTTAAATATATATATAATAAAATATATTATCTTATCAGACACGTTACATACGGTACAGTAATATGTTTGAATTTTGAAAAACTTATCCAGATATTTCAAGATTTGTGTCTCAAATTTCAAAAGTTCTACAGTATTTGTCGTTTATATTAAATTTCTAGACTTGGTGTATATTTGTCAAAAAGTCTACAGTTGTGTCATGAGGGTCTTCTGTCGAATTGTTCTCAATTGTCAAAAGTTATACAATTAGAGTCTAATCTTTTTCAAAAAGTGAATCAGATTTTCTGTAAACTATCAATCACCTTATCTTACTTTCTTATCCGCACAAGATTTTGTTTAAATCTTTGGATTACCTTTTCATTACCTACTCGTCTATCTCTTTAGCCCTTTTTGTATATTTCTCATCTTTAAAATCTCATGTAGAACCCGAAGTCTAAGTGGAGCAGACATTAAGCAACCACTTCTATAAACCAAATATGTCTACCTCCCAGTCCACGAAGAAAATAAAGAATGTCTGTGTCTTTTGTGGTTCCAGCTTTGGAAAAGATAAAGCTTATTTAGAAGCTGCAAATCACTTAGGGCAAGTCCTAGCACGCAAAAAGATTAACATAATCTATGGGGGTGGTAGTATAAAAATAATGGTAAATATGGCACTAGCAGCTAGGTCTAGCGACGCTACTGATGTAAGAATTTGGCCTCATATTCCAGTTGAAGGAAACCTTTGTAAGGAAGCCATAGGTAAGGGAGAAGGAGTCAGGAGTATCCCTAAAATTTTAAAGACATAATCTATAATTCTGATGCTTTTATAGCATTACCTGGTGGTCTAGGTACTCTTGAGGAAATATTTATAGTTGCTTGTGGGCAATTGTTGGGCTTTTATTCCAAACCTTTGGGTCTGCTGAACGTAAAGGGTTTTTATGACGGTCTTTTGAAATTTCTAGATTACGCTGTGGAAGAAAACATCACTACAGAATCGGAGAGACAAATCTTTGTTACTGCTTCAACAGCTGAGGAATTGATAGATAAAATGCAAATCATACATCCAGAATCCGACACTGCAACATCCAAGCTTGAATGGGAAAGGGAAAGCCGGGAGCGGCCAATTGATTTGAATCTCCATCTGTAATCTTTTTGTTTTATCTTTGGCATGTAGGCATGTGTGTCCGTATTTCGTGTGTTACGAATAACCGTTTACCTTGTATTCTGTGTTTCTTGTGGTACGTCGTTGATCAATCTTTTAGATTCATTGAGCCTAATGCCGGGATGGCTGGATACGGAGTACTTGATGCTCTCGAAACGCATCCTTCTTAAGGTCCGATCTTTTGTTTATCGATGTTTTTGTATCCTCTAAGCATGCATGATATGGATAGCTGGTATACGGAGTGCCTTGTACTCTCGAAACGTATCCGTATTATGTTTGTAATGTGTAATATTCTGTTAATATTATGTGGAAGTACCAGAGTCAGTTATGGGGATATTCCATATGAAATATGAGTATATTATTTGGATTGAATGTTTGTGTCATGAGGATAGCTGTTTAATGAAAAATATGCCGGGTATGTTTGCAACTCTGAGATTCCGTTTAATATCTCTATGAGTAAGTTTAATGTATAGTTTTGAATAAAAGCGTTTGTGATATATGTTTTATGATTATGTTTTAGTTTATTAGTTGAGGTATGAAATCAAATATATTTGACTTTTCCTTACTCAAAAAGGAAAAGGAACCTAAAGATGAAGTATATAAAATTTCTCTGGCAATCTCCTTAAATGTGATTGTAAATCACAGTCCATGGACAATGAAGGACTGGAATCATGGTATGGTCAATATGTATGCCTGATCAGATTCTTAGACTATTATACGGTGTTATAAGTTGAAACTTGTCAGAAATACTCTCATTGAGGGATTTAGGAGTAAGATTTATTATGCAAGTAAATAAGTGGAGATACGATAACTTAACTTTGGAAGATAAACAACATTAACGGTTTAGACTCGGAATTGGAATCATAATGGAATCAAAATTTTTACTAGTATTGCTAGAATTGAAATTTCGAGGACGAAATTTCTTTAAGGGGGGTAGAGCTGTGACACCCGTTATTCTCCTAACGGGTATTGAGGTAATTAAATTAATTTTTAATGTATAAAAAAAAATTTCTTCATTTAAATTTATTTTATAATATTTATTTTTATCTATTTTTAAGTTTTCTAAAATTCTCCTATATTTATTTAGTATGATTACTAAAAAGCCTTAGAACTTCTAATAAATCTCAAAAATGTCATATTGGCATTATGTGTGTTAAAGTCTTTAGATGAGACATAAGGATATCTTTTCCAACTACTCTTGACCCTCATTTTCTTTATTTCCTCCGTGACATGCTTCAACATGTCTCCTCTATAATTGTTTCTATCACTTCTCTTCAAAGACTTCATCTTTTCTTCCTTTCTCTTCCACGGTTCCCACACTCTTCTTCTCATTTCTTTGCTGAAGCAAAATACTTAGAGAACTTCTTCAAGGCAGCCATAAAAATCAGCCACCATCACCTCCATTTGAGCAAGAATTTCAGTCATACCGAAGTAAAGGAACCTGTTTTGAAGCCATTTCAAGCTTCCAACTAACCATAATCCGAGGTTAGAATCTTATGAACAAATTTAGTCTTTCATTTATAAATTTTCTTTTATACTAAAGGATTATTCAAATTTGCGTTCTTAAACCTAAGTATATGTTTGTTGCTATTTTGGAGCATATGTATGAAGTCTAAGTGTATATGACCTAGACAGAAAATTTATATTGTTAAACTTTGTAATACCTCTATGGGCAGTGGTTATTTCTTGAAATTCTAAGATTAAATTAAAATGAATTTTATGAATTGGTTTGCATATTTAAAAAGTAGCATCCTAGGCTTTCTAACGAGCTATCATAAACCTAAATCGGAGTTGTATTTTATTTTCTAAGAATTATTTAATTTTTGTATTGGAAACTAGTAAATCTGCCAGTTTGTTATGGTATACCAGCTGCTAACCTGAACCAAGAACCCATCTTTGCTCACCACCTAATTCTTTAATGTCTTGCAACCTTTCCAATATTATCCTAAGTGATTGATGAATCTTATTAGGGACTAAAACATATAGATTACTTGTTCACATTTTATATTGTGTTAAGACAAAAATTGTTTACTGTGGTATTCGAAAGAGATTTATATAAAAGCTTTAATGGCATACTAGTAAGATAGGTTTACACATGATTTATTTATGAATGTAGTTGTATGTTGTGCTTTAGTTTTAATTGTCCTTATGCACGCCTTAGGATCAAGGGAGTATGGAGCTAACGTTAACTGATTCCAGGATTAAAAGATTGTTGATAAGCTTGAAAGGTAGGGATTCTATTACTCATCTTTTGTGAGGTTTTTATAGAATTAAAATTGATTGTTTTGCCGCAATATATATATATCTATGTTGAACTGATATTATATGTGTATCACATATGAAACTATGACATGGACTCGTCTTGTATTGTACGGCGAGGAACATAATGAATTGACACATGTTATAAATTGAGAAGCATGGTTAGGAAAATTAACTCTATTAATAATGATTTAATATAGAGAAATTGTGAGACATGAAAAGGGCGACGGTTACGTCCTTGGGCATGAATACCCTAAAAGGTAAAGTAGGGGGAAGGCGATGACGCTTCCTTGGGTTGAAAGTCCCAGAACACACTGTACAGGAATCGATTTGGTGAGGACTCGGGGCTTGATGTCCCCTCACCGGAACACCCTTGGAATGTTTATAGGGTGATCAAGTGCGCCCATTTGGGTTTCGATGAGTTGAGTGATACTCAATTTAACATGGATACCTAGGAACAATGATGATTGGTAATATTTGTATAAATGTGTAATTATGACACTTGGTAATGATTAACTACGGTATCCATAAGATGTGATCATAATAAACCTCATAATCTGAAATATGATGTGACTTACTAACCATGCAGATTTTAATGTGGTAATGATAGAGGTGAGTAATGGCTTTCTCTACTGAGCATAGTGTTGCTCATACCCTTATGTTTATATCTTTTCAGGACTCACTAAGTGTGAGGTGGCTACGAGAAATATAGTTGAGGAAGTGATGTAGCTATATTACATTGGGACTGCTTCAATTGTTGAGAATGTTCTTCATGATAATGTAAGCATCAATTGTTACTTTCTGTGACTGTATTACAATGTGATGAGGGTTAAAATGATGATGACAACAGTTTATATTATTAAATTTAAGGTGCTACATTTAAAACTGTGGTTTATTTATCGTTTATATTTTTATTTTTGAGTTGAGAGTTTTCATTTAAGTCCCGGGCAAATTTTATTTTTAAGGTTTTACTTTTATTATTTATTTTTATTTTATCTCATTAAAAACTGTTAACCCCCATATAGGGGCGTTACAAAAACACACGCACAAATAAAAATAATACCTTGTGAAATATAAACCCCACGAGTTCAGTTAGATTTTTCACATTATATATTCACATTATCAGTACTTTGTGGGTTAAATTAACGTGGCCAAACTCTCAGTCTATATGTAATAAATAGTTTTCCTTTTCTCTGTTTCTAGAAAAAAAAAAAGATTATTTATTTGAAAAAATAATTTGTACACATATGTACTGATTTTGACGTTGTAACAACCCCATGACACACCAGTACATGCACTATATTATGCCAAAAATTTGTTTTGGCATTTTCATCGTACCTCAGTTCAATTTGGTGTATTCCATAACTTTCTCAGGCATACATGATCCAAACACAATATTGCTTGCTAATAAATTAATAAGGACCTAAATATTTTATTAGAAATGTACAACATTAATTAATAATAAGTCTTTATTTTTTTGATAACTATTTTGACGCAACATTGGGTATATTTTGTTGATTGACAAATATTAAAAATTAATCTGTAACTGTTTTTATCCTTTTTCAAGACGCAAAATGATCATCAAATTACATTTTTAATTATCTAACATTAACAACACAAAACATGAGTTCTAAAAATAACAACAAAAAATGTCAATCAAGATACACAAAAAAACTCGGATATTCCTCCTCCTCCTCCTCCTCCTCCTCCTCATTATATCAATATCCCGCACTACCTTAGCCCCATGTATTCCCTAGTATTGCCTCTTCTCACCACAAATCAGCACCGCTCCTAGATATGCCTAAACCAAATTTGCACGATCCAGATCTGCCTCCTTGCGCTCGGACCAACGACGCTCTCCTCATGCCACTCTATGAATGCCATACACAATCCTGTCGTTGATCTTGCTCCTTTGAATTTTTAGGTCCTTTGATTGTTTTCTTTTTTGCTAACCTAAGCATATGTTTGGAATGTTAGTTAGAACTTCTAAGTAACTATAATGTAAAACTTTCAGTAGTTACAATAAAAATCAAAAGGTTGTTACAATATAAAGCTCTCACATGCTAGTTTTTAAATTTACAATTTTAATTCTAGACAATTTGCCCTCATAAGTTTTTAACCAAGTATTTTTTATATGATTTTTTGTTCAAATATTTTCTTCTGCTTTGTAATAGAATAAGTAAGAATGGATATGTATTTCTAAGGTTTTATATTTTATTTATTTTTTAAATTTTGTTATGTAATTAATTTTAGTTTATTAATTAAAAAGGCAAAATATTGGACATTTTACTGTAAGAAAGAAATCAAGGTGATAATTTTAAAACTCTATGTCATATATTTAATATTTTTCTAAATAAAAAAATATAAACATGATATTATATCAAAATATAAAGTATTGATATGATAAAAATTCATAAATATGTTACAATATTTGCTTCAAGTCGTCAAATGCCAATACATTGGATGCACGTTTTAAACCTTTCAAAGACCAAGAGTCAATTTTAACATTTCAAATGAGTGGTTTGGCAGAATCTTGTTGACAATAGTGGTAAATTCATGATCAAGATTGGCTTCTCAGTAGTCGACAGTTTCGTCCTTTTGATAACCTTGTTTTTAGGGTTTTTTACTTGACACTTGAAAATTTCTTCCGGTTAGCTGTTTGCATAATTAATGCAATCCCCACTGAAACTTCAGGTGGGATCTAGATTTCTAGACACAGTAACATATAAGCCATACGGTACACATATATATATATATTATTGAAAAATTCTCCGATAAGATAGCGCATGCTTTGAAACTGTTAAATTTTGTTAAAATTACTTTTTTTACAAATTTGACTAAAGACAGATACCCACTGTTGAGTATCTTTTTCAGTTTTCATTGAAAAATTTACCAATATTATATATATTCTATAAAAAAAAGCAAGAAAAATATTGTTTTTTAGGGAGATATATTACAAGTAATAGGGAGAGAGAGGGGTTCTTCTCACTAATTAGACGTTGTATTCTAATCTCATAATTGGCTTACCGTTCAAACATAACCATCAATAACTTTTAGTGTTATATCAGTTTAATAACTTTATTATATATAGTATTCTTAAATAACATTTTAGTAACATGACGTTTACAGACATTTGGTGACACATGATCTTGATCCAAAATTTGCGTGCCCCACCACTAAATCCTACCGTATCCTATGAAGGAACTTAATTTTATGTTTTAAAACAGGAAATCAAACTACTTAATTCTTTTGTTTAATTTAACTAACAAACCAAGGATACAAGTGGCTCGTTGCAACTCATTTCCTTTCAAATCAATTTTTTTTAGTCTTTTTTTCATAAAAATTTAAACTGATATAATATTTTTAGTTTAATCTTTTCAGTCAAATCGGTATATGTCATCGATCCAAACAGGCTATTTTAGTCATCAACTATGGTTGTTGTGTTGTAACTTTTTCCCCTTCTTGAGCTATTAAAGTTGAAACTAACAAAGAAAGTACAGGAAAAAAGCACCCTCATCAACTTTGGTTGTTGTGTTGTAACTTTTTCCCTTCTTGAGCTATTAAAGTTGAAATTAACAAAGAAAGTACAGGAAAAAAAAGCACCCTTATTTTTTGCTTTCCTGAATTTGGATTCAAATATATATATATAGTCATGGCTCTCCCAAATCCCAACTAATAGTTACGTCCGACAAACGAAGTTCTAAACCAGAAATTTCGCCGGAAAAGAAGTTCAGCACATCCCCTGTCACGTGCGGACATGTAACTTCTAACTTCTACGACATCTTATCTGTTACATATACACACATATATATATATATACACACACACAACTGTAATAATAACTCATTATGTATAGTAATATTATATTACTAATATAATTTGCGTATCTTAGTATCTAAGTGATGAGCTGAGATTTTGACTTGGTTAAGAAAAAACAAAGTAATTGTTGCACATATATATAATTAATCAGATTTAGATTCTTTTTTTTTAATTTTTTCCCAGAATGGCGCTGTTCATTGAAGAACCATATTGATGTAATTAACAAAGGTTGCTTTAAGTAGTATATATTTATTAATGAAGAAGTCGTACGTAATTTAAAATGTAGCTCAAGAATCGAGATGCGGTGCTTGACGGCAGAGTTTACGAGACCACACGTGCCTTGTCGTAACCCCAAGCATGGAAGGTTTGGTATTTGCAGCGGACTGGTCAACACTGTCATCTACACTTCTGTGCGTGTGTGTGTAAATATATATAAAAGAGGAATTTTATTTAACTCATTTTGTTACAACTATGTTAATAATAAAATATTTTATATACGAGATTAGGATCTATAGTATTATAGTATTATAGTTTTATAAATAATAAGTTTATAACATTGTGAAGATAGATTTTTTTTATATAATGTTTGAGAGAATTTTTTTTAAGTCTTGACGTTTATTTTCATGCGTTAAAAGCAGTTTTATCTGCGTATTTTGTTACGTTTCTTTCTTATTTTTATCCTTTTAAAAAGAATTCATTGATTATTTTCTTCCTTATTCATCGATTGATTGTTGATCACAGGAGCCACTTATTCAATGAGAGAGAGCAAAGTTGGATTCTCACGTACATCGATGCCAGATACAATTTTTTTTATATATTTTTTTTGAAATCTTGTGTTTCAAATGTGTACTTAATTTGATTTTTTTTTGCCAAACACTCTTTTATATTTTAATTTTTTCGATGCACTTAAAAAAAAGGTTTTTTTTTTAATTGCTCCAATTAAGCGACTTTTACAAATGTGTCCTCGGTAATTAGTCCATCAAACAATTTTTTCCATCAAATGTTTCTTTTAAAAACTTTTACGCAACTCTTTTAATTATTATTTATTATAAAAATATTTTTTAATTTGTTCGAGGTAATTTTACTTAAATATATATTATTTATATCTTTTTTGATATATGATAATATAAGAAAAAATACAAATCAATATTTAAAATTTTGACTAGTTTCTACAAAATTACACCCCATGCGCATAACATGTGGCATTTTACTTGTACAATCTAGACCTCTCTAGATCCGAAAAGCGGTAAATAATGGGAGAACTAATAATGGAAAGATTCCAATTTTCCTAATTTGTGATTGAGAAGAATATAGAATATTTTTTAGTGAAGTGCATTGTGATTGAGAGCAATATACAATATTTTTTAGTGAAATGTATTGTGATTGAGAGGAATATATAATATTTTTGTGATTGAGACGAACATCCACTATTTTTTTTACCGAAGTAAAATTTTAGCAGACGGTGATAAGATATTTTGTGTTATTTAATTGTACCTACTTTGATCATTTTATGGATCAACACCCACATTTGAAGCAACTCTTTGATGTGTCGGAATAAATATATATATGTCATCTTCAAATCATGTTGGCATTTACAAAGAATAACTTTTAATTATGATTTTAAAATGTTAGACCAATTAACAAACTACAAGTTGGTTCTTTTCTCTCTGCTTAAAGACGCTTGGATGTGCTATACAAGACATAACTAAAGAAGTTATTTTCTAAATAGATTGTTACTTGTATAATATTTTGTGATATTTTCTCTCCAATTAATGATGATGATGATGATGTATATTTCTTCTGTAAGTTACTAAATTTAACCAAATATCCGATTGTACTCTTAAGACAATTCGCCATTCATCTAGTAATCAGCAGAAGAGAGAGAGAGCTGAGCTCTTCACTAGTGTTTTTCACTCGTTGATACAACTGAATAATTAAGATTTTTCTGTAAAAAATAAATAATAATTAATTATTATAGATAATGCGGCTAGAACAATAAACATCCATGTTCAAATGTTTATAGCAAGCTTTCTACGAAAATTGTGCCCACATAACTCCGCAATTGAAATAAAATCCAACTCCGGTAAGAATTAAATTTTCAGCTTTTCAAAAGCACCATTTGTCGTTACTCGTTAGGATTAATTCACTTACTTGTTACAGTGACGAATTTATTGGCGATGTTAATTTTCATCATCTTAACTGTAAGTTTTTAAATATGGATTTTAAAACGACACATATATAATAAAAAACACAAATAATGATAAAATATGGAGTTACACTAGTACAAATTTAATTATTATAAATCTATGATTAAGTAGACACACATATATTTCTATTACAATATAAGAATCAAACTAAAAAAGAATGGATGAAAATAAAGAAAAAGTCCCACGAGAAATTAGTGAAAGAATGCCACAATTTGAGAAATGTAAAAAAAAAAAAAAAAGGATAGAAAGAAAGAAAGAAGGAAGGAGAGTTTAGGGCCAACTATATAAAGAGACTTCTTTTAAAGTATTTATAAGTTGTAGAGCTTGGTTATTATTGCAACACAGAGACAATATGTGGACTGACCTTAGGTAGTTTTATCAAGGATACTTTGGAGATTTCCCATTTTTAATTTCGGTTGTACTAAATTTTCTTTATAAATAAAAGGCAGGGTCACTAAAAATATATTAAAGATGTTAAAGAATACACAAAGAGTCATGAGGTGTGCCATATTTTCTCATAAACTTCTTATTTATCATAGTAATTTTTTGCAGTGACTAAAATAGATGTAGCTATCACTGAGGATGCATGAACTCTTATAAAATTTTGTATTTTAGTGTTTTTTTTTATTTTCTTCTCTGCTATTTTATTTTCTTCTCTGTTTTTTTATAGTCCTTAAGATTATGTATAAAGTCCTTTGATACAATTGTGGAAGATGATTGTAGTATCTCCCTTAAAATAATAGTGGGTAATTGTCATGTAATGCAAAGTTATATATAACAATATTATTATTATTATTATTATTATGACATGAAGTAATAAAGATAACATGGGCTTGCGCGCCGAGACAGAAACAGAGATGGCCAAGTAGTAGGCCGATAAACAAGCACATTTCTCTTAACCCACTTGAACTCTAACCCCAGTTTCACGACACTTTCGGAAAAGACAGTATGGGGTATCTCTATGCCCTTTTCATCGGTATCTCCTCTCTCTCTCTCTCCCCAATTTTATCTCTCCATTTTTTTTCTCTCTCTCAAAAACCCTAATTAATAATAACGAGGCATAGCCCACTGCTTTCTCCCATGCACTTGTCCTCCCCTCTCCCAACACCCTCTTCTCTCTTTAGTTTTCTTCAGGTCTTCCTTATCTTCCCCTGTCCATAACTTGTCCCAAATTATACTCCCGATATTCTATATATACATATATACATATATATATATAAAATATATGTATCTGTATATGTATATGTATAATCTCATCGTTAGCAATTTATAAATACCCCTCCATAGTTCTCTTAGCTAGCTCATTATAAGTCATTTACTTCTCTCTGACAAAAAACCCCGCATCCTTACTCTCTTTCCCTTCTCTGTCTCTCAGTTCTCTTTTCCTCGTTTATTTGGCTACACAAAACATATTTCATTTATATATACTACGTTAATAGTATTAATATTATAAATATTCTTGTACACTGACACTTGGAGCTAGCTAGCTGTTCCAACAACGTTATAATGTCTAGCAGAAGATCTCGTTCGGGGCAACAGTCTGGTGTTTCCATGAACATCACTGATGACCAAATTACTGATCTTGTTTCCAAGCTTCAACGACTTATTCCTGAGATTCGTAACAGACGCTCCGACAAGGTATATACACTTATATTAATATATATATATTATGTGTGTGTATATATGTATAGACAATAGGATAAATAATGAATTAAGTTATTTTTTCCAGTACCCTTTTGTGTGTTATTTATTGTGTGGTCTTCATTCTACTTTGGAAGATAAGTCACGCTTCTCGTACAGCCTCATCTATTCTGTAAGGCGCAAGTTGAGTGGTTTTGTGGGACTCAACTTGTTCCCTACTAACATGCATATATATGTATATACACACATATATATGTGTATGTATATATAACATGAATGCATTTTCTTTATACATGACTCCTTCTACACTGCTACGAAATGCTCAAGTATCACGAAAAATAAAATGCCACGAATAATGCTTCATATGCACATATAGTACTAGTGTAATCTTACTTATGTATATCTGTACCTTGACTAATAGTACTAAACACAATTGCCGTTTTTTCGAATTTTTGTAGTTATATAGCATGTGCATGAGTCATTTTTAGCTAGAGAGCCCATTTTTATGTGTGTGACTCGCCTTATCATGTTTGTATCCAGTGTACATATTTTTGGTAAGTACATGTGTTAATTGGATAAGCTTGTCGTTTCATTAATTTCGGTCACGCACGGCGCATGCAGGTGTCGGCTTCCAAGGTCTTGCAGGAGACTTGCAACTACATTAGGAACTTGCACCGAGAGGTCGACGACCTAAGCGACCGGTTATCGGAGCTCTTGGCGACGACGGAAAGCGACAGTGCTCAAGCAGCCATAATTAGGAGCTTACTTATGTAATATTTAGTGGGGACATGTTACTTATAAATGTACTCCTATATACATATATATGTATCCGTTATTTCTATCTTTTTTTTTTTCTTTTGTTTCCAAAAAATAATTAATATTTAGCTAGGGTTTGGTGGTCATGGTAGGCCCGTGTGAGAAGGGGGGGTTAGAATATGGAGTATCCATGGAAATCCCCTTTTCAGAGACTGTACTAAATAATTAACGATCATAAATAAATTAAAAAGACTTGATAACATCTAGACCAGCTTTTGAATTGATCATTTTTGACGTTTTGTATCCAGAATGCTGTGTCCTTTGTCCCCCTCATGAAACGGAGTTAAGTTTTTTTTTTTTTAAATTTAATTTATCTGCTGTTGGTTATTGCGACGCTTGTAATTATTTATGTGGTACTGTATACACGCACACACATATATTTTGGTAAATAAGTACTATATATATTTGTTACATTATCTTCTTGATCTCTCTTTCGCAATATCCATATAAAACCGACTTAGACCATGTCAAAAAAAAAAAAAAAAGAATACGTGCTTAAGACTGGACAAAGGTCAACGTAGTTGATGACATTAATATAATAATAATATAAGAAAACAAAAACTTGTGGACGATAATTAATTAACATGTGACTAATTGCCCTAGTCCTTAATCATCTCGTCAAAAGGTTTACATTACAACCAAGTAAATATTTAGACTCGTTATGAAATATTAGGACAAATGATCAAGTAAATACATGTATAACACTCGTAAACCTAACGAATTTATTAAGCAAATCAAGGCGGAATTTGAGTTTAATTCATAATAGCATTTGATAATTTGAGGTTCTTCATACTTGTGTTGTCCCAAAGTCTTTTCAGTACAGTTAATTTTGGCCCAGATTATACATTCCCTTCAACTTTAGTACTAATTAATTATTATTATCACCGATATTAATCCGGCCGTTGTCGTAGTTCCCATGCCAATGCACAGGAAAGCTCTTAAAAGAGGATAAGGACTTAAAGCCATAGTTACTAATTAATTAATACATATAATATTGATTAAGTGTTTAATTTCAAGTTAATAAAGTATACTCTCCGTTTCTTGCGGTCTCTGGAACTTGACAAACCTGGATCCTCAACTTTGTATAGTAAAAACATTGACAAAAAATGGAAAAGAAATATATAACAAAGACATTGAACGACAACATGGACAAAATTAACGTAATTTTTGCAACCTGATTTTTGGTGTAGACTGATCTAGCATGATTTTTGTCATATGTCTCAAAAGGTAATGTATTCAATAATTAAGATGTTCTAACTTTTCATTGACAGTGACTTGTATTATACATCTATAAAAGCAGATATAAAGTAATTATAAAAAATGAATAATCAACTAAGTTTACCATTCTGGAAAGTCACCAACGACACATCATTTTTTCTTGGCTGGAAAAACCCTCTTTTTTTTTTTTTCCTTTCCTTTTGTCTTGCAATATTTTTATTTTTATTTTTTCAAAAGTATAAAAAGTATGCCCTTCTGAGCAGAACAACGACAGAGAATTTCGTGCAAAATCAATCATGAGTATTGTTTTTATTTATTTCACATTCATACAAATAAGCTAACGCATACTTTTTTGAGAAATGAAAGGGAGTGTGAAGGAAAATAAGAAACATCATCCGGAATTTCGATTTGTTCTTTTACATCAAAAAGCACTTTTAGTAGCTTAGAAGCTTCCTACAGTGCATAACATTCGACCCAGGAGCTTGTATTATGATTTTGTCTGCTAAAATATATTATAGATGTAATGGTTATTATTTGTTTATTTAGATCTTGAGTTGTAAAATGACATAAATAAAGAGTAAATGTGGTTGAAACTTGACTCCGAAGGTCAAGGGTTTAATGATTAATCCAATTGGGCCCTAAATTCTTTCTTTGGTAGCTAAGACCACTTCCTTTAAATTCTTGTGCCTAACCATCCCGATTTATGCCACTAAGAAGCATTCTCATCCGAGTATCGCTCCCAATTCACATGTAGTTGGACGAGTTTGTTAGAATTAAAATTTAAAGTTTAAAAATTATATCATATAAGAATTTTACACTGTAATATTTTTTTGTTTTTTATTATAGCTGTTGAGAACATTACATTATAATTATTTCAAACCAATTAGTTCTAATTAACATTCAAAACACATGCAAAATTATTTTTGAACAAAAATGCTTAAAACATAGAGGAATTGATTTTAAATTTTTTGCTTAAAACATCATGAATGTCCTTCTCATCTCGATATATAAAGTAATCATTAAATAATTGTTCACACTGTTCAGCTTAAATAATTTTGGAAGACCAAAAGCTCCCATATCTTATAGTCTTTCTTGCTATCCTCTTCTCTTTTAATTAAGTGCCTGTGTATAAAAATAGAAACCACTTGGTCTTTTTAGATTACTTAAATCTTCTTTCATTCTCTCTTGGCTATGTTTTTTCCCCTTAGCCCAAAAGATCTAATATTGAAGATAGACAGCTAGAGGTTTATTTATAGCACAAAATAATTTATAAAATTAGTTTAAAATAATTTCAATCTCTGGTTACTTGTGAGAAGGTGGTGGGTGTATTGCATGCATCATTGAAGAGATCGTTGTGTGTTCCTACCTCATATAACTTGGTGTAATTAAAAATTCCATATAGTAGATAAAGAAGATCCAATTTGAATTGATAATCGAATTAGTATTGTTATTAACATTAAAAACAATACTTTTCAATATTATTACAATTATTTATTTACCCGACAAAATAAATAATTACTATGCAGCATTAATTTTAATGCCTAAATTAAACACTTTTTGCACAATTGATACTCATTGTTTCAACATGAAATACTTTTATCACAAATTTATAATTATTACAGGGAAACACAGAGCCCAACTCGGTATAGGAAACTGTGCTCAACATTTTTCGTGTCAGATAGTTTCCTTGACATTTTTCCTATTAGTCTCAAAAGAATGAAAATTCTATTAATCAATCCCATAATTTTATAAAGCTAGTGCGAGGATAATGCAACATATATAATTTAGGCTCTAATAATTATTTATAATCAATAATTTAGGCTCTAATAATTAGTTATAATTTGATTATGTTTATACTCAAACAATATAATTGTTAGCTTTGATTTGTGTCACTATTGCATTGAAGTTACACTCTTAAAATATTTATGTGTGTAAATTACGAGGAACTTTTTGAAAAGATAATTTTAAGATCGTGCACAGTTATAACCATTTGTCATGTGTGAATGGGCCTTCTACGATAAGATTCATGATTAAAGGTGGATAAAAAATTTCGTTTCACCTCTCTAATTGCTAATTAGCCCACGAGTTGCAACAATTATCTAATAAGTAATTTATTTATGATCTTATCTCAAATATAAAAGGGATCTATTTGATATGTCCCGTCAAATAGGTCAAAGTTCTTATTTACCTAAGTAACAAATTAATACTTATGGAAAATTATTTTTCTTCTTAATGAAACTATGGATTCCAAATATATAAATAGTGTTTTTAGCTATCCATAAGATATTGAATCTCAAATTTACCAAGTTATCGATAAATATGAAATTAATCTCACTCTTTCGTAAGTCAAAAGAGACTACAAAATAATCATAATTTATTCTCATACAATTATGAAAATGAAGGGTACAAAATCAAAATGACCAAGAAAATAAATAATAGACAAAAAATGTTAAAATAATAACAAAATCGTCATGGAGATGATAAGAAGTATCATTGTGATAATGATAATGTAACATGAGAAACGACTACAAGTCATAAAATTAAGAAAACAATGAGAAAAAGTAGAAGAACTGTTCAAATTCAAACGATAAAATAAAATAAACTAAATTGATGCTATGAGATTTAGCTAAAAAAGACTGCCTCCTAAAACAATATTGATAAAAATAAAAGTATTTAGAGACTTTAGAGTAGCGTATTTATCGGCTGTATCCAAATTCAAAAATAAGATAAAAATGAACTAAACTACATAGATTTAGTTTTTTTTTTTAAATTGCCTCATAAAACAAATATTGCAAATTCATAAATTCATCCAAGACACATAGACTATGTTCGGCAAACCGTATTGTATTGTATTGCATTTATAAGGTGTATTATATTGTATTGTATTGTGTTGAATTATCAAAATATAAGACGGTGTTTGGTGCATGACATATTGTATAAAGGGCCAAAATGTAAATGTTTTAAAGTTTAAGAGGTTAAAGTGTAATTTGTAAAAAATTTTAGGTCAAAATATAATTTTAGCAATTAAATGGTCAAAATATAGTTTTTAATAAAATATGGGGTCAAAATGTAATTTTTTAAAACTATAGATTAAAATATAATTTTTTAAAAGATAAGGGGTTTAATGCAATTTTAGAAAATATAAATTTGCCCTCAAAATTTACAAAATTATAACCTTCTGCCCAATTCTATGTTCGCCTAACCCAACCGCTTGTTGGATCTAACTTTGATAAGAACTGCAGACATTGTATATAGTAATACAATATAATACACCAATAATGGACTGTATTCTATAATACCAAAAAAAAAAAAAAAGCCCAATTTGCACTACAAGTCTGATTATCTTAGGTGGCATATAACTTTTTTTATTATTATCATTATTATTATATTTTACCACTTATTTTTTTTATTTGATTAATACTATTTCTTACAAGCAAAAAGATCAAAATACCTTTAGAAAGCATCAGTCTGCCTCATCTAAAAAATACTTGCGATCAAATCATCCATACAATCTCCAACATCTACTGGGCTAAAGCCCATAGTCTAAAGCCCGAAGACTAAAGGCGATCTTCTCTAGGTGCAGTAAGGGCCCAGTTATTAATAAAATTTGGCCCGACAATGGGATTTCAGTCCCTAGCCAGAATACCTGACTGCTGTTGCGTCGCGTTCCATCGAAGGAAACGGCAGAAGAGAGAGGAGAGAGAGAAAATAGAAATTCTTTCAATTTTCCAGTCTTTCTCTCTCTGGTCTATCTGCTTTGAAATCTGAATTCGATTAAGATTTAAACATGAACGAAGAAGAAATTGGATATTCCGTGGAAGTCACTGGTCTCTCCCCCAACGCCACCGACAAGGACGTCCATGACTTTTTCGCCTTCTCGGGTGATGTTCTCCATCTCCATATCATCAGGTCTGTTCTTCTTCTTTTTTTTTTTTTTTGATTGTATTTCTTTCCGATTATTTCTGTGTTTGAATTGTTCATCATCTTTTTCCTTGAATTTCTCTGACTGTATCGTTGTTATTATTATTTTGGGAAATAACAGATCTGGTGATTATGCTTGTACTGCCTACGTGACGTTCAAAGATGCCTACTCTCAGGAAACTGCCTGCTTGCTCAGCGTCAGTAACATCTTTTTTTTAATTAATTTGTTTCGTGCTTTCAACTTTGATTTTGCTCCTTTTTGTTAATAGATATATATATGTATTGTGAGAATAATTAATTAGTGTTTTGGTGTCTAAATTATTTTTTAGGGAAAGAATCTTTTACGAATAGTATATTTTTGAATTGATACTGTAACCTACTGCACTTTGGCTTATATTAGTTTGCTTGATCAACAAATTGTTAGATGAAAGAAAAATACCTAGGAAAATTCTGCTGAAAATTTTAAGGTTGTTACTTCATAATGAACTTAACCTTCCCTAAAAATTAAAATCTCATTCTTTGTTTTTTTTTTTTTTTTTTGTTCTTGCTCTAATTGCTAATTTATGCTCATGTATGCTATCAAAGAAAAAGTGTGCATTTCATTCTGTAGTCTTTCGTTCCTTTTTGTACACCTATCAGGATGACAATCTGAATTAGAAATCTTTGATTTTTTTTTAAATAAGTTTAGCATTGTTTTTCTCTATAATCGCAGGGCGCCACAATCATCGATCAGCGAGTGTGCATAACGCGCTGGGGACAATACAGAGATGAGTTTGATTTTTGGAATGTGACGTCTGAGAGGCATGAAGATGAACCTGGTTCTAGTGTATGCTCTTTTTTCCCCCTTGTAACTCTAGAAATAAGTTGGTAGGTTTTTATGCAATAAGAATCTTCCGTTTAAGATCATATTGTAGTGAGCCATGATTTTTTTTCCCCCTATGTAGGTTCCACAGAGAAGCCAATTTGTTTCGGACGCTGGAGAAGCAGTGACAATGGCTCAGGAAGTGGTCAAGACCATGATAGCCAAGGGCTATGTGCTGGGAAAGGACGCCTTGGCCAAGGCCAAGGAGCTCGATGAGTCTAACCAAGTTTCGGCTACTGCAGCAGCCAAGGCTGCCGAGCTGAGTGAAAGAATTGGTCTCACCAACACGATTTTCGCCGGAGTCCAGGCTGTTAAGTCGGTTGATGAGAAGTACAATGTGTTGGAGAGGACCAAATCAGCCGTGTTGGCAACCGGAAGAACAGCCTCAGCAGCCGCAAACTCGGTGGTAAATAGTAGCTACTTCTCTAAGGGAGCTCTTTGGCTGTCGGATGCTCTGAATCGAGCCTCTAAAGCTGCTGCTGATTTGGGAAGTCGTGGTGTTCAGCACTGAGGGGTACTGGTTGACTCCTCGCATACGCCATTTCTTCTTGTATGTTGACTATTGAGATTTGAAATAGCTAGTTTATTTTGTCTTTGCTGTGAATAGACGCAATTACTTTCTATTATTTTGCTATAGAGAACTTAGAAGTAATTAAAACCTTATAAAAGCTGTCATATATTGTTTCTTTTGCGCAGTGTAGTCATGTTTCCACTCTCCTTCTCTGAAATCCTCGTGGAAAATGTTGTAAAAATCCAGTTAGAACTTAGTAGAGAAAACTGTACGAAGGTAAATTTGTTGGGCAATTTGAAGTGATGTTTTCAACTTGCTTTGAGACGACTTGTCGTTTTCTGAATGTGTTATTTTGATTTTGGACATCAACGTGTGGTTTGCTTGTCTTGCTTTTCGTTTTCATCTTTGAAAAGCAAAACGACACATCCTTTATTTCGATGTATTTCTCTTGGAAGAGGAAAAATATGTACCTATTACATCACACGTTCCCCTGGAAGAAATAACATGATGTTGAACGTTTTGATGACAGGTTGTCGTTTCTTTGTAAATGTATGCAAATATGAGAGAAGGCCGAGAAAACTTGCTATAATATTTTCGTCCCCTGCTGTCTTTTGCTAAGAAACGGCATGTCGTTCAAGCTGCCGTTTTCCATTGGAAGCAAACAACCCATTGTATTAATGAAAAGTTGTCGTTTCCATGTAAAAAAATATAGTCAAGACGGCTAGACGAGATATGCTTTACTTATCTCGCAGGATTTATTATCTTTGTTTTTGCTGGATGTCGTTTGGTGCAATACAAAGTGCATGTCGTTCCGTCGGGACGTAAATAAGTTCTTTGTATTGATGACAGGTTGTCGTTTTTTTTTCAATGTCAACGACACCTCGTTTAGTATCCGGAACGACTTATGTTATTCTATTTTTTGCGTTCGTCGTTTTTTACTGAAAAACAGCATGGCGCCAAAACTTCTTGTCGTTTTCCTCGATTGCGTTTTTTCGGCTGATATTTTGTTGACGAGGGAAAACAACACGTCGTTCATAGTAGCTGTCATTTTAGATAAACAAAAACGACATGTCGTTCATACTAACTGTCGTTTTCTTCTCGAAGTAAACGAGATGTCCTTCCTTGTTTCGATGACAATTACACTAACGTTGCAACAAGAGATGTCGTTTGACAATAAAAGTCAGATTGTTCATTTATTTTCCGCTAAAAAATGAATTATCATCATTTCTGTCCTTTTCGTCAGCTTCGGCTAATCCTTAGGTACTTCTATTTTTTTTTTTTTTTTGGTTTTAAAAGTATCCTTTAAGTTGATATTGTTTATGATCACTCTTCATAATTCAGGAAAGAAAAAGATTATTTTTTTAAGCTAAATCAGGCAAAAAAAGAGAAATATCTCAAAATTGACTCCACTAATTAATTCCATTTTCCCCTGTCGGTCGGTTCAGTGGTCATACTTCCCAAATGTGATTGGTCAATTCCGTGATTCTCGCGTGGGCTGTTTGTAGTGGTTTTCGTGCGAGCGCTAGTTGTAATGTTGACGGAGAGTGGCTTTGCCAAGAGGATGAATCCGGACCGTTAATCTATGTTATGAGTGGAGGGTAGAAAATTCAAAAGTCTAATGTGACGTTCTCCTTGCCTGACTGGCATGTGAAGGATAAGAAAAGAAAATAGAAAAATAAAAGATTTTTATTTTCTTTTTATTTGTTTGGTCGGTAAGGGTGAAATGAAGATGAGTTTATCTTATTTTGTTTGATTTTTTAAAAAAGCCTAAAGAAATAAAAAATTATTATTAATATAATTATTGTTTTATTTAAATATTATATAGTTTTTTTTTAATTTAATGTCTAAATTTTTTTGTCAAAATTTTTATTAATAAAAAGATAAATTAATAACTTCACTTTTAATATAGGGTTGTCAAATTTTTCCGTCACAAATCTATCAGTATTTAAAAATATCAATTTTAGTAAAATTTACATATTATTTCTCCCGACTATTTTTCTTTTTTATCCTAATTTTTTTTTATTAAATAGCTTATTGTATCAATTTTTATCTTAAAATTCTTTAATGTTTTCTCTCTGTACTTTTCACTTATACTAAGCAGAGCACAACCTTGTGGCCCACTTCCTCGCATCATGTGGGACATGATTACCATCAAACGGTCTCTAGTGACTTCAGCAGGAGTCTCCACGGAGCTGCAGTGTAGTAAAATCTACCTGATAACTGGATCGGCCGCTAATTGTAATTCTCTCTTTTCCCTCTCCATCTCTCTTCTGTACTTCTGAAATCGGATTATTGTTTTTTTTTTAAAAAAAAAGAGGATTTTTTTGGCTGAGAAATCCTAGATCTCCTTCACTGAATTTGATGTACGGATGATTGGATTCGAGTTTTGGCTGAGTCGTTGAGACCGATTAATGGCGGGGAAGGCGGACTCAGTGTCGATCCGAGTTCCGTACAGGAACCTAAAGGAGGCGGAGCTGGAATTGGTGGAATTCGACGTGCCTCCTCCCCACAATCGGATCGAGCTCAATTCGAGTTCGCGTCCTTCCTCTTCGTTTTCTTCTTTGTCTTCGTCTCCTAGGGTTTCTAATGGAACCGCTGACCACTCGTCGTCGGCGCCGGATCCTTCCAGATCCAAGCACAGCAGTTTGGTGACCTTGGTCCTCAGTTGTACGGTCGCCGCCGGTGTCCAATTCGGCTGGGCTTTGCAGCTTTCGCTTTTGACTCCCTATGTACAGGTTCGCTTTCAAATTTTCAATTATCTTTTTTTTTTTTTCTGAATTTTTGCTGGTCTGATTAATGGAAATCCAATTTGGATCGATCTTATCAATTTCTGATATTTTCTGCATTGAATTATGTTTTCTGATTTTCTCTGTGTTTTCTGTGTTCGAGTTAAAGAACGGTTTTTTAATGTACTAACTGCCGTTACAGCATAGAAAAGACTAGATTTTATGGGAATATTTGGTTACAACTTACTACAGTTAACTTCAATTTAGAAGATGAATTATTTTTTTAAAGCTTGATTGGATTCTAGTCAGTTACCTTTTCTTATTCATGCCATTGTTGATCTATCATTGTTAATGCATGTTATTTCATAATGTTCATTCGTATCTTTACCATGATTGCTTGTACTTGTTGGGATTTTTGTTCATGTTTTTTGGGTCGTCTTTTGGTTAACTAAGCTCAACTTTGATTGAATGTTTCAGACACTTGGGATAGGACATGCTTTTTCTTCGTTTATTTGGCTCTGTGGCCCTATTACAGGCCTGGTGGTAAGTGACCATATCCAAATCCTTTCGACATTGCTAATTTTGTATTTGTTATGACACTCTAATCATAAAACCTGTATACGTTTTTACTGGGTCCATTCATAATCATAATATGGGATTTTGGAGTCCTTTATCCTGTCGTAAAATGGTTCATATTCTTCTTTTCTATAGTGCAAAGTACTTTGTTAAAGACCACCCGAACTCAATTGGCCAATTGTCTCAAGTATGAGTCTAAAGTAATGGCTTTTGCAAATTGTAAATTGTGTTACGTTTTAGATGATTGGGTTATTGAGTTATTTGATTTTTCTTTTAGGTTCAACCATGTGTTGGAATTTGGAGCGATAAATGCTCCTCGAAATTTGGAAGAAGACGTCCCTTCATTCTTGCTGGATCTCTCCTGATCTCAATTTCTGTAAGCCTTAGCATTTTTCTACTTATTTCTCAATGGTTGATTTAGTCTAGTCTATAATAAACATGAGCTAAACTACGCCTTGTAATATATAGGTGATATTAATCGGGTTTTCTGCAGACATTGGATACTTACTAGGAGATACAAAAGAGCATTGCAGGTTTTTGTTGCCTTCTCTTGACTTTTTGTACTCTATACTGCAAACATCCATTTAAGGTTGACCAACTGATCTAAGGAAATGCAGAACTTTCAAAGGTACACGAAGTTGGGCAGCTCTTGTCTTCATAACTGGGTTTTGGCTGCTTGATCTTGCGAATAATACCGTGCAGGTGAGTTATTATTTTAATGATTAGTGTTTGATTCTCGGAAGAAGAAAGAAAAAAGAAATAAATGTATGCAACTTTTTTTTCCCGAATTATTGTGTACTGAGTAAACTATAAACATTTTATTTTACTTTTTCTAGGGACCGGCTCGTGCTCTTCTGGCTGATCTAGCTGGTAACTCTCTCTCTGTCTCTCTCTCTATATTGCTGTGTTATTAGTGACTTTACTCCATAGCTGAACTTTTATAATGTTGGTTATTTTATTTTCTAGACTAGAAGTATTGGCAAAATAGCAATATGTAATTTTGTTTTGTGATTTTGTTCTAGGCCCTGATCAACGCAACACAGCAAATGCTGTGTTTTGCTTATGGATGGCTGTTGGTAACATCCTTGGATTCTCTGCAGGAGCTAGTGGAAAATGGCACGAGTGAGACTTCTTGAATGTTTTATATTTTTTGTTTATGTACCTTTTATGTAATTGCAGATGCTTGCAAGTATTTTTTGTTCTTGCCAGATTTGATCCTCTTTCATACGAATCACCATATCATGCGTGTCATTCTATGCTATCTAGACTGACTTCAACTTTTTGTTGCAAGGCTCTAGTTTTTCTGTGTATATATTAACAATCCTTCCATTTTCCCTATTTAATTTTCAACTGATTAATTTGCTATCCATTTTGGGCAGACGGTTTCCCTTTTTGTTAAGCAAAGCTTGCTGTGAAGCTTGTGGAAATCTTAAGGCAGCATTTCTTGTTGCAGTGGTGAGTTACTTAGCTAGGCATTGTTTATTCAAGATTACTTTGAATCCTTGCTTAGTTTATGCTGTAGTAATCTACTAATTTTGAGCCAAGGACGAGGAGTATCACCAGGCTTTGGGTTTGAAAAAAAACTGGAGATTGATTCATAAATTTTCTAAATTTGAAGTCGTGCCTAATAGCATCAGAACAGTC
Source organism: Artocarpus heterophyllus (assembly GCA_025403435.1). Classification (NCBI taxonomy): domain Eukaryota; kingdom Viridiplantae; phylum Streptophyta; class Magnoliopsida; order Rosales; family Moraceae; genus Artocarpus; species Artocarpus heterophyllus. Next base: position 23,606,114 of record CM046339.1, read on the forward strand.
ACATTATTTTGTTTTGCTTTGTGTTTTGTGTTTTAAATGTGTTTTTTTTTTTTTTTTTTTTTTTTTAAAAACAGTTTAAAAATGTTTCGGCTTATGATTGGGGCCATTTGAAGTCCAAACTAGTCTCTGTAAATCTAAAAAATATGATTCTTATTTGTGCAGGTCTTCCTGACTTTTTGCACACTTGTAACTTTATATTTTGCTAAAGAGGTTCCACTCATTGTCAAAGAGCCCCAACGTATATCAGATTCTGCCCCTTTGCTTGACGATCAACGGCACAATGGTGTTGACCTTTCAAAACTAAAACCTGATATGCCTGCCATGGATGGTGCCGGTGGGAAGAACGCTATGGGTGGCTACGAGAGGGTTGCAAATTCAAATCATGTGAATGCAAAAGTTGATGATCAGAGTAATGGCTTTAATAATAATGGCCCTGGAGCTGTTTTAGTCCATTTATTGATCAGTTTAAGGCATTTGCCACCTGCAATGCATTCAGTGCTTATTGTTATGGCACTTAGTTGGGTGAGTGCCATAATATGATCGTGCATCAGTGTTTTTTTTATTATTTTTTATCATTTTTTATTTATTTCTTACAACAACATGGTCCTTTTATCAATTGTCTTTGTATTTATTTGGCTTCTGTAATACTGAGGCTTGAATCGTTTGATTACTTCATTAAGCTCTTTTTTCTTGAACTTGTCTTATTCATGCATTCATACTTTCACATGCAGTTATCCTGGTTTCCTTTTTTTCTTTTTGATACGGATTGGATGGGAAGAGAGGTTTATCATGGGGATCCAAAAGGAAACTTGTCTGATGTAGAAGCTTATGACCAAGGTGTCAGAGAAGGTGCATTTGGTTTGCTATTGAATTCAGTAAGAACCCGAATTTGAGCACAAGTACTTCAAAATTTTGCAAAAATGCGCGGACCATTAATCTAATAAATTAGCTGTCATTCTTTCATTAGAAATAAACTAGGTTTTACTTTGTATTTCTGGGAAGTGTTTGGAGTGATGTTAATATTCTGCTAATTATCGTTTTATATTAAAACGTCTGTGTTGTAGGTTATTCTTGGAATCAGTTCTTTCCTTATTGAACCTATGTGTCAGCGGCTGGGTGCAAGACTTGTGTGGGCGTTCAGCAACTTTATCGTGTTTGTCTGCATGGCAGGAACTGCCATCATAAGTTTAATATCAGTTGGAGAATATTCTCGGGGTATTCAACACATAAAAGGAGGGAATGAAACTATTAGGATTGCTTCTCTGGTCGTTTTTGCCCTTCTTGGCTTTCCACTTGCTGTAAGATTTAATGCCCTTGTAGTAAACCGAGTTCTTTTGCACATTGTCTAGAGGTTTGTGTTTGTTTATGTTTTGAGTGTTTGTCTTTTGCAGATTACATATAGTGTTCCTTTTTCAGTGACTGCACAGCTGACCGCAGATTCTGGTGGTGGCCAAGGTTTGTAAGGCTTTTATATTTGTTGATTTTAGCATCTACTTTTTCTTAGTCTTGCTGCCTTTTCTGTTTCTGACGTTTATATTATTAATCATTCAGGGCTTGCTATAGGAGTGCTAAATCTTGCAATTGTTGTTCCACAGGTATTGTTATGGTTTTTTTCTTTCCTTGTCTTTCAAATTTGATTCTTTATATATTAATGTTACTGGGTTTCTTCTGTCAGTTACAATAGTAATTTGTGATGACTGATTGCATGCCTATGTCGGATTTTGATTAGATGATTGTCTCTCTTGGTGCGGGGCCGTGGGATGCGTTATTTGGTGGAGGAAATATACCTGCCTTTGTTTTGGCCTCCGTCTCGGCACTTGCAGCTGGTGTCATTGCAGTACGCAGGCTACCAGATCTATCGAGCAGCTCGTTCAAGTCATCCGGTTTTCATTTCGGCTAATGGCTATTCTAGTTCCTTCAAGCTGATGCTCAACCTGCATATGGTTCTCGCTTGTCAGCAACCAGAGAGAGAGGGTACTTGCTCTCTTAGGGGCATGGCTCTGCCATTGTGCGTGCATTTAATACATATCAAAATTAATTATAGATCAACATGATTTCATTCATTCTTTTCCCACATCCTACTATGTGGGGTATTTGTAGTCCGTGTAGAGTGTAAAGTTGAATTATATCGGAAAGCATATAGATTTATATAATTGAAAAGAATAATGTTATTACGAAGAAAGTACTTGCGTCGGTACTCTTTTAATCTCTACGCGTATTATTGACTTAGAAGCCCGGCCATCTTCTAGATGAGCTTTGCATGTTTTTCCCTTGTGGTCGGCGGCGATAGATGCAAAACTAACCTTTACAAATGACGTTTTATTTTAGCCCAAAAAAATTTTCAGTCTTGATTTTGCTTTTCGTGGAAAAGTAATGCAAGGATTTTGATTGTGCACGTATGTTCCTTGCAAAGGATTTTATTTTTTTATTTTTTATTTTTCACGCTGCCCATTGATGGCCCACGCCTTCACCTAGGCGTTTGTAGCCCATGCGTTGTACCTGTGGATGTGGGACTAAGAGGGGTGGACCGTGGGTGTGGACCGGGATAGAGGGGTGGACCATGGACCATTCTCGCTCTCTTTTTGGACATTTGACCTCTAGATCAAATGGGGTTAACTTGCTTTGCTCAAAAGTTTGTTGGTGGCAAGTTCTTTACGATATTTCTCTTCCTCTTTTTTTTTTTTTTTTTCATTGAAGATAATTCTTCCTATTATTTCAACGTTTTTTTCCCATCCTATTGGCCTTGTGGTTATCTCCTAATGGTTGCCCAAATGATACCGAGCTAAGACCATTTCAAGTGTAATTATATTTATCACTAAAGAGTGTGGAAATAGCATATTTTATGTGCTATTTTATTTTATGTTATAATGCATAATGCTGTTTCAAATGTTATATTTATTTTTTGTCACAATTATTAAGCCTTAGAAAGTTGTAAAAGTTACTTCTAATATTAAAATAATTTAAAAATGACAATGTTGTAATTATGAAGAGAAAAAGATAATGTATCAACTAATAGGCATAAAATGTCAAATTTGTTATATAAGGCAAATTTGATATAAAAATTTTCGCACTAACAATGATACTGTGTTTGAGAGTATTTATTGTACCCAAATACTAAAATCTGACATTAGTACATCAATTAAGTATTGCATTGAAAATGCTCTAAGACAACATTAATAAGGGCAAAGAGAGATGTAAGTGAACGGGGGCTACGTGTTCCTATTTAGGTCTTAAAAATTCACCTTTTACTTTTAACTTTTGTATAAAATGTTAATTGTGTACCTGATAATTTCAATTATGTTCCCATTTTGTAGAAAAATTATTTTTTTGCCCCACTCAATAGTTAAAACATATAATTATGTCTTCAAATAAAAAATTCGGTACGATTTTTATTGTGCTCCTGCTGAAAATATTTTATGGCTCAGCCACTAACCATCAAACGTTATTAGTAGGTTATGTTGATTTATCATTTTAACTAGATTGAAGAAATAAAAAGAGAGAAAAGAAAAGAAAAAAGGCAAGAATTTGAGTCAATTTGGTTCCCTAAACTTATTTATTTATTTGTCGTTATCAGTCCTCATCCATAAAATTGATTATATAGTTGCAAAACTTAATTTAGGAAAATAGTTATATATGATGCAAAATTAAACATTTTCGACCTATTGTTTTGTAAAAGTTGAAATTAGCTTCGTTAAATTTCAAAGAGCCATAATTAACTGCATGTACGTAACAGCCAAAACTATATATATATATTAAGCTCAATGACTAATCAGTCTGAAGAAGTTGATCCAATCGCAACGTCGAGGGTGTTTTGAGAACTAAATTAGGACTCAAATATTGTAATATGTAAGAGTTTTGTATTTTAGCCGTTAAACTTTATGTTACACAGTGAATGCCAAACACACACGTACGTCGTTTCTTAAGAAGTTTACGACCAATCACATCAAAGATTTTTTTAAAAAGAAAAAGAAAAGAAAAAAGGCATAAAAAAAAGGCAGTAAAGAAGTTAGAGTACGGGCTTTATGGCTTTAAACAAATAGTCCTAGTAGCCTGAAATAGTAGTGAATTTGTTCAAAACAAAGTTTAAAAATGGTCGTGAAGGATGAATTGCTTGGTGGGTGGTGGGTAGTATGCCATATTGTGCAAACTATGTTCTAGAGATTTGATTTAGTATCTCATAACTGCGGCCGATTCGATCGCTTCCTTTCTCTGGATCCAGATTCTAGATTTCCCATAAAGGGCAAGGAAAATCTCAGACGGTAAAGAAACAAAAATCGAAGATTTAATTTGGTCAAATTATGGCAGAAACGTTCTTGAGCATTATATCAATTAATAGATGTTAGCTGGTTTGTGTCAGTCCCGCCACGCGTAAGGACTGAAGATTTCATCATGATGAGCGAGAGAGACACAAAGAGAGAGAGAAAATTAATATCTTCGTTTATTTGCATGAGTCTGCATGCACGATGAAAGATTTTCCTCTTGAATAGGACATGATATTCACTGATTATTTTTTGTAATTTTTTTTTTCCTTTGAACATTATTTGGCCATAAGAAGTTGGCCTTTGAACATCAAGTATTTTCATAATCAGATTCATAACATGATATCTCGAACTCGAAAAGATTGTGAATTTGTTGGTGATCACCAAATGCTCCATTTGTTATAATACTAATAAAAAAATATGAAGATTAACTTTAGAAAGCTCTCCTCTATCGGACTAATTAGTAAGTTAGCATTAGTAGATAATTTATAAGACTTTTGGATCATCAGTTTGATCTTAAAACACTAAAAAATATTATAGCAAAACCGACTCAAATTAAATTTTATTTGAACATATGAATCAAACGTCCTCTTAATACTCGGTTAGAGAAAAATTGTAATGTACGTTGACGAGGCAAAATAGAAAAACAAAAGCTCAATTTGGGTTTCTTTACTCGTGCTGCCAGCAGACAATATTAGATAGATGTTGGTGACGTCCTCAATGTGGTGGCGGGTCAATTCTTAATTTATACTCCTTTTAACACCTCTTTTTTTGCTTTTTTCTTTTTTCCTTCTCCTTCCCTATCTCATGTTCTTTTAGTTTTCCCTTCAAAATGTCAAACTGCAAAAGAAACTTTTTAAAGTTTTCTTTTCCCGGTTTCGGCTACCAAATTTCCTGCAAGTTGGTACAAACAATCTACAAAATAATATAACCTTGACTTGCATGCCTTCCTTTTTTTAGCATTACAAACTTCCAAAAGGAAAGATATATATATATATATATATATTCATAGTGAAAATTTCGAGGGAAATTAATCTTGTTTGTTAATACTTCTTTTCGATTAATCATATTGGCTTTTTCTATTGTTTTCCTCTTAATTTTACGCTTTTACTATTTTTAATATTAATATTGAATAATAAATAATTTTATTAATATTATTATCCATGTTGTGGGCAAACCATGGGATGTCCTGCGAAATGGACGGTTTTTCTGATGAAACGGGCCACATCGCTAGAGAAAGTTAAAAACATGGCCACGAGGTGAAGACTAAATAAAACGAAAACATTTCTGGACCAGTGGTTGACGAATCATTATCAATTCATATCTCCTTCCCCCCAAAACCAAATCCAATGAAATAATAACTATTCAAAAGAAGAAGAAAAAAAAACAAAAAAAGAACTCTAGAGAGAAGATTGAATGGCGTCAAACCAAAGAGGGCACATGGGATCAGACTAAGATGAACAAAGCAGGAGCATGAGGGGCATGCATATAGTGCAGAAGAAGATTCAGAAAGAAAAATTTAAAAAATAAAAAATTGATTTTTTTAAATTATTATAATAATTATTATTTTCAACGTTTCTTTTTATTCCTTTTAATAATAAAAGAGAAAAGGAGAAAAAAAAAAAAGAAAAAAAAAACACATAAAAAAAAGAGTGGAGTAAAAAAAAAAAATATATGGCAACAGAGGTGAGGGAACATGGATCCACCCCATTCCAATGGGGCACACCCTCCTTGAGCTTCCGACTAATAAAGGCATGTGATGCAGCCAAGAGTCACTTGTCTCTGCCCAATAGTAAAGCACTGTTTGGGTGGGACCCACGTAAAGTCCCATCAAAACCAGTGTGCAGATTAGTGGGTCCCACACCTTCACTCTTACTCCTAGATATATCCCCAGCTTATCAGGGTAAGGGCAGCAAATGATTTCTGCATCAAAAGACGCACTTGACCACCTCCAATTGCACAGTTCCTTAAGGGAATCTCCAAGTAGTAAAACCATTTTTTAAATTTTAATTTTAATTCTATTTTAAATCTAATTTTATATTTATTTTATCCCCCATATCTTTTCCCATGCATGAACTGCTTTTAATTGATTGAAATATTATTATTCTACACTGCCTTGGTGAAAGAATATATTGTATATCTTTACTTGTTTATGGTTTTTGTTCTTTTGTGGGCAATTAGCTTTAAACCAAGGAAGAGTCATATTGGTGAATGCTGGCCTTTTCCAATGCCTAAATAATCACAGCCTTTTTCTGAACATTCAATTCTTGAAGAGTGATAAGACAATTCTCATGCCCTCTAAATGATGGACTAAGACTAAAATTTTAGCCGTTTTTCGGGACCATGTGTTGAACACTTAAAATTCTTTTCATGGGTCCTCTTGTGTCTGGTTTGTAACACAAGAGTTCTTAGCCTAGAAACACCTACTACCATCCTTTCCCATCGATCACCTTGTTTGTACAGTTAACTATAAAATTATGTTTTTATATCCATATATACATATGCATGGTAATTTTGAAGAAGTCCGTGGTAGAGTGAAAGAAAAGAAAAAGAAAAGGAAAGAAAAGCATTTATATAACTTAGGTGTGAAAAATAGAAAGAAAAATATAACTTTTTTTTAATTATGTTGATATGAAATCGTACTCGGTCTAGTCTTTTTTATATTTAAAGAGATTAAGTTTGCGTTTGGAAACAAAATTTAAACAAAGGTTGAATTGAAAATATTAAAACAATTCAAACTCTATGAGAAAAGTACTATAGTAAAACTTGTTTGAACCAAATTTTTTTGGTTCGAACAAATGTTGCAAAAATTCAATTTAAAAGATTTCTCATCCATTTTATTACTTCATCTTCTTTTTATTACCAAATTATTAAAGATTTCAAAACTCTTTCACAATATTTGTCACTCTTCTCCCTCCTAACAAGCTTTCCATGAGCTTAGAGGGGAAAAAACACTAGATGTCTCTTATATATGTTAGGTATCTTCGAATCACAATGAAAGAAAAAAAAGGAAAAAAAAAAGAGAATTCTCAAGTTCCAAATCAACCTCAGAGTTAATAAGAATTGTTACTAATAATGTGTTTAGAAAGTAAGTTGAAACTGAGAGTTAAAACTAAAAATACTATGACATGTGAGAGTTTTACACTATTTGCATTGAAATTAAGTGTGTCAAACACCCTATAAGTTTTGTAAATTCTGCGTCAAGGCAAAATTGTCTAAATTTAGCACGAGTTTGTGGGTCTTACTTGAGAAACTTCTTTTTAACGTAACTTCATGTACTGATTAGCTGAAATTGTATTTCAAATGCTTATTTTCACCCCGTTTGTTCACAGATTCAAACTGAATTTGAACAAGAATCTGAATTTTATAAAAGAAATGCAATAATATATATAAAAGATTTCAATTATTGTTCAAGCTACTAACAAAATACGGACTTTATAAGTACTTTGCAATTGTCAAGTACTACAAGGAACCTCCTTTCAAACTCATAATTCAAACAGTGAATTTGTAGGTCCCACTCGAGTAACCCACGTTACTTTGCTAATATAATCTCAAAACGTTTTTTTTTTTAGAAATTTTACTATGAGAGTTGTCTTTTTGTAGGTACAGTTGTTTTAGTCATTATATTAATTTTTCAACGACATAATTTTTGAGTTGGAGCTGGTTTACATCGTGCATACAAATTTTTATCATCGGCGTTCAAAGATCAAACCGTTTATTGAAAAATTAGTTGCAATCATTTTAAAACAACAATTCCTTCCGGTGAAAAGGAATAATTCCTACCGTAATTTTTTTTTTTTTAATGTCTTATATTTGGTATCCGAGAAAGAGTGTGTGTGTGGTTTTTTTTTTTTTTTTTAAGTGCCAACATGCATATTCAACCACAAAATCGCTCTAGTATTAAGTGCTCTAAAACTTCCTCAGTTGAATAGCTCTCACTTGAGCAAACGCAACCAAAGTTAATGGTACAAAAAAAAAAAAGTGATTTCAGATGCCCTGGGGACTTTGTACATTTAACATTGTAACACTGTTGCTGTGGCATAGATTTGTCGAACAATAATTATTGACACACCTCTGTTGTTATATTAATTGATGGCGACTCTAGGAAGGGATCAGAAATGAGAGGATATATATGGGAGTGAGGAATGGCAGAAGAGAGAGAAAGACAGAGGAGAGAGAAAGAGAGAGAGGCATTTGGAGACTATAAATGGGGGCACGAAGACAAAAAAGACCAGCTCTAGTAGGGTTGTGACAACAGCTTTGCCTTGGGAGGGGCTTTTCAAAATCATCATCACTTTCTCCTATCTTTCCTTTTCCCTTTCCCTTTCCCTTTCTCTTTCACACGTAAAATACTGATATATATGCACAATAGTACTACTAAACTTAAGGGGAATTTTGAAGAAGTGTTTCTATTTTTTTTTTTTTTTTGGTGTGTGTTGGGGGATGAAATTGAAACTTTGATGAAGTTGATGGACAAGGGGATAAATGGGCCATGGGAAAGAGCTTCGTCCTAATGCACGATACCTGTTGGTGGGTTAGGTAGCAAACTCTGTCCCTCTTCCTAATTGGACCCATCCCCCTAGATTCCTGCCCCTTTTTCTCTCCTCCTCTTTCTCTATCTTCTTTCCTTTCTTCCAAATACAATCCCCTCAATTTGGACTTCTTTTTTGCCCTTTTTTTTTTTTAGAGAGTTGCAATTTGCTTGGCCCCCTTTCGGGACTTAAAAAGAGTACAAGCATACAATAGAGCCAACTCATTTCTCTTTTTTATTAAGTAGACAGCTTCTTTTCCTACACAAACTAAGACAAACATGACCAATGTATACATGATAGTACAACTCATCTAGTCATCATCTTATTAGCTTTTTTTTTTTTTTTTTCATTTCTAAGGAACCCCAAACCCCCCCAAATTTCTAGTCAGAAAAGATGATTTAATTCTCTAGAAAGATACTCTTCTATGCCCTATATTTTCTTGTATACCCTATGTTTTCCCATCTTGGTGTATAGCCAGCCCATAGGTTTTGAAGTTTTGATTAATGAATCATGATGATAACATACACAATAGACATTTACTTTTCTGCTTCAAAGTCGCCCCACCACATTTAAAGAATAACAAAATATGAAACGCCCCTATTTTCTTTCATTAATTTAACAATTGAATACTAAGATTTCTACCCAAAATAATAATAATAATAACAACAACAAGTATAAAACAAAACAACACAATTGGAAATTATGAAATCAAGCTACCTGAAAAGCGCTTGCTTCTCCTCCTGAAATCAATAAATAATATAAAAAGACAACTGTCTGTGTTGGAAACAACACCACTGTTTGTCTGTTCTTTGATAGTGAAGAGCACTTGTGCAATATTGTAAATCCAAAAATGTAAAAATCCTCTAAAGAATATAATATGTGCAAATTTTAAAATTAAATCACATAGTATTGGTTCATCTTCTCAAGTTGAACGTAAATAAAAATATTTTTTTATTGTAAGTAATACTGTTAGTTATCTCCATCTTTTCCTTCCAAACAAACAACGTAACGTCACTGTAACATCAAGTCCCCAAAAATTAAATAATCACAATGTATTTTAACACAAAATACTATGCATGACAAGAAAAGACCCGAAAAACTACCCAAGTTGAGGTTCAATTAATCATCCCCTTTTCCTCTTTCGGAAAAAGCGGATAAAAAAAATCTACATGTAACGTAAATTATGTAACTAAAAATCCTTTCCTGCCCATGAAGACAAGCAGCAGTCCCCTATGTAAAACTACCTATCTCACTCATACAAATAAAATTAATTAAATAATGTATATTAATATATACAATTTATTTATTTAAAACTTCTAAGAAGCTGGCAAAGAGAGAGAGAGAGAGTGTGTGTGTGTAAGTCCTATAGGGTTCATTAGCCAATTTTGTCACCACCTTCAACTTGGAAGGGTAAAAAAAAATCACTCTTCTTTGAATTTTTACCAATAGGGTTTCCTTTTTTTTTCTGTTTTAGATATGTATATATTAATATAAGTTCTTCCTTTGTCTTCCCTTTCTCTCCCAAAAAACTTATTTCTCCAATTACTCTGTGAGTCTGACCACTTCTCTTCTGCCACCTTCTTCTCCATCAGCCGGTACTACTCCTCTTATCAATTCTCATGTAATGCTCCAATATTATGATGTATTTACCAAGATTACTACTACTAAAGCTATAATCTAGCCCAATCTATTCCTTATCAGATATAACTGATTATTGGGTTTTCAGATTAAAGCTTGAATTAGCTATACAATATGAGCACTGGCAATGGAATGGCGTTCTTCCCAACAAACTTCATGCTTCAAACCCCTAACGACCAAGAAGATCATCACCACCACAATCCTCATCACCACCCCCACCACCACCACCACACTGCTTCTTCTCTCAACCCAATCCTTCCTCCTTGCCCTCCTCAAGATTTTCACGGTAATTATTATATATTATTACTATTATCATATCATGCATTTTTTTTTTTTTTGGAATCTAGGGTGAGGGATTTGAACTCTTAATATTTTTTATGAAGTATGCAATCAGATATTTGTTTTTAGTATTTATGATGAATTTGTTTATATTAATAATAGTAATAAATGGGGTGCAGGAGTGGCGTCATTTTTGGGTAAGAGAACATCGATGTCGTTTTCGGGGATGGAGATGGGAGAAGAGGGGAATGGAGGGGAGGATGAGTTGTCGGATGATGGGTCGCAGGCAGGGGAGAAGAAGAGGAGGCTGAACATGGAGCAAGTGAAGATGCTTGAGAAGAACTTTGAGTTGGGGAACAAGCTTGAACCGGAGAGGAAAATGCAGTTGGCTAGGGCACTTGGTCTTCAGCCTAGACAGATTGCCATTTGGTTCCAGAACAGGAGAGCTCGTTGGAAGACCAAGCAACTGGAGAAGGACTATGATCTTCTTAAAAGACAGTTTGAGGCCATCAAAGCAGATAACGATGCTCTTCAAGCTCAGAACCAAAAACTCCAAGCTGAGGTAATTAAATGAAGCTTCTTCTTTTTTATTTCTTTTTCGAATTATGAATTAACACTTTCTTTTTTGGCATCATCTACACTGTTTTGGTTGTATTGTAATAATTTTGTGATGATGGGCAATCCTTTCTACTCACCTATTAACCTCAAAAAATGACCAATTAATATTATATACTATGATTTTTAGAAGTACCCTTTTTAATAATTTTCTGTTTGTGAGCCCCCTTGAACCGCAATTTCCTCCAAGATTAACAAAATCGGAATCCCCCTTCTCTTTTTTTCCGATAATGGTATAATTAGTTGCTGAGCAACTTTTTTTTTATTATTTTTGATTGATTGATTGATCATAGTTTGTGAAGGGCTCTAAGAAGGTATAATCATAATGATTTCAAAAGTAGCTAGTACTACTACACTTATAGATATATAAATATATATAGATCTTTCCTGCACCATAATTTTATAACAATAATCATTTCTTTTCTTTTTCTTTTGGTATACATTAATTCTACTAAATACTAATTAGAGATTAATACATTTATATGTATTTCCTGATGATGATGATGATCAGATATTGGCACTGAAAAATAGAGAACCAACTGAGTCAATCAATCTAAACATTAAAGAAACGGAAGGGTCTTGCAGTAACAGAAGCGAAAACAGCTCTGATATTAAGTTGGATATCTCAAGAACGCCAGCCATAGACAGCCCTCTTAACAATAATAATAATAATAATTCCAATCATCCAATCACAAGCAGAGCTCTCTTCCCAACCTCCAACGTCAATACCATGAGGCCCAACTCCGGTGTGGCGCAGCTCTTCCAAAACTCATCATCATCAGCAAGATCAGACCATCATCAACAACAGCTCCAACACCAGAAGATCAATAACAATAGTAGTAGTACTATTGATCATCATCATCATCATCATCATCACGTGGTCAAGGAAGAGAGCAGCCTAAGCAACATGTTCTGCGCCATAGATGATCAGTCCGGGTTTTGGCCATGGTTGGAACAGCAACACTTCAATTGATCATGGGCAAAAATTTACGTGGTCAATATTATAATATAAATTATTATCATACCAAAAACAATTGCAAGCGGGTAGTTCAATTTGATGATATTTGTAATTAAATTAAGATGGATATGGAATATCCTGCATGTTTTTGGTACTTGGAGGGGGGAATTAAGAGTTTCTCATGTCGTTGTATAAAGTAGATTATATTATACATGATCATCATCAAGTACTACTTGAGTTTTTCCACTTGATCAGGGCTGATAAATCCTTTTTGGGGGAATAATAAAAAAAAGGGTTTTATTTGTCTTTTTGAATTTAATCACATACCATGTTTTCTTTTTCTTTTTCTATTTTTTTGGGTAATTCTAGTGGACTTTAGAATATGAGGGATTTTTATGATATCTATAATTAGTCTATGCATTTTGTTCCTTTCTTTTTCTTGCTTTGAAATCATGTCTTTTTGTAGTAGTAGTATTGAAGAAGATGTGCGGTTTGAAGGGAAGGAAAGAAAAAAAGTCCTTGAAATGATTATTTTGCTGATATCATAGGAGCAATAGCAATGGTGAAAGAAATCTACAAAAGGGTCTAGAGAGAGAAATATTAAGAGGGTAGATCATGAAATAAGGGGTATCGAACACACATTCCAAGAGGGCAAAAACGACAAGCAGATGGAAGGGTAGAAGAAAACGAAAGAGAGTTGGAAATGGTCATACTCGTGAAGGGGACGTTTGGCAGAAGAAAATTTCTCATGTGCTGACAAAGGAAATGAATGGGTAAAAAAAGCCCATGTGTTCTCTGTTCCGACAGCACACACAACTCCACACTAGACGCATTTCTTGGCTATATATATGTATCATAAGAATCTACACTGTTTATATGCACTCTTTTCTCTCTCCCTCTCTCTCCTTTTTTTTTTTTTTTGGGCATTTAGGAGATCGATCAGTTTCATGTGAACAAAACCCACTTCCCATATAGCAAAAATAAATATTCCGCAATTAAACCTTTAATTTTCGCTCTGAACAATTTCGCTTTTCAAAAGTACGTGCCCACTTTTCATGCACTTTCTTTCTGATATAAACCTCCAATTTTCCCCACTTTATATGCATTGCTAATTTGCTTCCATTTCTATATTTTGGTTTTGCAAGAGACATAAAAGAAGATATATTCATATGTGACTTTATATCAATTTTATATGCTTAATTGGGTAACTTTGGTTAACTATGAATTATCAATTTTATAAGGTTCCATTTCTATATGTTTGCACATTTATATGTAATTTCAGTACCCCAAAAATAATTCAAAAACTTTGTTAGATAATACGTGGTCAGCAATATAGCAATTAAATTATTTAGTTCTTATAAATCTATAAGTTTAATCAACGAAATTCCCTAAAATAATTCATAAACATGGCTAGACTATACATGGTCAGCATTAAGTTAGTTCTTATTTTTTAAGCACTTAAAGGACTACTAATTTTTATAGGAGTGTGATAAACGAAATTACCTAGAAAAATTTAAATAAAACTTCAATATTGAAACCTTTTTTTTTCCTTTTTCTTTCTAAATACACAAATATACAAAATTCTTTCATTCAAAAAAAAAAAAAACCAAATTCAACTCAGATAACTATAATTGTCTTCCTTTACACCAAAATGACAATGTCAAGAAAACCTAGCCACTAGTTACGTATTAAAACAAAAGAATACATATATACATATCTATACATGTATATGCAATACCTTAATATAGTTATAGAACTAAAACTATAGCAAATGAATCAGGATTTTGGAAGCAAATGTTTAATATAGATTCAAGAGTTCTTGATAACAACTGTCATAACAGATAAAAACATGCCAATAGCAATATCCCAATATCTATGAACAAGCATGTGAGGAAATCTGCCTACACTTCCGAAATTTATATGATATATATATATATATATATATGTATATAAAGTTGACAGTGAAGAAGCTAAAATGTGAACATCGAGCATGCCAATCGCGCCGTTATTAATATGCAAAGTAACTATTTAATTGTTTTTCATGGGATCATGTGTCAAGGTTATATATAACTAATATTCAAGTTTTGGCGGCATATACTGTTGGCTGGAGAAACTTTGGCATATATGGGGACACTTTAAGATGCCAACTTATAACTTATTATTATATTCAGCAATAAAACAAAATAAAATAAAATATGACTTGTTATTAATTAACAGATTTGTATATATATAGTTGTAGAATTAACAATTCTTAAAAAAGAATAAGTCGTTAGGTGGCCACATGCAAGCATTCTTGTTTAGTGCCTGAAGTAAACATTTGAGGAATATTATTAGGTTTATTTACCAATATAAAAAAGAAAGAAATCCCTAGCATGTTTGCTATATACATAAAATATATATTCCTAGCATGTGGGAGGCAATAAGATGAATAACATCAGTACATATATATATATATATATATATATATATATGCATTGTTGATGTACACTTGTTACTATATGAACTTTGAAGTAGTTTTATATTTCATGTTGCATTTTAACGTGAGTTGTGTCAACGGCCCTTCGATTTTTTTTTTCTTCTTTTTTTTTAATGAGTAACTTTATTTGGGATCATGTACCGGAGAATAATAGATTTGAAAAAGGATCGTCAACATTAGTTTATAAAGAACAAAACATGTCTAATTTACCTCATTCGAGGTTGATTATATCCTAGTGAGAGCATGTTTTTGTTTTTTGTTTTGGTATCCTCTTATCTGGTGAATCTAGTGACAATGAAATTATTGTGTTTAGCACCTGGAAATTTGCTACCAAGGTAAGACAATTTTATACAATCCCAGCCTGCAGGGCCCCATATGCTATTAAAGGGTCAAAATCCTGTATTTTCATCTTTCAAATAAATAAATAAATAATACCATATGTCTTTGATGCTGGAAAAATGGATCAGTGTGAAATGATCAGTATTAAAATCCTTTTACCAAGAAGCAATAACCGCATCTTCTGTGCATCTCTTGTGTAACAAATTTATCAAAAAAGAAAAAGAGAAAATGGCTGATAACTTTTGTGTAAAATTAAAATTTAACACAATTTTTCAGAATACTTCTTTTAAAAAATCATAATTATATACTCACAATGATGCTAAATTTCAGGAATTTTTTTAAAGAATCATAATTATATAGTAATTATCATAAAGATGTTACCTTTTATACTAATTACTTTAATGATACTATTATTTTTTGAATTGTTAATAATATTATTTTAAGTCATATGTGGACTGTACACAAATTAGAGCCATATATTCTAAAATCAATAGTCAAATTTAGGCAGCATGTTATCATTAATTAAAAAGAAAAAGAAAAATAAAAAATATTTTGACGTGTAAATTTCCAAGTGTTTAGTTACATAATTAAATATCCCAATTTTCATTAGTTCTTAATTTGTCTATCTGCTTTTAGAAATTATTAAGGTATCCTTAAAAGTTAAAAAAACTTACTTCTTAAAAAAAAATTGTTTTAATTATATCCCTCACGGATTTTTTTGGCTAGAAAAACGTAGAGATAAGATAAAAATATCTTTAAATAAACCTCATTTATTTATGAAATATAAGTTTCTTCTTGAGAAAATTTTTTCAAAATATTTTAAAATTTAAAAAGTCATAAAACTTAAGATCTTTTTCTTGAAATTTGATGTTTTATTTTAAGATTTTTTATGTTTTTAATATAAAACATTTTTCATAACTATTTATAGGTAGTCATGTTGTTTTGCCTAATTTTTTTATTCATAGGAATAAAATTGAAATAAATTTTTAAAATTCAAAAGATATTTTTATAGTTTCTAAGAACAAATGGACAAATTGAAAAATAGTTAAACTAAAGAAAACAATTATGAGATAACTAGGGAATGTGTCATAATTTTAACCACTGGACTGACTTATGCTACAGAAGGCAAAAGTCATGCAAAAAATGCAATGAATCAATACTTTCTTTTTACTGAAGAGACTATCTTACCTTTTATTTTTTGCTCCTCTATTCTTCTTGGCTTTCTACTTTTTCTTTCGCATCTCTTTCTCCTTCCCTCTATTCTAGCCACCAGTTTCATCTTCTCCTTCTTCCTTTGTTACCTTTTCCTTGCAACAACTCTCATGTCACTGCCGACCTTGATGTTGCTGCCTTGTCACTCTTAACAATCTCGTGGACGATCTCTGTCATGCCCTGAAATCTGGGAGGTAACATGGCGGATTAATTAAGTTAAATAAATTAAACTTTAATAGAAACTGCCATTTAAAAGATATTAAATTAATTATAAGAGTGAGGAGTATTTAAAACCTTGTAAGATATTTGTTAAAATATAAAAGCACGCAAGCGAATTAAAATATTAAATAAACAAACACCATTGGGCCCCACTGGACCCACATTAATGTGTACACATGATATCAACAATATTAAATACATAACCACAGTCCAAATAAAAGGGAAATAAATTAAAATATTACATGCCTTGTTTATAGATAAATACCCTAAATAGTGATGTCTTAATCCTACAGTTTCTTCATGGTTCCTCAGTTTTCCCTAAGCTGGATTTCACCTAAAGGGGGGAAAGGTTTCAAAACAAGAAAAATATGAGCGAAAGGCTCAGTAGGACTAATATTTTGAAAACGTTTAATTTGAACATATAATTCATTTTTCGACAAAAGCTATAAATCAAGATAAATAAATAAACAGATAACTCATATCGATTAATCTTTTATTTATCCATAGACAGTCTCATTATTGTATTATCGACAAAGCCATATGAATCACCACCAAAGTGGCCCAATTGGGTTTCGGAACTTGCCCCCAAGGTCGCGCTCCTTACAACCCGATCTCTATACATGGCATTATGCTATATCTTATCATTTCAGACGGTACTAACCGAAACATCCGGTGTCACATCATTATCAAATCTCATTTACCAGATATTCTCATTACGTTCATTATGATCATTCATTATTTTGCCAATAATGAAAATAAGTGATAAACTTCATTTCTTGAAAACATTTAAAAGAAAAGCTTTGTGGTCAAAATCCTTTTAAAAACATGGCTACTAAGGAGAAAGGATAGAAGTCATACCTTGATATCCTATACCAACATTCAACACCGCAGTCCCGATTCGCTATACGTTAGCTCCACGGAACCACGAATAGCCTTATATAGAAACTTAGTTTATCAATATCTAGCTTAAGGTATTCTACATCCCTAAGCTATCTCATGGTGTCTTAGTATGCCTTTAGGGTTCACAAAATCATTTTATGAGATTAAAATCTTAATCTAGGTCTTAAACGGTGAAAAACGGGTGAAAATGGTCATTTTTTATGATGTTTGATTAGCCTATCGGAACCCCTGGTCTGGCCTATCAGACTCTACAGTTCGGCCTGCTAACCAACCAGGACTGACCTACCAAATTGTCCTAGGCTCGGCCTGCCGACCAGATAAATCTGGCGTGCCAAACTGGAAAAATATGGGAGGTTCGAGACTTCGATTCTCGGCCTCCCTAAGGTCAAAAATCAATTTAAAACCTGTTTTTCAAGTCCTAGGGCATATATAATGATTATAGATGATAAATAAACACAATAGAACACATTCAAACAACTTTTAGCAACATTTTCATAGAAATTTCAAAGAAATCTGAAAATGAGGAAAAGGGAAAAAACTTGTTTTAATCCAAATCTTGCTCAATCAAGCCTAGATTCTAGATGATTTGAGTTCTACTAACTTAGATTAAGGGTCTCTTAAGCTCAAGAAACTCGAATTACAACATTTTAAAGAGATTAAAAATTTAGAACAAAAGTTTGAAATTTGAAAAACAAGAAACTAACCTTGAATTAAAGCTTTAAAATGATTTGTGGAAGTTCAAATCGTGTTCCTCACCTCCTAATCTAGCTGAGAATCAAGCTTGAACTCGAAAATTTGAAATCAAAATAACGAGAGGAAGGGAAAGAGAGAGGGCAGCGTGGGAGAGAGGGAAAAGAGAGAGAAAGTGTGTCTGAGAGAGTGAGGGAAAGTGAAAGTGAGAGAGGGAGATAAATAGGATGGGATGAGTGATTTTATAGAGCAAAACCGTGTCTCCAGCACATAGTTTATAGTTGGGACGTATTGGGTATTTGACAAATTGTTTTGTTTTAAAATTCAAAATAACATATAAAAATAATTAAAAATGGGACAAATTTAAAATACCATAAAACACTTAGATCAGGTTCAAATTTATATTAAGGCATACTAATCCACCATCTAAACACCAATTATGCTTAATTAAATTTTCTAGGTGTTACAATCTCCTTTGTTGTTGAGTGATTTTAAAATGATCTCTGCTAATGTTGGGGTATTCGTAGACGGTCTCCTCCATTGTAGATGATACGATGCCAAACTTCCCAAGGGCATATTTGGTATTTTTAAATATGTTGTGATGATATGGCATGGAATTCTATGTAATTATTTTTGTAGCATAAATTAATCCAAACTTTATTTTTATGGGATCTGTTTAAAGAGCCCTAATTAACCATATTTTGAAGAGCTAATTTAGGTCTAGTACCACTTCAGAAGGCTTATTATGCATTTATACCGCTTCTTCACATAAATTTGAAACATACTACTTCTTTGCAACAAAAGATCAACTTCACCCTCTACTACAATAATCCACACCTCTAAAAGTCAAACCTAATTATGTCTTTATTCTTTTGAAGTGATATGTTTCAAACTTTGTCATAGAGTAAAAAGGGTTAATGAGACATATGGCCTTTTTTTATTTGTAGAATTAAAATATGATTGTAGTTTATGAATATTCTTTATATGTTTCAATGCATATGTATAAAGACATTAATGACCTCAATAATGATTTTGTTAGTTTTAATTTATTTTTTTAGAATAACGAGAATATACGTATTTAAGATTTCAAACGAATTATGATATCATTATACCTAAAAAAATTCCTAGAATTAGGATGTTTGTTGCTTAAATTTAAATTGTATCTAAAATAATGATTTTAAAATTCCCTAAAAAGGTGGAATTTTTTTTTAACGACAAGTTGGATTTACGAAAAATTAAAATTAAAGTGTTGTAATTAAATTAATGATACAGTTTTACTGACAAATTGGAAATAGAGTGTTGTAATTAATGATATAGCATTATTAAAAAGGTGTTTGGCAAAAGTAGTCTAAACTACTTTCTCAATTATAAACAGTGTAAAGCTTTCATATGCTATAGTAACAACAAAAAAATCGCTACAGTATAAAGTTCTCACATGCTACAGTAAAAACAGTTCAAACCACCCTGCCAAACACCCTATAAGTCTTTTTATGTGTCTTATTGGTTATATATTTGATATATCATTAAGTTAATAATACGTAATGATATTTATTTTTTAAGATTTCAAGTGAATGATATTACTGGTTTTTTTGTAATATGTTATTAAATTAATAATATAGTATTTATTAAATCATTTGTGTATCTTATAGGTTATATAATTATTATATCATTAAGTTAATGATATTAATGATAATGATACTCAATGACATTCTTTTTATTTTTTTAAGACTTTAAGTGATAATGATGCTTCCTATTTAGGTTGTCCCCACATTGTGGATCGATAATACAAACAATAATGTTTTTTTTGTTTAATTTATATTGTAATTAATTAAGTATATCTATATTGTTTTAATATCAATTTTTTTTCAACGACGCAACTATAAGAAAAATAAGAAAATTTATTTAAAAAAACTAAATATAAGATAAAGCCTACTTAAAGGGTATTTTTAGATTCTTAATATATATAATATGAAAAAAAGGACATATAAATTTTAATTCATTTTTTAAAAAAGAGTCGTGTAGTTTTTACGCGCCGAAAAAGGTTGTTGGGCTTAGCAGAAGCCCAAATATCAAGACCCAAAAGCGGTCCGCTGGTGGTCCATCCCATTTCAAGGCCTTCAAACACACCACTTGGCAAAACGACAGCCAGAAAAACCAATGTCTCTTTTTACTTACCGGTGGCCCCCACCTTTCAACTAGCCAATAGAAAGAGAGATAATTCTTCAAAAAAAAAAAAGCCAAAAAAAAAGGAGAGAGTTCCAAACTTCCAAATTCCAACACATCTATCCACTTTCTCGTCCCTTAATTTCTCCTAAGAAAACTAAACGGATAAGACCACAAAGTGGATAAGCCCAATTATGGCCTCGACGCCGATTTTCTCCTCGACGGCGCCGCCGACCAGCTCCGCCGCCACACCCAACCAATCCTTCCCTCTCTCCTCCAACAGGTTATTACTTCCCTTCTCTAACTTCCCCACAAAATTCTCTTCCAATTTCAAGCGACCACTCACCAAGCTCCACGTGTCCTCCCCCACCAACAGGGCCACCTCCACCTCCACCTCGACCTCGACCTCGACCTCGACCTCCGCCGCCACCACGGCCAAGAAACCCACCGAGGAAACCGTCTTCTTCGACGGTGGGGCCCACTACGGCGACCTCATAGCCAATCTTCTTCTGGGTTTCACCCTCCTTTGGCTGCCTTTGACTTTGGCGGCGGTCTCGAGGGCTTTCTTCTTGAGGTACAGGTTCACCAACCTGCGGGTGACGGTCATCTCGGGACTGACGGGTCAGGATAGGAGCGATTTCTCATACAAGGTCATCAAGGACGTTCAGGTGGTGCCACGTTTCATCGGAGAGTGGGGTGACATTATCATTACCCTCAAGGATGGAACCAAGGTCGACCTTAGGAGTGTTCCCAAGTTTAGGGAGATTGCCAAGTATTGCCTCTCCATGGCTGAAAAGCCTGTGGTTCTCAAGGAAAGTGGGCCTAAAGGATTTTAGAGGTTAAGGTTGTCACATAATATAGTTTTTTGTTCTCTGTAGAGGTAAATAGCATGATTGTATTACTTTGTTTGTACATTTTGATAAAAACCGCTTTTTCCATTACATTGAAAATCGAACGTTAATTCGTTGCATACTATATTGGATTGATCAAATTTTGTAAGGAATTATTTTTGGCTTTGTAGTTAGAATGTTGGGATTAATCTTTAAATTGTGGAATAATTTATTTTTATGCTAGTGCTGTGGAAATATTTGAAATTGCCTTGATTTTGGGAAGTCTTGATGAAGGCTACTTTTTTTGTTTAGAATGATAGGAAATAACATATCCATAGAGCACACATTGTTGGCAAAGCTCGTTTTAGAGGATTTGTGTTGTCATATGTCAACTAGGGAGCAGATACCGTATAATTATGCTGACTATAAAGGGTGATAATTCGTTTCAATGGGTCGTGTGGATTGAAGAAATACCTCAATCCTCTATACTAACACCATGACTTGTGTTGCCAGCCCTACTTACTATTGGTAGCATAATAGCACGCGACACAAGCACCAGGCTGTGTGTTGAGTTACAAAGTCCAAATTTTGATTTTACGGCATAGGGATCTCAAATATTAGATGGTGTTTCCATTCCAAGGAGGAAAAACGACATGAACATTGGTAAACGACAAACGCATGCCTTCTATTGATGGCAATGATAACACACGGCCACACAACAGGCACCGGCCTATGGCTGTTGCGTTCCAAAGTCGAAATTTGAAATGAGGTTACAATAAAGGAATCTCACTATTAGATGGGGTTTCCTTTTCAAGAAGGAAAAACGACAATAACATGGATAAAACGACAAAAGGGTGAATTGACGACAAATAACCTGGACAAATGATGTTGACAATTGATATTCACAGTAACAATCACCCTGGAGCCGCATAGAAGGCAGAAAAATGTAATCCTTTGAAATAGGGAAAAAAAACGACGGGAAATTATTAAACGACAAAAACATGAAAGTAACTGTAACCTAAGAAAAAAAAAATAATAATAGCAACATTTCGAGTAACAGTAACCTGAAAAGGCATAAGAGACATAAGACGGCGTTTTACTCATCAAATTGGAAAATCAAGGTACGTGTGTTTAGTGAATAGGTTATAAACTATGAAGATGGTTTAAACTGGTATTTAATAAAATAATAACTAAAACTTAAGCATTTAAAATCTAAACTTTACTCCATTTAAATTGAGGTGGTTTTGAACTATTTTTCACTGTAAAACAATTATTATTCTTGTTTTTTTTTATAAACTATAGTTTTTCAAACATCAATTCACACATTAAACTATTATTTTTGTTTTAAACTTTTACATCTTAAACGCTGATTAAAAATTACCTTTAAAATCACACGATTTATAACCTAAAGTTCAAACCATAAACATGACTAAGGGCAAAAAAATGAAATCAACAAACATGAAAACGACAAAATTCTTGTCAAAGATTTGAAATTACAATTACCCATAACGGCATACCATGTAAAAAGTGTCACCGTAAAACGATAATATTATGGATGAAGACCGTATGACAAAGTTGGAAAACGACATGAACTGAACGATTATAATATAAGGTAGAGAGCAATCTAATAAACGATAATAGCCATGACAAAAAAAAAAAAAAAACAAATTTACTAAAAATAAAATCTTTAGTAAACGATAATAGACAGCGTCAGAGGAAGCACACGTGAACATCAAATTTAAAAACAAAACAATTTACTAAAAATAAAATCAGCGTCAAAACGACAACTAACGGAGAAAATAACATTAAGTTAAAACGAAAAAAAAATGACAACATATCAACAACCAAAGAATTGGCAGTAATACCAAGAACGACATCTGGTGAAGAAAACATAATAAAATGGAGATTAAGTTAAAAAAAAAAAAAAAGAAGAGAAAAAAAAAAGCGCTAACATAAATTAAGATCGGCATTTGATAAAAACGACAACTCACACAAGAAGCCAAACGACAATTTTTATAAGTAGTAACACCATCTGAATAACAAGAAAAGTAAACGACTTTAAAGGATATAAACATATAAAAATGTTTTGACACTAATTTGATGAAGACTTTTAATTTTAAATAATTTTAAAATAATAAAGTTGTAATAAACAGTGTAAAGCTCTCACATACTGTAGCTTAAAGTAAAAATATGCTACAGTATAAAACTTTCATATGCTATAACATGTAGTTCAAACTCTAGAATTGGAACTCCTCTCTCAAACACCACATTAGTTGTCCAAATTTTCAAAATGAGGACTTCAGTGCTAAGAAAATTTTAGAGACCCAGGCGTTTAAGATTTTATATTAAGAACCCAAAAAATCAAAGGTCAAAATGTTGGGGATCCCATGTGAAAAAATAAAAAAAAATAAAAATAACGGTTATTAATACTAATGGCCTCTGAACTTTTGGTCCTCTCAACCTTACCCTTTGAACTTTAAAAATTACCACTTTACCCCTTGAACTTTTAAAAGTCCTCGTTTTACCCATTCCATCCATTTTGCTGTTAAAAGAAATGTAATTTAGGTGATGTGATTTGCACATAGAACGTTTTAAAGGCAAAAATGAGATTTTGGTCTGCAAATTTTTTTTTTTTCATGTTTAAGGCTTAGGTAATATCACGTAGAGCAATTACAACAACTAAAAATGTCCAACTTTGACAAAAATCAATAATAGGGTGTTTGACATGCATGATTAGAATTAACTTTTTAGTTACCAAATAATATAAAGCTCCTATGTTATAATAAAAAGCAAAAAGTTGATACAGTATAAAGTTCTCACATGCTACATGTTTTGAACTAAAAAGTTGGTTCTAATTATGCTTGTCAAACACCCTATAAATCGGAAAGGATTGCAGTTTGTTGTTTTTGGTAATGAAGTAGGAGATTTTTTTAGGGGAATGAAGTGGGAGATTTGATAAGCAGTTTCCTTTGAATAATTTCTTTGAAACCAAAATAAGAGCAATCCAACATCATGATTTGCAGCTCACCTTCAAATTTTGAAATGCTAAGTACAGATGCTCTTGCAGAAACAATTTTCAATAGCTTAACATGAAGCCGAACTTGTAGACAAAATCTCTTAAGCCTTAAATGTGGAGAAAGAAGTGGGAGATCCAAAATCTCATTTTTGCCCTTAAAATGTCCCATGTGCAAATCACATGACCCAAAATTTTTTTTTTTTTTAACAAAAAAATAGATAGAAGGGGTAAAGTGATGATTTTTAAAAGTTGAGGGGGGAGGGGGGGAGTGATAATTTTTAAAATTCAGAGGACAAAGTGAGAGAGACAGCAAAGTTTAGGGGTTATTGGTGTTAAAAAACTTAAAAATGAAAATAAAAACGACAACAATACTAACCAACGATATCATGTAAAAAACCACAATAACCCAAAACGACATAATACTATAAAACGATAACAACATAAGCATCAACCCTGTAAACGACAATAACCAACGAAACAACGAAGACCCTAACAAACGAGAGCATTTGCACACTAGTTACTCAATATAAAAAATAGATTGAAACAACTAATAGATTCATCCAGAATAACTTAATTTGAAAAAAAAAAAAAAAAAAAAACCTATTTGTCTGCATTTGTCAAGACGAAGCAAGAAACTCCAGTTTCAAAAAGATTGTTCCATCATTAAAAAAATATAATGAAAAAGATTAAAGAGCATAAGCGCTTACATTATTCATGCATTATAACAAACAGACACAACGTGCGAATAAGCATACAAAATTTAAATATATTAAGCAATTAAAATCCTCCTCTTAAAAAAAAAAATTAAAGTCTTAACACTGAGAATTAGATGTTTAACAGTTGCAGATGAAACGTACATAATAGGATAAAATTTAGTATAAGAATGAAGGTTAAATTTTGAAAAAAACAAGTCAATCGCATCAATTGGCCATTTTCGGTTGTAGATCAATAAAGTAGAATGTGGATGCAAAAACTACTCCCACCACCAACTTGGTTGATGGAACACATATTTCTACCAAAATTTCAGGAGCCAGAAGAAGATAATAAACATAACAAGGACTTGATTTCTGACAGACAATGATAATTCATGTTGTTCTAATTTTTATCAGTAAATCACACAAAATTGCAGACATACATATTTATTTACTAACTATTTATTTGCGAAGAATTTAAATTTTTTTTTTCCCTACTAGCAAAACACATTCTCAAAGGCGAATAAAAATAAATTAATTAAAATTTAAAAATGTATAATAAATGTGACATTTAATTAAAACCGAATTTATTACCAAGTAGAATGACGTGAATGCCCTCAATATCATTCTTTTCCTACACAATCTCAATCTCTCCTGGTGTATTTTTAGCTACATCGTCCAAATTAGAGTTTGAATAAGAAGGGAGAATCAAATATTTTAAAAAAGTTTTAAAAAAAGTTCAAAAATTATATTATTTGGTGCAATTTTCTTTAAACTATATATTAAATAAATCCCTTTAAGAGTTTAATCTATTTTTTAAAATTTTTTTAACTTATAAAAAAAAGTTAGAGGCTGCCTCTTTTTTATAGGAAAGAGGCTCCTCCCTTACTCGCATAGTCCGCGTGGGATTTCTCACGGTGCCCTATTCTATTTTGTTTTACTATTGTTAATTTCATTTTTTTGTTTCTCGCTCTCTTTTTTTTAATCATTATGTCATTTTTTTTCCAGTACTAATCATGAGAATATTCTCACCTAAAAAATATCTCACCCATTCTTTTGAAAAATCTGAATATTATATTTAGCTCAATAAAGTGTAAAAAATGACATATTTATCCTACTTTTTTTATTCAATAGACGATGTCATTTTAAATATTATATCTAGCTTTTTGGGCCTCAATAATTTTAACATATTGAGATTAAGGAGAACTTTTATTTGCTATCGATCGAGAGTGGTTTATTGCCTCTTGTTGTTGAGAGTAATTGTAAAAGAGTTGTTACTTTTATAAATCATATGTCCATTAGGCGGCGAAAGGTCCACTTGTCTCTGATTTTAGGCATTGAGCTAGTGGTGGTCCTGTTAGTATTTTATTTTATTCACTTTATTGTTCTCAAACATGCATTGCATTATTGCTGATATTACTACGCCTTTTTTTCCTCAAAAAATACTGTAAATATATGTTTTTTTTGTCATAATCAGCAAGCTTTTAAATCTATAAAGGCAGATTTTTTATTTTAAAAAATTTATATTCAAATGTTGTAATGTTTAAATTAAAAAGTGAATACATAAACCAACAACAATTAAATACCAAAATTTGGCATATATTATATTTAGTACTGCTAATTAGATATGGTATCAAGTAAAACATATGTCAGAATTAATACTAGAGGCTTCTCTACTTAAAGACCAAAATTTAGGATTGTCACAAACTTTGCTTTGCTCTAAACACTTCCAAATGAAACCACAACTAAACACCGAAAAACGACATCAACAGAAAAACCGAATAAAAACGACAGCAAGCTCAAAAACTCTGTACTTCCAACTGTTTGCGTAATCCACTACCTATATTGGCTTGGTACTTTTAGCTATGTAAAAAAAATGATATTTCCCTCTGCTTGCTTCGTCTGAAGGAAAAGTCCGACCCAGGAACGACATCTGGTGCTAATCAAACGACAATCGAATATTCTGGCTTTGGCACTTCTCATTAAGTCATTTATTTACGGAAGAGAAAACGATAAACGAAAATTTTCACCAAAAAAAACCCAACAATCCAGCATCTTTGACGGGTGTTTGACAAGATAGTTAAAACTAACTTTTTTTATTATCAAATAGTGTAAAGCTCTCACATGTTACAATAAAAAGTAAAAAGTTATTACTGTGTAAAGCTCTCACAATGCTATAGTATTTTGAACTAAAAAGTTAATCTACCTATACTTGCTAAACACCCTATTAAGCATGAAATGACATCATGACGACCGATGTATAGTGAAGGACCTCACGGTGTTTTTGACATAGTAGAATTAAGGATATGTCATTCCTAAAAAGCTCGTACATATATTGCTACGTTTGACACCTATGTTTTAACTATATTGTTAGAACTCTTACAATGTAAAATAAAAGTAAGTTATAGTGTAAAGTTATTGCATACTATAGTAAATTAGTTTCAACTTTTAATTTGAACTATGTCAGTGTTGCCAAATGCACCCATAAGTGTTAAAGAGAAATTAATCTAATCTAGTTCTTTTACTTTTTGGGAAAGCTTTGTAGAAGCTTGGATTACATGTTGTATTATTTGCAGACAAGTCTAGATATGCTAAAGGACAATTATGTTATATGTAAGTAATAGAGTCCCCTCTTACTTATAAGTCATGGACAGTTTATGGATTTCAGACATATTCTCTGCTCTTTTTTATGTTGGGCCTATCGGTGATTTGGTTGTGATACGAAGAAAATGTTGGTAGGTAAGGAAACTAAACATTGGTCGAGTGATATCTAGGATGTTTGGCATGGTGGTTAGAATTATTGATTAGAACTATAAATACTGTAGCATGTGAGGGCTTTACACTATAGTAATTTTTTTGTTTACATTATTTCTAGCTAAAAAGTTGGTTATAACCAACTTTGCCAAACACACTTATAACTTTTTGTTGGAAAGCTTCAAATGGGTCTTTACCAATGTAACTAAGGGTCCATTTGGCATATAATTTGAACTAGTGTGCCTTTGAACCTTGTGATTTAAAATGATAGTTTTAAACCTATGTAATTTAAATTATGGTTTCCAATAACATTAAAAAGTATAAATGTATGAATAAATATCATATCATAAGATTGGTGTTTGGCCATTATGAGAAAATTAGAAATAGAGCCATGAAGAGAGTTCTCTAAAATCGATTTTGAATGGGTTTAAATATTACGTTAGGGTTTAAAATCATCTCAAATAGATACATAATAACCAAATGTCAGTTTAAATTGCCTTATCAAAATTTTAAACTTTTACAAATCCATGTACCAAATGCTATCTATTTATCACAGATGACAAATAAGGAAGTCCTAATGGTTTTAAGGAATCTTATAACATCTAAATCTAGGTATAGGAAGCTTCTGCAGTGTCCAACAGTTGAAGTGAAATTCAAAATCTAAGTTAAAACAAAGTGTTGTCTTTACATGCATGCATTTTAATAATGTATCCTTCATTATGTAAACCATTTACGGTCTATTAATAAACTGAAATTTGTAAAACCTCTTATGTATACATGTACTTGCCCATGTTTTTAAAATGTATAGACGCATCAAAATCCAAATAAAAAAAAAATCCAAATCTCCAAATCTTATCTTCATCATTCAAAGTTCAAATTTTGTCGATCATGGGCCACCATTTGATCAGGTCCTATCACTTTAACGTGAACCCATATTTGTTTTCTTCTTCTTTCTTTTATTTTAATTTCCATTTTTATTTTAATTTTGATATATCAAGTTTTTCTCTTTTCTGTCACGCTCACATATTTGATGTTTACGTCTTAAGTGTCCGGCCATGTCTTTATTTCGAGCTATCATACTTGTAGGGTCTCAAACGATGAAGCATTTGTCAAATCTTTATCAGAATGGCTTCTTACATTAATGGAAGCAAACCTCACCACACTGTGGATTGATCTTTTGGCCTCATAACAAGGGGCCACACACAAGAATTTGGAGCTTGCAACTTGACCCAAAACATGAATATTGCCTTAGTGAAGAAAACATGATTAATTATTTTTTCTTTTGTCATTAGGTTAGATGGGTAATTATAAATTAACTAAGCGCCCAAAAGGAAAATGGGTGGTTCCAATTTTTTTCCCTTTCCTTAACTTGCCCACAAAGACCAAGTTGGTTGAAAAAAAAGCAGACTAAAAGAAAATTTAATTTGCAAATTGTTTTCTCTGTTAGTTGGTGCTCCTTGGGGACCCATTGGGACTTTGAAGGGAATCATTCGTTTGAAAGACAT
Organism: Artocarpus heterophyllus; assembly: GCA_025403435.1. Classification (NCBI taxonomy): domain Eukaryota; kingdom Viridiplantae; phylum Streptophyta; class Magnoliopsida; order Rosales; family Moraceae; genus Artocarpus; species Artocarpus heterophyllus. Next base: position 23,635,191 of record CM046339.1, read on the forward strand.
GACATGAAGTATTTCACTTTAAAAAAATAGTAAAAAGAAAATCATGAATTAAAAAAAGACCCCTTTGAAAGCTTAATGAGAAAAGTCCAGCTGTGATATTATATGGCTATGGAGGTATGAAATTCACTTCTTTCTCAGACTCTGACAAAGATTACAAAAGTTAGCCGTAAAAGTGAGCAATCATCCAAGACAGCTAATTTGTTATCCCACTTGGTCCTACAACGTGGTTTCTTTGTATTGAGAGTTTTCTGTCTTTGCCAGATCAGCAGCATCTTTTTAGTGTACTTTCATTCCTCCTCCCCTTTGGTTAGCATCCAATAGAGAGATGCCACGTGTGCACGTGTCAGGTTCACAAAACGAGCCAATATTGTACGATCAATAAAGGGTTACTTCAATTCATCTGTTGAAGAGGGGAGTAATGTAGCATGTAGACACCTTCGCAGAAGTTTCCCAACAATTTTAAGAGCCGCCTTAGCGTTAACTATTGTCATTATCTCCTGATAGTTCCTACTACCGGGCATTTGGTTTGACAGTTCATGCGATTTGAATCTATAAGTCTAGTTTAAATTGGCGTTTAAATATGCATTGATTATTTGATTGAGATGGTTGAATTATGATTCAATGTTTAAAATATATTCAAAATTAGTTTTGGAGAACCTACCATTCTTTAATTTTAGTAAAAAAGCTAATATCAATTTATATGATCATTATCGTTTATATGAATGAATTGTGATTGGTTGAAAGTGGAAAGAAAAAGAAAATGCCGTTTTGTGATCTATACATGACTCGGAAAGAGTCAAGAGCTTCAATAGTGCTAGCAATAAGGGAGTATGAAAGAGCTGGCTTCGCATGCAAATGTGTGGTTTTCTAACAAAAATATTTCTCATAACCATGTGACGATTAATCAAACCACAAGTGGCTAATTAGGGCCTGAATTCCTTAAGTTTGAAATGAACTTATTTTTAGAAGTTGTTAGTTTAGTTTAGATAAATAATTCTGCCATGGACCCCTTACTTACGGAATCATTGATTAAAATCGTATGATTTAAATAAGACGAAGCTTATTAAACAAGAGTTATAGTATTGGTTAAGGAATTCTCTCACAGTAACTAGTAGCACCCTATGTATTAAGTGCTATTTAATTCAAATAGTAGGATTGTGATCAATAATCACAATAGGTATATATTATAAAATATCCGGTCCCATATATAGTAGAATTCCCATTAGTTTAATTAGTTTATAAATTTTTTTTGGCATCATATCAGAAAGTTGAGATTGAATCTCTGTTTCTATTATATTAAAGGGTCTACAGGATGGAATAGGACAATTTCCTATTCTTAGTCCAAACATCCCGGTGGAAATAATGATAAATAAAGAATTTGATTATGTACAGTATGCAAAATTAAAAACATTTTGCTAAGAAATAACAGTGGTGTTTAGCAAACTATTAACTAAAAACAATATAAAACTCTCGTATATTATAGTATTATTCAAACTAAAGTTCCCTGATATACTAATGTTATGCCTCTATGTTATAAGTAATGCTTTGCACATATCCCTATTGACTTTTTTATTATTTTATTATTCTATTACAAAAGAACTCATGTTACCGTTTATTTGACGATTTCTATGTAGATGAATTGGAGGTGATTTCTTATCTTATAGTGTGAGAATATTATTCTTATGCATGCTACCAAAAAAATTAAAAAAAAAGGAGAGAATATCATTATTTCTTGTAGAGAGAGAGAGAGAGAGAGAGTATCATTCTAAAAGTTAAACAGACAGGAGTCGGTTGAGATAATTGACTCACCTGCTTTGGAAATTAGGACTGACTCATTTACTATTCCAATTTAGTCCCATGCTTTGTTCATCGATTGTTGTTATCCCTACATGCTCGGGCAGAGCAAAAGAAAAGAAGAAAAAATGGACCAACCCTCTCAGGTCACCGAAAGGACTGAAGCTGGGGTTACTTGCTACTGTTTCATTGGAAACTTTTGACCATATTTTCCCAGCAGTTTCTCTTATTTTAATTTTCTGCCATATATAAATATATATGTATTTTTTTAATTAATATAAGAAGAAGGGCTTTACATCTATTTATATATATAGTGTGGTAGTCACGAGGCATATAGGAGGCCCTTTGTTCATAGGTCATGAGCTCTTCTCTATGAAATTTTTTATTGAAAGAAGCTAAAGAGATAAGAACCAACTTATATTATATGTTGTGACACAACATGCATGGTAATTTATAACCTTTGGCCCTTTGCAGGTTGTTACAGTGACCTCTTCCTCCTTCTTTAGTGTAAATGATTAAAAAAAAGTGGAAAAAAAAAAAGAAAAGAAAAGGAGGAGAATGTAAGAGAAAAGAGAAGCACTTCACAAGGAGATGCTGAACTGAATCTGATCTGATCAGTAAAACAAGAGTCTTATCTGATCAATTTTTGCATGAATGAACGTGCCTTATTAATTGACTTTTTATAAAAAAGGAGATTTCTACGGTAGGGATAGTAGGGCTTGAAAATGGAACCACCGATAGCTCTCTGTTTTTCAGCCATCATATTAGAAACTATCTGTTTTTTGTGTGTGTGTTTTTCTGATGTGATTTTGATCATATTCAACAAAAAAAGTACACTATCACGTATGAGGTTCTGCTGCAAAAGAGACTCTTAAAACAAAATTGATGCATTCCAATACCGTAAGTTTGTGTAAATTTTACGTGGTTTCTATACAGTAGGTATACCTTAGGATAGTGCATGTTTTTAAAGGTAAGATATGGTTAAAAAAAATAGATCAAAATAAAAAAGATTAATTTCATAAATGCCTTTAAATTATGTGCCACAGCATGTTAACATCACTCCAAACTTTAAAAACACTTCATTTCATTTATGCATTAACTATATAAAATAGTTTATAACACAATTCTGTCTAAAGTCGTCTATAATATTTATATAATAATGATGTTATACTTATTATAATTTCATAAGTGCCCTAAAGCTATTGATTTTAAGTTAATTTACCTCAAACTATTGATTTATGTCAACTTTCACCAATTTTTTGCAAAATTAGAGGATAAATTGACTTAAAATTAGTAATTCAAAGGTACCTAAAAAATTACATTTGTTCATAGAGTGTTTCGAAGAGTTTTGTATAGTTCGAAAAATGAATATTTATAAATTAATCTAAACAAAAATGCATGCAAAATTAACAATACCTGATATATATATATATATATATATATATATATATATATATTTATAAGATCTTTAGTAAGTACTTTTTTATAACTTACTATAAAAATCTCAAAATTATAACATTTGTCTCTTCCATTGTAGATATGTTGTCTAATCAGAAAAAGCTTGTCAAATTTTAGACTGCATAAGATACTTATAACATGTCACAAGTACTCACTATTTCTGCGATCTTTTTTAAGGCCATGGCAAAGAGAAAAACATGTGCAAAAGCTGAGACACAAGGGAAGTAACTAAATATTGAAATGATCGTGTCAGCCTTCAATATGCCACAATATCTAATTTCAAGCCAATTTTCAACAGTAGCTCAGATCAGACCAGGCTGCAGTTTTTGGCGGGAAATCCAGGTGGTTGAACAAGGTTTCAATCCATGACATGATTAAAAAAATTCCCTTTTGCTTAATTGGAATGTCACATTTTAATAATAATAAAAATATTATATATCCTTAATTACAAGTGGCCTGCAAATTAAAATCAGATAGGTCCTATAGCTTCTCTTTTGCATCTAAAAACATCTAGGGCCATGGCTCAATAGGCCACCAACAAGAGCATATATGAGTCATTAAAAACCATGATCACCAACAAATTAATTCGTTTTTATTCAAAGATCATTTAATAGACAAATTAAAGTAGATAGACCCGTTTGAACACCACTATAATTAACACCAAACCCTATCTTATTTCACATCTAATAAAAAGCAATAATCTTATATAATCTCTGCATGGGAGATTGGAGGGTAGCAACAATCGTTCTGAAATAACCTCATTAATTTGAACACAAAACACCAAAATTATATTAAACTCAAATACTCTATTCAATTTCCCCGTGAGAAAAAGTGCAACAAATTTACATAATTTCCATGGGACATTGGAGCGTATCTATAGCGACTATATGTTTTTCATTGTAATTATCACAAGTCAAGGAAGTATATTTCTGACTGCTTTTAATCTTAAGTACAACATCAAATGCCTATGTAGTGTGTACATACATACATACATACATATATATATATATATCATAGGTACAGAAGTTTCTAATGAGATATATATGGTAGTAGCTTAGCTAGCGTAGCTAGTTTGTGAATAAACACAGACAATAACAATAGAGTGATGATGAAAATGGGGAATCTTGTAATCTCAAAAGGGACAAAGTAATAAGAACCAAACTATGGGAATATAAGGAAGCGGCATAGGATTCCCAAAACCTTGCTCTTTAACAAGAGCGTGCTTCGTATAAAAGATAGGGAGAGAAAGTGAGAGAAGTGAATATACAAGAGGCTCTTAAAGAGGTGGCTCCAATATCTAAAAAACCAAAAAACTTAAAAAAAATAAAATAAAATAAAAAAGGTGCCCACACGGATGTGGGAATCCCAAGCAAGAGAACTCCAACAACTCACGTAAAGTTAAAATTTGATTTTTTTTTTCGAGAAAACTATTATTACATGAGCCCCAACTTCTGTTCCACACGTGGGGCCTTTGTTTCCCTGTTTATTTGCTTTACATGCATCATCAGTCTAGCAATATATTTTGCCAACCTCAGTTATGTACTTGCTATATATGTGATAATATGACAACTTTTGTCATTTCAGAAAAGAGAAACAAAATCAAGAAAAATTGAAGAACAGGATATTATGTCGTCAATTAGCTACAAATTTATTTATTTATTTATTATTATTATTTTTTTTTTTTTGTAATCAAGTGTCGGCGTAGCTACAATACATGCTTCATATGTAGTGGGAAGGTATCATCATTTATATAGTTAATGAGCTTAATTGTTCAGAGAGAGAGAGAGAGAGAGTTGATGAGCTTGACTACCCCGTGATTTTTAAATACATATATGCTTATTCTTGTCCAAAAAAAAAAAGAAAAGAAAATAAATCAACAAGTATTTCAATAATATTATTTGCTGAAATTTTTTAAGAAAAATCTTTATAGGATTATAATCCCGCTACTCATAAACTATAGATTTTAGCATAAAATGTAGTACATTTTTTAGACCGAATCTTATTATTTTGTTAGTACCTGCTTCATAAGGTTAAATGGACGGCTTTTTTTTTTTTTTAGTGAAAGCTAAACAATGTGAAATAGTTGTGCCAACCTTCTTTGGTAGATCAAATTTACCAAGGATAATAGGAACGTAAACAAAAAATATATATAAAGAGAAAGAAAATGATAAAAAGTTGTTTTGTACTCTTCATTCCGCTTTGTTGATCAATATTTTCAGATCCAAAAAAACTTTATTTGTAGGGTAAAATGCCCACTCTTTTCAGCCTTTTTTTTTACCTTTCTTGTCCTCTTTCTTATAAGTCCGGCTTGATTTATTAAAAAAGATGCAATGAGAGAGAACTAAACAAATCCTACATTGGGCCCTCTACAAAGAAAAGCATAGATTATTCTTGTCTAAATTAGCTTATCAATTGGAATATAATACCAAAACACACAAACAACAAGACAAATTAATATGTACTTAAGAAAAATTTGCACAGAGTAAATGTGCATTGTATTCCATTAAAAAAGGCAGTTTGGCCGATAAAAAGTTGGTCCAATACCATATTACTTTCCGTAAAACAATAAGACCAACCAATAAAGGGAAGCATATAGTTTGAATATCACACATACAAAACATACTTGATATGGGTTTATAAACACATGACTAAACTATATACGAATTTAGATTGTATGTTTTGAAGATTAAATTTAAGCTTAAGCAGTTCTAGACAATCTTTTTGTTTTCTTTTGTGGCATTCTTTTTTCCATGCTTTTCTTTTACCTCTTTCCTTCTTCCCTTTTTTTATTAAAATTTCTTTGCATACTTCTCCTTCTACTTTGAAAGCGGCAAGGGCGTAAAAGAATTGATCATGGACCCTTTAGAGGAAAAAAATGGCAAATTACTTTTTTTTTTTAAACAGAGAATTCCCCTTTTTTTTAATGCAACTTTTTTCAGTCCAAAAAGGGCGACAAAATGAATTACCTTAAGTAATTAATTTGAATGTAATGAAGAAAAAGCACGGTTCACTAATCAAACTTACAAGTAAATTTTTTATATAATAAATTAGCCATCTATATGGGGCCATTCCATCGAAAGTTTATATTTATGAATCATGCATCATGTGATTAATTTTCATCAAATTATGTATTTTTAGTAAATTATTTAGTATTGATTTAGTTATAATATATAAATTATTTTTTTTTTAAAAAGTAATTTCTGATAGGTGTTTCGTTCTTGGCATAAGCTTCCATACACACAAGATATACACATTTGGTAACACATATAAATATTTCTTTTGTGTACAAATGCATTCACTACAGCCCAACTATCAGCAGAAAGAGCAAAACTATTATGCTTTAACTGCTAATTAACCAACAGAAACAGTAATTAAGCCTTACAATTAGACACCATAATATAGCTCATAATCAACACAATAATTAATTTGATGAGCTAGAATCACCTTGAGCCAAACATGCTGATCAGCAGCGTTCCAAGATTAGACCAAAGCAAAAGGCAAGTTATGATGAGCTCATTGAATGTTTAGTACTTAATCATTTTAGCAATCCCTTTTGCAGAGAATGGGAGCCTCAGAAATGGGCCATGTGTTGTTTTAATTCTTCCCTCTTTCTTGGCAAAAAGAAAGCTAAAACGCATAACATGTAACAATATTAACATATATATATTTATATATTTATAGAGACAGAAAGAGGGGGGGGGGGGGGGAGAGAGAGAGGGCACTTGGCGCGCCGTAATTGATTGGGTGGCCTCTCGGCTTGACATGATGAGAGGTTTATGAAAAGAAGATGCATCAAAGCCCCACTTCTATCTCATCAACTGTATCAATCTCTTTGGGAACTTGGGCCTCTCTCTCACCAAAGCTAAGCTCCTCTCCACTCTGGACCACTCAAAACATCATTAATTCTTAACACCATGAATGTTTTTTTTTTTTGTTTGGTTGCTTATTTTGGATTTTATGATGCTTAGTGCGATTTCATGGTATAATTGCATGGTTTACGTTTTGTCCACACTTAATTATCCTCCTATGTTAATGTCACGGCAGGCAATAATGGGTTAAGAATGTTATAATTAGTATAATCAGAAAAATATGATGAATACCAGATTCACAGATAAGATTAAAAAAAAAAGATAATTATGCTTGGCTTTCCATGACACGACGGCAGGCTTAGTATAGAGCGTAAAATCTTTTGTCGTTGTTTTCAAGAGTCAATGACCAATTTGGCGTCGTATGATGATTGATCAGTTGTCACAGAAATGAGCTAGTATGAGAACAATAAATAAAATACGAAAAATAAATAAGGAGAGAAGAATTAATATTCCTTTTCTTTTTAATTAGGATTACATATAGAACGTCTTAGCTATGTATTACATTATTGCTATTACGTTTTACGTTAAAGACAATAATGTGTGGCCTATAGTATGAGTTATGTAAATATATATTATGTTAAAATAAATTAAATGGTCGGAAAGCGTGTGTATTTTTTATATATTGGGAAGGAGGAGATATCATTGAAATGATGCCTACGATCTATAAACATTCATATATATCTGCTTTCATTATACAACTATATAATTTTGTTTCATTATGTAGGTGGGGAAATGCCTCGAGACTTTTTTCAAATTATTCCTTCAAAGTCTATTAGGTTGGCCATGGTATTGATGTATTTGTCAATTAGTCTACTTTGCAAAGGGACCCTTGATGCACTTTGTTAGGCGATGTTTGGAATAATAAATATATATATATATATATATATACATGTGTGTGTTTGTGCAGTTTTAGTATGACGTATTGAGATATATATATATATATATATATATATATATATATATATAAAGTACTTTACTGGCTTTAAGCGTGCGGCAATCTCCAAACTTTGAAAGTTGCTCCAAAACAAATCATATTCAAACGTACATATTAGTATATAATATTAGCTAGAATTTATATAACTCTCTCAACAGAGAGTTTGAGACATAGTTAAAATTATAAGTTAGAACTTAAGTACTACAGCACATAAAAGATTTACAATGTGTTACTTTTTTTTTTGTTTTATGTTATAGCATTAAGAGGTTTACACTGTAAACAATTATAATTATAAGTTTAAACTAGCTTGCTAAACTCTTTTTAACAATCAAATTATTTGAATCAAATTCTATCACTTTTATACACTTCTTTTTTTTTTTAATTTTGATTTAATTCAGAAACATACACCTACGTATAAAGCTCCTTATCTTTATCCTTGTGTATGGTAAATAAAAATGTTGAACAAGCAAGCATCTTCAAGTTCTTGATCAATAGGAAAAGCATTCATCTAAAAGTCATTATAATTTGCTGCAAGGGTTTGAATGGATTGAAGCACTAATTTCTCAACGCTACGCCACCCTTTACCTCCATATTGTACTTCCAATAATGTAAAGTGTAAACCGCGTAAAAATTGTCAAAAGTCCACTATTTTAATTACGCACCAGAACAATGGCAATTTGTCATACAATTATACAGTGCCCTAAATATATGGCTATAAAAAATTGATTTTAAAAGTGATTTTGATCTTAGCTAGACTTATAGGGGTCGAGACCAGACAAGATTACCGATTATCAAAGATTTACAAGGTTTCACTTTCAACCAAAGCTGGAAGAATATGACAAAATTAAGGCATAATGGATTTGATTGTGTGGAAGAGGAGGGAATTCTTTTTTAATTTCTTTTTTTTCTTTTTTCTTTTTGAAAAAAAATTATCTTTCTTGTAAGTTCTTCTTTGCCAAAAGATATTTTGAAAAAGAAAAGAAAAAAGCAAAAAAAAAAAAAAAAGAGAACTTTTGTAATAGAGAGGGTGTAGCAAATTAGCTTTTGCATAGGGTTCCACAGGGTCGGTCTTTTGTTTGGGTCGTCTTGCTCTTTGATGGGTGATTGTGGGACAAATATCACCGACCCCCCTATAGTAGTGATCTCTTTCCATTCCGCATTTATTTCCCTTTTACATGTCTCATGATCTATAACTTTTTTTTTTTTTTTTTTTTGCCCCAATTTTCTTTTTTGAGATCATTTTCTCTCCAAAAAAGCATATTTTTTTACATGGGTGTCATTTTCACATTCCTATCTTATCTAAATTTACGTGCCTTTTTTTTTTTTTTTCAACGCAACATCAATATGTATGTGTGTATAGTAATAGTAGTATAAAGTAATAATAGTCTAATCTTCAATATTACATTAGGGTTTTAGGTTTTCTTGTTAGTTGAATTAATGCCTCCTTTTTGGCGGGAGACTTCGCTGTCAAAAGGAAAGAGACACATGAGATGCCCATTTGTAGTTTTTTATCAGTTGGAGGGCTCCACTGATTGAATATTTAAAAAGCTAGACATTAGACAAGATTAATATTGCTCATATGCTGTTTTTTTGCTCCACGTGGCAATAAACAGTTTTGTCCACGTGCTTATGCTAACTAACTGTTGGTGGGTAAAATCCGTTTTTGTTATGCCATTAGTGAAAGTTAACCATGCATAGTGCATGTTAATCCATTTGATTTCTATGAAACAGTAGCTAATTATGTACTAGGATTTGTACTAATCAGGTTCAAAAAATATAATGTTTTAAAAGAAAATGGAAGAGATTGAAGAAGTTATTAAGCTTAATTTTTTTGGTGAGTAATTTTTCTTTGGATTTAAATTTTAATTAATAATTAATATTAAGCCGGCTTGTACTTTAGGCTTCAGGCCCACATATAGATTTCAATTTGAATTAATCATAAAGTTCAAAAATCAGATTTGTCTGAATTTATCACAGGTAGGTTTATGTCCCTTCAAGGAAAGAGTTATGTGGGGTTTCTATTTTCTTATTTTTTTTTTCTAAGTTTTTGGTACTGACCCCAAATTATGAATTATTTGACAATTTCAAAATTTTGACGTAGTTTACGCATGATGGAGTATAAAAGGGGGTATTTTGGTTTCCACTGAAGAAGACCACCATATCTTATGCTTTCATTATCAAAGTTCTTCCAACATGTTATGATGTTATCCAATGTTATCCCTTATTGTTTTTAGGGAAGCATGTATTCCTTCTAGTTTTGATGATGTTTATATATATATATATATATATATATTATCCACATACTGGCAATAGAAGGTTGACTTTGGAGACAATATAATCATTTTAAACTTCTAGCACTTCTTGAAAGTTCTTGTTGATTTTGAAGAAAATACGTAGAAGTAATTTCAAAATCCATTGTTTACCAAAGTCTTTTATCAACTAATGTCTTTATATGAGAATATTACAAAATCTTGGTTAATCGAACTTTGAAGTATTTGATTAATTAAATTATGGTTCACGATACAACATTCAAATATTTTGATTGCAAATTGATTAATTACAAGGTGTCTGACAAATCAGTTGAAACTAAAAATTTTAGTTTAAAAATTATAATATGTGAGAATTTTGTATTATGACAACTTTTTGTTTTTTACTATAGTTGCTGAGAGTTTTACACTGTAGTCAATTGAAACCAATTGGTTTCAACCAACTTACCAAACACTCTATTAGTTTGATGATATCATATACAATATTGGTGTCCATTAAAAAAATAATAAGAATGGAAAAGAAGGATGTCATCTAATCACAACCATGTTAAATTCAATTTTACCTTGAAAGACAAAAAAAAATAAAAATCAACAAACTATCTACAGTGAACATTCACATGACTATGAGCTTGCAGCCTTGGCAAGTAGCACCGTCCACATGAAAACAAAAACATTTTCAATTTTGAAAACCAACTCATTTCTTCAAAAACAAATGCACCAAAACATTTCCCCCCACACGTTGTCCCCATCGCGTGACCACACCCTCGAATCATGTAAGGACAGCCAGATTTGGCAGTATCCAAACGAGACCAAAGAGAAAGTCTCCACCAATAGCAACAGAGCGTTCACCCCACGCGCCTTCCATGCACGTGGAATAACACAAAAAGTGTCCCAATGGAAAATTAAAAGAAGTAAAAAAAAAAAAAGCTGCTTAAATAGCATGAATTTTCAACGGGGAAATATTAGGGTGTGTAAATGTGAAGGTTAGGTCACGAAGATGGTCATGTCCCCTTTAAACCTCCAACCAACACATTATTCAAAAATTTCAACCCCACAAACCAAAACCATCGTCCATCCCACGCACACATATACATACAAATCATATCATATAAATGATGGTTCAAATATATATTACTATATAATATATGTATATATATTGATATATTTATATATGTCCTTATGTTTAAATAATATTATAGTTAGTGCAAGGTGGGCTTCATTAGTCTACTCCGCGCACTGATCCAATTAATGTTATTGTCATGGAATTCAGCGTTATTTTCAAACTTCCCTTCATAGCCGCGCACTAAAGCGAGAATCCGTTGATAGATATTATTATATTTCAATTTCCTTTTCCTTATAAGACTAAGAGAGAGAAAAATTCAAAAAAAGTTAACTCGCTAGTATTTTAGAGAGGGAGAGGAAGAAACAACAACAACAACAACGACAACGACATATTATATAGTTTTCTTTTCGAATTTTCTGGTCAGTCCCACTTCCAAAAACCTTCTAAAAAGTGTCATTTCCTCAGATCTACGGTGTACATGTAATCTGAAATTCTGAAAGAACGTATTGTATATATCAATTTAAAAAAAAAAAGAATCTTCTTCTCAAATACTTTTTCTGTCAAAAAGAAGTGATTTTTTTTGTTAGTAGTGCCATTTTACATAGTATTCCATTTATAGCTCTCATTGCTCAAGTGTCTCCCTTTTCTCCATTTTCGGTGCAGGTGACTGACTTCTATATTCTCTTCTCATTCCCGTTTCTCTGTGTTTGAAACTTTGAATTCCTTCCTTAGAATCCTAGGCTTTTTTTTTTTTTTTTTCCGGTGTCTTATAATAAGAGCCTTTGCCACAATGTTCTAGTACAATACAAATATTTTGTAAAGGTTAAGATTTTTAAAAAGAAAAAAGAAAAGGAAAAAAGGAAGAGGGAAAGAGTGACTTTTGGAGAAGTGGGGATGTGAAGGTAATTTAATATATAGAGAGTGATTTAGCATTACTTGCTAAGTTACCATTGAGGAAGTGTGATAAAAATTAAGCAAAAAAAAGAGAGAAAAAAGAGAGTTGGGATTTACTTGGTATGCTTTTTGGATTGGATAAAGGGAAGGAGCGTCCAAGAAAGAAGAAGGAGAGCGTGTTGAGTTGAATTATTGAGATTAAAAAACAATGCACAACAACCACAACAACAACAACAACAAGAAGACTTGTTCTTCTTCTACTTCTTCTGCTAATGAAGATTCCAAGAAGAAGGAGCGTCACATTGTTACGTGGACTCAGGAGGTCCACTTTCTCTCTTATTCATCTTCTTCTTCTCTGTTTCATTCCCACCATTTCTATTTATTTAAGCTTTTTTTTTTTTTAAATCACTTTTCATTTTTTTTTCTTGGGGTTCTGTTTGTTTAATCTTCCTCAATGGATGATTATCTGATTTGGGTTTTGTGAGTTTCAGGAGGACGATATACTTCGCCAGCAAATTAGCCTCCACGGAACTGAGAAGTATGAACGAGAGTCCCTTTTGAGTCTTTGACAATCTAATGAAAATCATTTATTTTGTTGTTTTGTATTGGTTTTGTTCCGATTCCATTTGGGGTGGGGGGGAGGACCATTGGATTTTCTCGGGAAAATAATTAGTTTCTGATCCTTTTTTGGCATGCAGTTGGGCAATCATTGCATCAAAGTTCAAAGATAAAACAACGAGGCAGTGCAGAAGAAGGTAATTGATATTGGGTTTATGTTCTTTCTGTTGTTATTGTGGATTCATTTCTATTTGTTATCGGCACTAATTTTGTCTGATTGTGTTTTGAGTATTTTCTAAAGATGGTATACGTATTTGAATTCTGATTTCAAAAAAGGGGGTTGGTCACCGGAGGAAGACTTGCTCTTGTGTGAGGTAATTGATGCTTTCCTCTTTAATCATCTATCTGTAGTTCAAATATTGACATGGATATGGTTATTTTACTGAAAACCCAACTCTAAAATTCTAAGCTTCATTTAATGAATATTTAGAGATTGGTGCAGATATTACCATATTTCATTTAAGAGAAAACCAAGTTAAAGTAGGTGTTTATTTTGCTTTCTAATCTGTCGGCAAAAAGTTAAGCACAAAATGCCAACAACATAGTAATCAAGATTAGTATTATTTACCCATCATTGGTTACAACTTGATAATCTCTTAAGTTGATCCTGCATGCAGGCTCAGAAGATTTTTGGTAACAGATGGACAGAAATAGCAAAGGTTGTCTCAGGCAGGTATAGATAGAAAGCCTTACTTTTATTTTTCCCCACTTTCTTGGATTATACAGTTATCCATAATCATAGAAGTAAATGTTATACCTCGGCAATGCCTATGCAGAACCGACAATGCTGTGAAAAACCGGTTCTCCACCTTGCGCAAGAAGAGAGCAAAATATGAAGCTCTGGCTAAAGAGAACTCTACTTCATACATGAACTCCAACAACAAAAGGGTTTTGTTCAGAAGCGGATTTAGTACTGATGGAACTTTGGAAACCATAGAATCTTCTACTAAGAAGATGAGGTATAATAAAAATGCACTTTGCACTGCAGTGATAGGCAGTTTATTGCTTGCTTAATACGGTTAGAGCTCATTCTTGTTGCAAAATGCAATACAGGAGGAGCCACATCTCTGATATCACTAGCAACTACAACTTCGGAGACAGATCACATAAGCAATGCAGAATAATAACGGCAATGACTCCGCAGCTAAGAGCACCGTTTGCCGTCTTACACAACATTAACAAGTTGCCAACTCAGCATCATGTCAACATCACCAAGGAGATTTTTACTGATGGTAAATTTCCTCAACTTAAAGCAAAGCTTGTTTGCAAGATCGTCATAACCTGAGAAGCACAGAATGAGAAGAAGTTTGAGATCAATGCATTAACAATGTTGGTCGGTTTTTGGTTTTGGAAAGTTTGGATTATCTGTTTTTTGCCCCCATAAAAAAATGATTGAGATAATCAAACAATAATGTTTATTTCTTATGTATTATTAGCAGTAGAAAATAACAAGTACCAAGGATCATTTCTCAGAAAGGATGACCAGAAGATTAATGCTTTGATGCAACAAGCGGAACTGCTTAGCTCATTGGCATTAAAAGTTAACACAGACAACACAGATCAGAGTCTTGAGAATGCTTGGAAGGTGAGAAAAATACCCCATGCTCACATAAGCAAGGAAAGCTGTCGGATAAAATTCTAGCCAACCCTATACAGTCCCTTTTGATCTTAAAATTGCATGTACTTTAAGCAAATTCGGACTTTATATCCTCCTTTACTTGACCAAATACTTATGTACAGGTGCTCCAAGATTTCCTGCATCAAAACAAAGAAACTGACATCCTTGGATATAGGATCAGTGACTTCGACTTTCAACTTGAAGATTTTAAGGATTTACTAGATGACTTAAGGAGTAGCAATGAAGGAAGTCGACCATCTTGGAGGTAATAAAACTCGTTTGCAGTAATATTCTCTATCTCTATCTATGATCAAGTTTTGATAATCAAACACTTGATTCATTTTGGCAAATAAATCTCAGGCAGCCTGATCTATATGATGAGTCTCCTGCTAGCTCTGACTACAGTACAGGGTCAACTGTCATGTCCCACACAGCAGGAGATAAAACAGAACATATTAGAGCTGAGATTTGTGCTCCGGACCAGGATCTTGGACCTGGTTTGCAGTCAATCCATATCGGAGAAGAAAGTTGTGTTGGCGAATGTGACAAAGGATTGCTTTGTGGGGGAACCAGAGAGCAAGGTACTGAATCATTGTATGACATGCCAAGGCTCATTGCTTATTGTTGGTAGCGGTATTTTACCGAGAATCTATTGGCAATAATTTAATCTTATTGCAGCTGAAATATTTCCAACTTGTGACGAAGGAGCGAGCACAGAGTTTAGTTCCCCCATTCATGTTACATCGTTGTTCAGATCCTTGGCAGCAGGAATTCCCAGTCCCAAGTTTTCAGAAAGTGTAAGCTTTCCTTTAGAATTTTGTAGTACTAATAAGTAATCATATAGTATCAGCAGTATCAGAAGTCTGAATATTGTGTCAAGGACACACAAAATTATACACCAAGTTTGAAGTTTTTAAGTGATAACAAGAGTCTAAATAGCCTTCTTTTTTTTTCATCATGGATCTAAATAGTCTAATTGATACTACAATTTATGTTACTATGTGCCAAGAAAAGCTCTAATAGTTCTTGTCAAAATTAATGGGACAAAAAAATATTATAGGGTAAATATGGCTTGGTCAAGTTTCTAGAAGATAAACAAATGGTTACTGCTCCTTAGGTAGCTTCTATATAGTTGTTTCTTCTTGTATCCTAACTGCTTCTTGGCCACAACTATGTCTAACTCATTTTACAAGTTACTAAGTTAGAATGAAAAAGGCCACAAACAACAATAGTTACTAACCTAGGAGTAACATACTTTTAAGTAAGAGAACAAGGGGAAAGCAATTTAATCACCAGAACAAAAATATATTTGAGCATCAGCCATTGGGCAATTTCAGGTCCTGGATGTCACCTAGACGGCTACTAAATTGATCTAAACTATAGAAACTAGACTTTTTAAAGGCTTGAGGTTCCATCTTAAAAGGTCAACCAACCTGTTAAGTGGGATAGCCCACAATGTCCTTATAGGTATATGATAAATTTTATGTTTAGATAATATAGGAGTCGGGTTTATTCTTCACACTAGATGGCTAAATTTTTACATCTAACTTATGCTTACTTTCCTCCAATGCATCACAATAATAAAAGATATATCCTACCTATATTCAGATTCATTGATGCAGAATCTTCTTTTACTCGTAACATTAATCAAGATTAGCATTCAAATTTTCCCATGTTTATGAATCTAGCATTTTGATTTAAGACTAACTCCTCATTTTTTCCAATCATTTTCAGGAGAGGAACTTCTTGCTTAAAACACTCGGAATGGAGTCCCCATCCCCTTGCCAGGACACCAATCCTTCACAACCACCATCCTGCAAAAGAGCCCTCCTCCATAGTCTATAAGCAACCAACCCTTTCTGATTCTGCTCACAAATACAACCAAACAAGAAAGAGAAAGAAATCTACTTTTCTTTAAGAGCCCATTTTGGAGTTTTCCCATCATGTTTGAAATTTTCCCCCCGGATTGCAGCAGCAAATTCAGCCCAAAATTTTACAAGAGGCATAATTTGAATCTGCATTCCAGAACAACTTCCCTCCCTCAACATCTAGAATGCTATTGGGTGCATTCTAGAAACGTTAAGGACACATCAATAGAGGTGTTTGTTTGTGTTCTTTTTCTTTTCCTTTTTCTTCCCTACGGAGTTTCTACCCCAGAGACCTGCTTTCACTACTAAGTACTCACGGTTTAAGACCAGTGTGTGTTCAGTGTGCCATTCTTTTGTTTGTTTGTCTTCTCGTGGAACATGGGTGTTCCATTTTTGCCCTTGATTTGTCAGTTGTACAGAACCTGTTGTTTAGTCTATAGCCATTCAGAGTGTAAGTATACATCGGCATCTCGCCTGTATCCCTGGTAGAATATATATTATATGATAAGGAAAAAACAAGAGAGGAGAAAGAAGAGCAAAAAAAAGGTATCACCAGTTGAAACTGATTACTATTTTTTCTTTTTTGGGTGTGCAAAGGGTATAGAACAAGTTTTTTTTTTCCTAGCTGATTTCTGCTGTACTGGCACATAATATGATTGGAGTGAAAATGTGATTTTGGTTTTGGTGTGCACATTTCTTATCTTATATTATCCTGTCTCTTCTATTTCATCCGCATGGTCCTGGATCCAAGGCACAAATATATCTAGTAGTGGGAAGAATTGAAAAGAAAAAATGGACTAAAAAAAAAACCTGTATGAAGAAGCAAAAGAGGAAAATGCATCATATTTTCTATGAAACACCCAGATAATGAAACAAATCAAGGAATTCATCCATGAAGAAAGTGAAGAGAATTGTACTTACAGGTGGAAAAAGCTTCTATTCTGGTCCAGTTTCTGGGGTTGTGGAACTGAGACTTTCTCAGAGTGTTTGTCAGTTTAAGCTAGACAAAGAAAGGTGTTTGTGGACAAGAGAAGTGAGCAAACTGGCGTTGTATTTAGGAGGGAGAAGCAGAATCTCAATTCATGATGGATAGGTTGTGGAGGACAAGCATAATCATGAGAAAAGCAAAAAAAGCAATTGGTGTATAAGAGGGAGGGAAGTCTCTACAAAATAAAGTGCTTCATTTTGATGGTAAAAAAAAACTTTCTCGAGAGAAGGGAAGGAGGAAGGAGTAGAGTTTTGACTATTTTGACCTCCATATTTCTCAAATCAAAGTCAATACTTGTTTAAATTGGCCCCACCCGACATATGAATCACAAATGAAGAGTTCTTTTCTAATTCTATACTCTTTGGCATCCAAACCAGCGGAAAAGAAACTGGAAAAGGAAGAAAAATAATAATAAGTGCATGTGTTTACCCGGTAAAGTGTCGCATCAGTGCAATTGCTTTGAATTTTTTTCCTTTTTTTTTTTTTAAGGGAAAGTGTCGCAACAATCCAAGACATGAAGTGGGAGACACACCATTCAAGTTACCAGAAAACAGTTAATGCAATATTAATTCTCTTGGTTTGAACTTGCAACTGAGGAAGTTAAATCCATATTCAGAAGTCATATTTATGCCAGTGAAGTTTTTTATGGTGCGATTGAGAAGATAAATGACAATTTTTCTGAGCTAACAATATCTTTTTTGGATTTAGTATCTGCTTATTTTAATTCCATCACAAATTAATAATAATAATAAAAACTGCATTGCTACCTAAAAGAACAGAGAGTAATTAAATAGACCGACTCCTTTTGGATCTATTAGACATTCATGTCATCCAAAAAACATTATATTACAGAGACTGTGTAGTACCAGTCATCTGAAAAAGTTTTTAAACACCCAAATAAGTGATAGGTGTAGAATCTAGTTTACACGGTGACAAGTATTGTATGCCAAAATATTTCTTAATGTTAAACCTGTTCACTTGCATCTTCCAATATCCCCAGTATTATCTAAATATGGGGCCATTAGCCTCATGGCTTACAATGATAATATAACAAAAAGGTAGGGAGATGGCTAATATAATTTCAAAATTGTAAGAGTGCCCCTTCACATGGGCTTTCTCTTCTTCTGCAATCTCTGTAACTTCCTCCATTTGAGGTAGATCTGATATGACAAGCCAGAGAAGACCATTACGACACAACCCCATTGCTTTGTTGACAGGGGATTGCTGCTCAGCACCGAAGATACCACAATGCTGACAAATTTGCGGGTGGTAGTGATGGTGGTGTTGGCAAGGGAGCCAAAGCGGCTAATGGTAAGGAAGATAAAGTTCTGGCCAACTGCACCACATAGGCAGTAGAGAAAGATGTCCCATGCTGCTTCTGGATGCTGCTTGCAGAACTGGACTGCGTCAAATCCGATGGCGTGAGGCCAGCCAAACATGTATATCAAGTTGTATATGGTTCCCCACAAATTCATTCCCAACATTATGTCCCAGGCACTTGTCTTTGGGTATCTGACGATTAGATATATCACCATGTAAGATACCATTCGATGACTATGAGGTTATACATTTGCAAAGTGTTTTGATAGAAAATGCAAAGGGAACAAAAAGCCGAAACACCCAATGCTTCATTTCAGTTACACATAGGAGCTGCCAATTTAGATTGTTATTCTAATTCTACATTTGCAATGTGACAATAAATATTATATGAAAATGCATTACCTAGTCAAGCTTCTCCCACTCTTCCCCCTCCCAGCTAAAATTTAATAAACATAACAAGAAAAACAAAAGCAAAGCAGCAGAACAAGAGAACAAGGTTAATTAGCATACCTTGAATTTATTGAATCCTGGGTGGCATTTGTAAATCCATCAAATGCTAGGTTAAGGAAACATAGTCCGTATCCAAGGGGAGCATTTGGATGAGCCAGCTTGCTAATAGTCTTTGAGCTAGTCTGGTATCAGTGCGAGTATATGGAAGAAAAAGTTAGAAAAGAACTGAAAACATGTAGACCTATTGGGAGGAACTAAAAAAATCACAGAAAATAAGAACCATACTGCTTTTTCATTCGAATTAATAATAAATATTCCTAACCTTCAGCAGGGCAAATGTAGATACTCCTCCAGCAACAAGGAAGGTGCAAACATACTCGGGAAAAGTGTATCTTATGCTGTAGACTAGAGTACCCATCAACATCACTGCAAGATTAACATATAACTTGGTAAATCTTTGCATTTTCTTTTTTGCTTTTAGGATACTCAACATTCCAAAAAGAAGAGATTAAAGATAGAGTGCCATTTGCATGAAATCTAATTCAAAACTCGTGAATTTTCTAAAAATAAGTCAAGAAACCGTGTGTGTGTGTAATCCATTACTTCCACAATCCACAGACTATTATATTACTTAATTTAGTAGAAACTAAATAATTGTCAATATCTCACCTGGGATCATTTTCGAGGACTTTGCCAAGACCTACAAATGACATAAGCAACATTAACATTGACAACCACTTAATAAATCATTCTAAGTTTTAAAATTACTTCAAAACTGCGAAACAAAAGTTCTAGTGAAACATTTCCTTGTCACCACAATTAAGCAACACGCTCCGCATTGCCCATCAGAATTGCAATCGATAAAACTGCTAAAAAACAAAACCTGATGAAAGAGAAAAGAAGATGAAACTACCTGAGCCGGGTAGCTAATGTACTTGAGGGCTTCGATTCCCATAGCTGGTCCGATGGTATTCGTAATACCAGCACTCCAAAAAGTCCACCAAGGCGCACCACCACCGCAACCACTGGACCAAAGCTTTATCACTGTGCAATAACACAAACAAAATACATAAATTCTAAACCCTAAAATCATTTTCTATTCCAAGCAGAGAAGTTAAAGAGGAAAACAGAAAAAATCACTTACTTATATAAGACCAGATTAAACACACAACATTCTGTGCCAAATTTAGGAACGAAAGATGCTCAAACCTCTTCCCGTCTGGACCGAATCGCTTAGTTGACCTAATCGAAGACCACCATAAGAAAAACTCAATCAAAATGTGTCCTAAATCAGGATCAAAATGTCGATCCAATCTACGAAAAGCCCCAAATGCTAGTAACTAACTCTTTCAGATTCAAAGATCAACAAAGAATGAGCTCAGAACTTCAACGGAGAAGAGAGAGAGGGAGAGAGAGAAAGACTTACAGGGTTTCTTGAAGAACACCTTGGTAGATATAGGCGGACCAAATCCCGGCGACGCAGAAGGCCAAGACAAAGACGCGTCGGAGTCCGGAGGCGTGAGCTTCCATTTCCGGCGGGTTTTCCGAGATCAAGTCGCCGGAGATCAGAAGAAGATAAACAAAACGGAGATCGGGAAAATTCTGTTCGTTGCTGGAGGCCTCTGTTTAACGGCCGAAAGAGCGGGTATATGATAAACAAGCGCCAGGAGACGTGGATCTATCTACGTGGACGTTCCCAATTGGTGCGATGACTTTACCTTCTGCTTCTTATTGACGCGGAACCCTTGTCTTCCAATCAGGCAGCAACGTTCTCTTTTTTCTTTTTTTCTTTTTTTTTAATATTTACCTTTGCAACTTTGCTGTAAATAGGGCTGTATAAAAATCGTCTCGCATCTGTCAATCACTCGCGCCCGCGTCATTTTAAAAAAAACGGGTTTACATTAGCAACTTATTGGTAGGTGGGAACCCGCCTACTAATATATTCTATGGGCAGGTTTGGTTTTAAGTTTTTGAGGGCGGGTTCAACCCGCACTCACCTGCCTATATATTTTTTTAAAAAAACTTATCATTTATTTGATTTTGTTCTTATTTTAGAGATGATTGAACAATCCAATACTTCAAGCATGGGTTCGGCTGCCTCTTGACATATTAGAAACTATAAATTCTCCTATTATTTTATGAAGTGATCAAAATTCAAATCAAGTAAGTTAGTAAAAAAAACCCTAAAAGAAAAAGAACACTTGACTTTGTTCATCATTTCATTTATAGCATTCAATTATTTTCGAACCCAGTGAATAGGCTTTAATATTTATGGACTCTTGATTTTGTTCATCACTTTATATGTAGTTGATGTTTCTTGTTGCAGTGAATGATTATGTTTCTTAATTTGTACTTTTGAATATGGTCAGTGTCTTTAAGCATCAAACTTGTTAGAAATGCTTTATGTATTATCATCTTATATTTTCTACAAATTTTCTTCACTTTCTAAAAAAAAGGTCTAAAAAATTACATTGGGCAATAGCATAGGTCTAAATCGCCTCAACCCGCCCGCAACCACCTAAAACCAAACCAAAACCGCCCGTCATGTGGTGGGCGGTTTGCAGGTTGGTTAATCGCCAACCCGCCATCCAAAAAAACCGCACCGCACCCGCCCAAAAACCATCAAACCACCCGCCGTTCACTCCTAGCTGTAAAGAATGCAATTTTGTTTTAGGGTAAGAGCACGAACATTTTACTTGTCGAATTAAATTTTTCACTGTCTAATTTATAACTAGATGAAGTTTTATATGATGTATCCTCAGTTTTTAACATAACCTTATTTTATTGATAAAACAAAATTACTTTCTCTTTTATTAGACTTTCTGTTTACTTTTTTATTGTCTAATTTGTAACTAGAAGCAATTTTGTATGATACGATTGTAAGTTTTTAACATGATCTTATTCTATTAGTAAAACAAAATTACTTTCTCCTTTATTAGATTTTCTATTTACTTTTTCACTATCTAATTTCTAACTAAAAGCAATTTTGTATGGCATGTTGTAAGTTTTTAACATGATCCTATTGTATTGGTAAAACAAAATTACTTTCTCCCTTATTAGATTTTCCATTTACTTTCACGTGAAGATTAATTATTCATTCCACTGAGTGTGTGTGACTAGGAAAGGTAAAGTAAATTAGGATTTTTTTTTTTTTAAGATTTTATTGCCCGATAATTGAGCACATTTTAACTGTTTACAAGGTTTTTTTTTTTAAGTTGAAAGATGCTGAAATGTTATCAATAACTTAATATCCTTTGAATATTAGTAGTTTTTTTCTTTTTGGAAAATTTGAATTAGTAGAGTTAACTAGTTAAATGCTAAAAGGAAATATTTTAAAAGTCTAGTGTAAAATTAGTGGGGTTGATGTAATTTCACAAAACTAGAAAGGAAAATTTATGTAGAAAATAAAGAAAATCAGCAGTTTTCTCCTTCTTGTTTAAGTTTGTGAGAGAATTCTCTATTGGATGTAGGAACAAATACCATCAAAACATAGTTTTAAATTGTCAAATCATATTTGATTCGAAATAATATGAAATTTTAATATTTGGGTGCAATTATAATACAACAAAATCCTATCACTAATTATTTGAATCTAGAAACTTCATTGGCATGACATGTAATATGCATATCAAGGTTTCGTTACAAAAAAAGAGTAATGTATCAAGGACAATTGTAAGTAAATGAGAGTCCTGTAAGTATGGGCCGCTCGGCCCTGTATGACGAGGAAACGTGCGGAGCCTGCTCTATGACGGTTACATGTGGATTGTAGCAGAGAAAGATCCGAACTAAGTTACAATTTAAAGTTAAAATTTAAATATTGTAATATATAAAAATTTTATATTGTAATATATTATTGCTTTATACTGTAACACATGAAAATTTTATACTATAGTAGTTAAAATTTTGAAGTTGAAACTTGATTTCTAAAAACACTCGTGGTCTGATCCGTATATTTTATATATATTTTATGATTTTCTTAAGCCTATGAGGGGAGGCATGCCCTTGCCCTAGATAAAAATTAGGCCCAACCTAGTCGAAATGTACAATCTAGCTGGCCCAACCGATCTCTTTTTGCTGACTGTGCCAGTCCTAGCATCGAGCTAAAGCAGTGGTTCACGTGTCGGTTGTTTTGCTTGGCCCATATTTACAACGCTAGTAAAGTCTCTATCTTTAGCATCAATAGAGGCTCGCCATGGAATATTAAACTCTCTGATGAGTTGAATTTGTGCTTATATTTTAGTAACTCTCGATTTATTATTTTGTTGGTTTTTAAGTGTTCTTATGATTTATCTAGTTGTTTTTATTTTATTTTATAGGTTTGTTTTAATTGTAATCCACTGGTGATTTTTGAAGATTTTTTGGAGCTAAATTGGAGGAGGTACACAACGGGTTTCAAGGCGAGCGCCTAGGCCTTGAAAAGAGGAGAAAATGGAGTGCTGAAGTATGAAAACCTGAGCTCAGAGTGTCTCGGCAATGTACAAGTAACGCCACGGGCACCCTGGTGCCCAAGCACCAGCGCTGTGGCACTACTTTGAAAGATTTGCCCCCAACACGGCGCCGCGATGCCAATAAGGCAAAGCCATGCAACAATAGGTTGAAATTTTGCTCCGAAAATTGTTTTTCAAGTTCCAAAAAATTACAAAAATTGTCATTATGGCCCCAAGCCCATACATAGAAGTTTTTAGAGTCATATAGGGCATTCTCAGACACATAAAAGAGGGGAGAAAGGCTGTTATTGTGAAAGAGAACATGGTTCTATTGGGATTGGATTCGGCTTCAATTTTGTTAACTAGTTTTCTTCTCTTTCCCTTTCTCATGTTTAAGAATTTATTTGTGATGTTTACTACGTCAATTATGTCTCAAGTTTCTTTTCTACAGCTATGATGTAGCCAAACCATAATGTTTTGAATTACTTTATCAATGCAATCGATGAATTATTTTCTCTAGTTGAATGTTCTTCATTGTTCTTAATGCTTATGATTAATTAGCCACTCATTAGATGATTTATTAATTCATAATGAAGCCGACAGAAAATTTATGTTTTTTCATCATTGTGATAAAATGCCATAAATTACATGTAAGATAGATATGTACTTGCATGGTTTGTGTGGTCATTATATGAAAATCTATAAATCTTAATGAATTCTAAATTGTTATAATTCACATAGACATAAAACGAGTTAGCTATTGAGGGTATTTTTGGTGTAACTCGACAGAGAGTAACAAATAAATTAGAGATATTTTTCACTATCAATTAAGAGAATAATTTGAGATTGTATTGTTAGATAATTAAAGGTCAAATGATAAGGTGAAATCGGAAACCCTAGAATTCGTTAATATTAAATTTTTCTTAATTTTGATAATTGCTTTCATTTTCAGTTTGGTTGTCTAATTTTATTTATATTAAAAATTCTCATCTTTTTTACTGTTCAAATAAAGTTACAATTGATACAATTTTTATACTTAGTATTAATCGGTCCTCATGAGATGATATTCAGTTTATTAACTACATTACTTGACAACGATAACGTGCATTCTGTGTTTGCAAAAATTCGTATACTCTTATTGGATTTATTCAAGCCAAAAATTATATACCGTCGTGGACTTGCACTAATCAACGAGGAATGACGCTCGTATCGCTCGCTAAACTCCTCTTGACTTCCGCAACCAAAAAAATTCAATCTCTCCACCTGGCACTCTGACTTTACATGCAAAACGTCTCATCTTACAAGATCACATTAATTAGGCTTAACTCTAAGGGATTCAATTATCCACAAAAGGTGATAATTACTGAGCCTCTTTTTTCTTTTCTGAAAAAAAAAAGAGCAAAAAAAGGGGTTTTGAGTCTTGACCAAGTTAATTTAACCATATATATTTATGTCAAATGTGTGTGTCATTACGCGGCCACATGTGATGTATGCAGCTTCCCACTAGTAGCAAAGGAGTCAATTTGCCATGTGCGAAAACAAATTTTGTTAGGCTCATAATTTTCTACGTAATATGATTGCAAAACTTATCTGTTGGGGGGATAATCCTTGGCCTTTTGCTTGGAGCTACCGCGTGTCTTCCTGCGATCACGCAATGTAGGGTAACGTTTGAGTAGGGGAACGGGAAGCAACACTAGGCAAATCACAGCCGTTTATGAGTCATCCTGTGGGGTACATGAACATAAGGCAAGAACTAATTGTCACGTCTTGCATACCAAAGTAATAATAATACTTAATGTCACGTCGAGTAACATAACCCAAGCCATTCCGATTCTACCAAAAAAAACAAAAAAAAAGTTTTACCCATTACCCCAAAAAGTTTTAACTTATATATGCAGAGTAAACACATTTCGTGTAGGCTACGTCTAGGTGAAAAAAATCGACGAGATATTTTTTTACGTCACTTACGCCACATGTCAATATCTCATTTGTTGAATTTTATTGTTTTCCATGTGTTTGAAGGCCATTCGTAATCAAGAACAAGCTCAAGTGTTTTTGCCTCACCGGATCGCACCATTAGAGGACTGAGGAAGTGGTGGGACCCACGGGACTACAAAACGCCTGCGCACGCGCACTCGCCATTCACTAAAGCAGCCCAGTGTGTTTGAACCCAGGTGGGCCCCACGCTGCGATTGCACAGGGGTCTGTCAGGCCACTCTCTCTTCCTTCGCGCGTGCTCTCAGGCGTTTGCAAGTTTGATCGGGTAACTATGATCAATTTTTGGTTTATTTTCCCCTTTTCAAGCTTATTTTTTCCTTTTTTACTATTTTCTTCCATTTTATTATTTTTTACATTCTTCTCCTTCTCTATACATTTGTTTTCATCCTCAACTTTTTTGCTTATTTTTCTATTAACATGTTTAATTTTTTTGTCAACATACTTAATACACACGCGCTACGCGTTTTATAACTACTATCTTTTAAAGTATGGGATAAAATTATTCGTGAAGGAGATTTTCAAGATTGATGCTCTAAATGGTTTACACCATGTTTGGTAGATAGGTTGAAACTGTTAGGAAGTGTGGAGCTTAATTTACATTCTGACGAATTATCACCCTATGCAGAGGATTATGGAGAGGACGTCGGAGTTGGAAGGGAGGTGGGATGCGCCTTTCCTGGCAGGTGCAGGGACAAAGCCTCTAGACCAAAATTTTACAAAGAAAGATAGAAGCACATCTAGTGCCATGGCTGTGAGCAGTGGCAAGAGAGCTCAGCACCGCAAAGCTAGGACTTGGACCCCATGGCACTGGATCAAGAAATCCAAAGAGCATAATAGAGTGGCGCTGGGTAGCTAAGACCATTGGTCGTGAATCAATATTATTTTTGAGAAATTGACCTCTTCTTTTGTGTACTTCTATAAATAGGACATGCTAAGGCTTATTTATAACTCAAAATATTGAGAGAGGCTAGAGAAAAACTTAAAGAGAGAGTGGTGTATAATTTTCTCTTATAAACTTTTTTTCATCATATAGTGAATTTCTAAAAAGTTGAAAGTGAATATAGTTCTCATATTGACGTAAACCGCTATAAATATTGTGTGTTTTTTTGTTTATTTTTGTTTCGTATATTTTGCTCTCAGTAGAATTAGAGTGTCCAATTCGCAACATAAACTGAAAAATGAATTATAGCATGTGAGAGCTTTACACTGTAGCTACCATTTGCTTTGCACTAAAGACCTTTTATACTGTGGACATTTTGAATTGATGAGTTCGAATTGATATCCCAAACATTGCATTAGTTGTAGTTCAATCGGATATAAGCTCCATTGTTCAAGCTTCTATCCTTGCCGCTAGTGCATGCAGGCCATGCATGGCTTTTCCTTTTTAGGATCCCCCGTGAGTTAAACGAGCCTACTCATAACGTTGCGAAATGGATAAATATGTAATGAGTCTGCCTCTTGTATGAGTGGTTTGTTGTTCCTAGTAAGTTGTTTACAACTTTTGTTGATGCCCAATTTTGTTGTTCTTTTGTTGGACACTCAGTGAAAATGAGTTGTTTGGCCTTTCATTAATTTGGCAATGGAGTCCTGCTTAGGACGGAGCTGCATGATCGACTGTCCCCCTTGAGCTCAATGACTCCTCCTAATTTTACCCCATTAAAAAAATATTTTTACTATTTTTAGTACTCGCTATATTTTCACACTTAAAACTGCAAATAAATAAAGAAAAAAACATGTATAATACTATGTGTTGATGCTTACAACCGTCCGGCGTCGGATCAACACCCACGTGTGACTGAACACCTTCTGACCTCCTCTTAAGCTTGCCCCTGGCTGGGAGTGCGTACCTGCGAGAGGGATGATTCGGAGAAATAGGGTTAGTCAATAGACAAGGGTTCTCCGGTGCTCAAGGCAAGTATTGCTCGGCAAATGTCGGTAGCTAATTAGGTGTGAGGAAGTCTCTCTCTCTAAAACGTCATAAATGCATCCTATTTATAGGCCACCAACTGGATCGGGTGCAAGATGGGTTTTGCCCATTACCCAGGTGTCACATCAAAGTGTATCAAGCAGTGAGCGACAAGTGTCGCGTCCATTGTCCAATGGATTGGACTATATTGGACGGCAGCACGTTTGCCTGGTGTTGGCCTACAAGGATGGGCAGTGACGTATTATGACGGATAACATGACCTGGCCCGAGCTACTGTACATCCCCGAGGTGGTAGCCTTCTTGGGGGCGTGCCCTCAGATAAATGGAAGGCACATCGGGGAGAAGCATAAGTCGTCGGGTCGGGGTGGTAGCCTAATGTCTGCCGAACTTAGTCGCTGTAACGCCCCTATATGGGGGTTAACAGTTTTTAATGAGATAAAATAAAAATAAATAATAAAAGTAAAACCTTAAAAATAAAATTTGCCCGGGACTTAAATGAAAACTCTCAACTCAAAAATAAAAATATAAACGACAAATAAACCACAGTTTAATGTAGCACCTTAAATTTAATAATATAAACTGTTGTCATCATCATTTTAACCCTCAACACATTGTAATACAGTCACAGAAAGTAACAATTGATGCTTACATTATCATGAAGAACATTCTCAACAATTGAAGCAGTCCCAATGTAATATAGCTACATCACTTCCTCAACTATATTTCTCGTAGCCACCTCACACTTAGTGAGTCCTGAAAAGATAAAAATATAAGGGAATGAGCGACACTATGCTCAGTAGAGAAAGCCATTACTCACCTTTAGGTTTTTATCATTACCACATTAAAACCTGCATGGTTAGTAAGTTACATCATATTCCAGATTATGAGGTTTATTATGATCACATCTTATGGATACCGTAGTTAATCGTTACCAAGTGTCATAATTACATATTTATACAAATATTACCAATCATCATTGTTCCTAGGTATCCATGTTAAATTGAGTATCACTCAACTCATCGAAACCCAAATGGGCGCACTTGATCACCCTATAAACATTCCAAGGGTGTTCCGGTGAGGGGACATCAAGCCCCGAGTCCTCACCAAGTCGATTCCTGTACAGTGTGTTCTGGGACTTTCAACCCAAGGAAGCGTCATCGCCTTCCCCCTATTTTACCTTTTAGGGTATTCATGCCCAAGGACGTAACCGTCGCCCTCTTCATGTCTCACAATTTCTCTATATTGAATCATTATTAATAGAGTTAGTTTTCCTAACCATGCTTCTCAATTTATAACATGTGTCAATTCATTATGTTCCTCGCCGTACAATACAAGACGAGTCCATGTCATAGTTTCATATGTGATACTCATATAATATTAGTTCAACATAGATATATATATTGCGGCAAAACAATCAATTTTAATTCTATAAAAACCTCACAAAAGATGAGTAATAGAATCCCTACCTTTCAAGCTTATCAACAATCTTTTAATCCTGGAATCAATTAACGTTAGCTCCATACTCCCTTGATCCTAAGGCGTGCATAAGGACAATTAAAACTAAAGCACAACATACAACTACATTCATAAATAAATCATGTGTAAACCTATCTTACTAGTATGCCATTAAAGCTTTTATATAAATCTCTTTTGAATACCACAGTAAACAATTTTTGTCTTAACACAATATAAAATGTGAACAAGTAATCTATATGTTTTAGTCCCTAATAAGATTCATCAATCACTTAGGATAATATTGGAAAGGTTGCTAGACATTAAAGAATTAGGTGGTGAGCAAAGATGGGTTCTTGGTTCAAGTTAGCAGCTGGTATACCATAACAAACTGACAGATTTACTAGTTTCCAATACAAAAATTGAATAATTCTTAGAAAATAAAATACAACTCCGATTTAGGTTTATGATAGCTCGTTAGAAAGCCTAGGATGCTACTTTTCAAATATGCAAACCAATTCATAAAATTCATTTTAATTTAATCTTAGAATTTCAAGAAATAACCACTGCCCATAGAGGTATTACAAAGTTTAACAATATAAATTTTCTGTCTAGGGCATATACACTTAGACTTCATACATATGCTCCAAAATAGCAACAAACATATACTTAGGTTTAAGAACGCAAATTTGAATAATCCTTTAGTATAAAAGAAAATTTATAAATGAAAGACTAAATTTGTTCATAAGATTCTAACATCAGATTATGGTTAGTTGGAAGCTTGAAATGGCTTCAAAACAGGTTCCTTTACTTCGGTATGACTGAAATTCTTGCTCAAATGGAGGTGATGGTGGCTGATTTTTATGGCTGCCTTGAAGAAGTTCTCTAAGTATTTTGCTTCAGCAAAGAAATGAGAAGAAGAGTGTGGGAACCGTGGAAGAGAAAGGAAGAAAAGATGAAGTCTTTGAAGAGAAGTGATAGAAACAATTATAGAGGAGACATGTTGAAGCATGTCACGGAGGAAATAAAGAAAACGAGGGTCAAGAGTAGTTGGAAAAGATATCCTTATGTCTCATCTAAAGACTTTAACACACATAATGCCAATATGACATTTTTGAGATTTATTAGAAGTTCTAAGGCTTTTTTGTAATCATACTAAATAAATATAGGAGAATTTTAGAAAATTTAAAAATAGATAAAAATAAATATTATAAAATAAATTTAAATGAAGCAATTTTTTTTTATACACTAAAAATTAATTTAATTACCTCAATACCCGTTAGAAGAATAACGGGTGTCACAGTTGCCGACCACCAAAGTTAGTGTCATCGGTGGTGGCGCCGAGCTTACCTTCAACACTATGAAAATATGTTTTTTGGCTCTAAGTTTCAAAAAGTATTGAATTCTATCACGTACTTAATTCATTTATAAGAACATAATAGATAAAACAATGACAAAAATAGGGATAGAGTTAAAAAGATAAAATTATGTTGTAATTTTTAATTTAAAAATTTTGTTCTATTACGCCTCCGGAACAAATTTTCCAGCTCTACCCTAGTCATACTTATTAAAAATAAAAGAATAAAAATAGATGTATTAACCAGTTGAGCAATAAGTGTCTCAAGAGCCGTGGCTTACTCATTGAGTATAATGGTTGTAGGCATAATCTACAGCATATTCTTGCGATAAATTCACACAGAGCATGTAGATTTGAATCCTTCAGTGTCCCACGCCAAATATAAAAAATAATGCATATACCAAGCACGACAGGAAGAAAATTAGGACTAGATAAGTTCACTGCTGTGGAAGCTCCCACCTATGCACTATTGTGTGAGCTAGCACATAGAACTTGTGGTACTGGCATGAAGTGATTTTTGGGTAAAAAAAATTGCGATACAATGGCCCGTTTGATGTAGTTTTTTGTTTATGTTTTTAATTGGTAAGAGAAGAGACGTAAAAGTTATAGTTTTTTTTATAAGCATTTAAAACTATATTTTTAAATGGGCTTTAATGGGTTAAAATAGTTTCAATTATTTTTAAAAGTTACAAAAATACTATTTTTAAGCTTATAGTATATTATTAATACTCTGGTATAAGTTTTAAGCCTATTTTTAAAGTGCTTTTATAAAAAGCTACAATCTATAACTTTGACAAAAAATATTTTTAAAAAACAAAAATTCTTTTCAACGATTCATCTAAATACATTTAAAATTAACTTTTAAATTTAAAAATAAAAAAAAAACAACATTTAAAAAATCCTCCACAACAGGCCGGAAGTGATTGGATCGTGAGAATTCGTATTTTTCGTCAAAACTAACTTTGTCGCACACTGGAAAGACGTGTTGTTGGGGTCATTTCTGGTCCACACCCACCCTCAACCCATTCACCAATTGCTTTCATATTTAATGGGGTCTTGTCAGCTTATTCTTCCAGGAAATAAAAAAATGCTTGTTTCTCTTCGCTAAGCCCACCAATTTCATCACTTTTATTTTTCTTTTGTTGCAAAAGAAAGATTAAATTACATAAAGTTATTATTAAAAAAATTATATAAAATTTTCTTTTTCAGATATGTTTCTTAAAGAGAGATTAATTTACTTATGGAACCTTGCTCCGACCCCATGGCTTTTTGACTTGCTCATCGTGGGCAACCGCCAGTGTGAAAACAGATTGCGTGGGCGAGATTTAGGACAAGAGAATCTTCTTCTTCTTTTTTCTTTTTTTTTTTTAACGAAAATGGTAGTAAATATTATGAGTTCGTTTTGAAAACATGTTTAAACTTAAAGTTAAAATTTAAATACTATAATATATAAAGCTTTATATTTTAGCAAGTTTTTGTTTTTTGTGGTAGTATGTAAGAACTTTACTCTGTAACAGTTAAAACTTATTATTTCTAAAGTGTTTCTTAAACAAATTCTATACTTTTTCAAAACCTCAGACATACTAATTGTGGCAAATATTATGTTTTAAAAATATTTATAATAAATAACAGATTTATAGTATAAATAATTTTTATTTATACAGTAAATAGATTCAAGATGTAAATAATTTATTTATCACATTATTTACAGTGTCAATAATTTTTATTTATACAGCAAATATAATATTTATCTCATAAATATATTATTTGCTACAAATATTTTCAAAGTTTGCTATATACTTCAAAAAGTTTCAAAAATCTAATGTTTCTTTTAAGCCATGTAGAGTAAAACAAAATAAAATAAAATAATTCTTATCTATGGTGTATGTTTTGAAGCAGTTAAATGTGGTCAAATTTATCTTTTTTTAGATATCAAACAGTTGCGAAAGAAACATCCACCGTCAATAGATTTAAGGTGTAAATAATTTATTTATCTCCTTATTTACAGTATAAATAATTTTTATTTACACAGTAAATAAACTGTTTACATCATAAATATGTTATTTGCTGTAAATATTTTCAAAGCTTGCTATATACTTTAGAAAGTTTCAAAAATTTGTTATTTCTTTTATTCTCTCAAATTTTTAAGCTATGTAAAATAAAATAAAATAATTCTTCTTATTTATAATGTATGTTTTGAAACAATCAAAATTATAATCTAACCGTTAAAAAACAAATACAGATAGTCAATATCTTTTTTTCTTCGATTATCAAGAAATAGGCAAATAAAATAGAAAATTCTATTAACGGTGAGAGTGAGTGCAAGGACCTGGTCCCAAAACCAAGTTGACGCTCTTAGCTTGCCCAAACATGACGTTATAATTCTTATACCCAATTATACCCCCATGCATTTTCCTTATATAATTAATATATATATATATATACACACACATTATTTTCAATGGATATAATATGATCGTTGTTTATATGCAACACTAAAGACAACTACGAGAAAGAGTGGAATTTTTTTGGGTCGTCAAAGTATTAATTGGCTTGTTGAATCCAATGGCATCTGGTTCTTTGTCTATGTGTTTCCCATTTCCTTTTGACTAATGTCCATGGCTAGATCTTAAAAGAGTTTGTGATATGCTAAGTGGTGACTATTAAGAATGTGCTTCAAAACTAGTTGAAATTATATAATTAGAAGTAAAATGTTATAACATGTAAGAGTTTTATACTATAGTATATTTTTTTGTTTTTGCTTTATATTATAATATATAAAAGCTTTATACTGTAGCAATTAGAACTAACAAGTTCCAACATCCTTCTCAAACAAAGCCTAAGTTTATAATTGCCTTCCTAAATTATTACCCAATAAGCAATAACTAAAAATAAGTGGTAGTGCCAAGTTCAAGACCAAAAAAAAAAAAAAAAATAGTTATTGTGCCTGTTGCCTAATATATTATTGCTTAGGTTTCTAACAAATATATATATATATATATATACATATATATATTATTGCATGTGAAATAATTTCTTTTAGCTTCCCCCAGGTCAAACAAGATGATGATAGAGATTGTCTCTCTTTAATTTATTTTATTGCTTAATTAGAGATCATTGTATGCACCCGTCCCACTTTACAACGAACTAGTATGTGGTCCATCATTTTAAATAGATTGACATTTGACACCAATTGAACTTTTTCCCCATTTCAATGGATTGAATTGCAAAGCAACCTAATTAATATGTTAATTAAGCACAGAGGTTGAAGGTTTCCCCACCAACTAATAAAAAAATAATAATAATCACAATCAACTGACATCGAAATCACTTATTTTTGTATTTTGTAAATTCTGTGGGCTTTTTTGACCGGATCTTTTGGAAAAAAGTATGTGGCAGGACGGATTTTATAAATTTCTTTTTGTCATCATTTTCTTATTTGATTAATGTAATTGGATTATTCAAAAATGTGTCGTAAAGTATTATATATATATATATATATATATACGTACATTATTTAAAAGAATTCCACCTTTTGAAACGAGAAACAAAGCATACAGATGCTTTATTGTGAAATCATAAATGACTGCAGGAGAAAATAGGGAATAAAAAAGTGGTTGTAATCTTAATCTATAGTAAATCAAATCTATTTTTAATATTGAAATGTCAATAACCAATTCTTCTATCTTTGTGTTGGTAGATACACGAAAATATGTGTGGCAATGTTGACAATGAAAAGTCGTTCAACAAGTTTAACTGCCGTAAGATCTTGAATATTTGACATTATAATTCTACATATAGACATAACTTGAATTTTCTTGAATATTGTAAGGAAAACTTGATAATTGGATTTCATTATGAGAGAGAGAACATGGATGCTTCATTTTTTGATGGTAATTCAGAGATTAGAGTGCAAAAGTGCAGTTGGCGTTTGCAAAGTGGGCGAGTTGCTTAGGGTACATTTGTTTCGTGGTTCGAATCACGGTTCGAATCATTTTGCTACAGTATTTTCTCTCATAAAAATTTAAATTTTCATTCAAATACTCTATTCAAATACTCGAACTAAACGGACTCTTAATATACTCTTTCCGAATAGAAATGCAAATTCCTTTAAAAAAGGCATTAATACAAATAATTAAGAAATGAGTGGGTCTATTTACACCCCTTATTTTACTTTTCACACACCCTTATTTAATAAGATTTCTTATTATTGTATTATTTATTAATCAAATTACTTTTAAGGACAAAAGTATTTACAAAATACTCATTACACACCCTTTTTTTTTTATAAAAAATATTCCCTTCTAAAAAATTATTATGCCTACTTGTTATAAAACAATAAAGATAGATTCTAACATGAAAGAATATGTGGTTTATTTCTTCATCGAAATTTATTTTTTATTCAATTTTTATTGTTTCATATATAGCAATTATAATAATACAAATCATTGCAAATTGTTTGATCATTCATAAATAATTACAAATCGTGTGTTTCAGTATAGGAACCACAGTTTAGTTTGACATAAAGAAGTATAATATGAAAAACTACATGTCAATTCTCCTTATTTTTAAGTGAAGGATATACAATCTGTTCGATTATAAGCAAACCCTTACAATTCACTCTTGATT
The DNA here is from genome assembly GCA_025403435.1 of Artocarpus heterophyllus. NCBI lineage: Eukaryota > Viridiplantae > Streptophyta > Magnoliopsida > Rosales > Moraceae > Artocarpus > Artocarpus heterophyllus. The sequence continues at coordinate 23,670,122 of CM046339.1, forward strand.
ATAGTTTCCTATCATGTAATCTAGAGTTTAGTTAATAAAAAAGAAAAAGAAAAAGAATAAAATTAAGGAAAAACTATCGGTTAATATATGAATTGAAAAAGAAAAATATTTGTAAAAAATGTAAATTTGTTTGGTGGGAGGGTGGAAAAAGGAAAAAGTAATAATGCTATTTAAGTGTAAGGACTTTTTTGATATTTTAAAAGGGGTATAACAAGTGGAATGACGGGTGGATTAAGAAAAAATGTGTGAAAAGTAGAATTAAGGATGACAATAGATGCATCTTTAAGAAATATCAGGCTTATCCTAAAAACTAACTAGCAGATTTTTATAATTTTTGAAATAAATATTATATTTTAAAAATATTTATAAGAAACAGTAGATTTACGCTGTAAATAATTTATTTATTGTAAAAAAAAAATTTATTTACACTATAAGTAACGTGGTAAATAAATTATTTCTACCTTAAACAATTGATCAGCTAACCTTGGAGTTGCTCTTATTCTTACTGTGAATAAAACCATCTTCCCAAGTAGTTTTCTTATGATTTTAGGAATCTGATACTTATCTCTTTAATCTACTTTCCGATACGTAATTTGATCACCTACTTATATGTAAGTAAATTTTGGTGTTAAAATGACAAGTGACACAAACACGCAGCTGTTAAGTGTTAGTTTCCTACCCTCAGGTTATTTTTCATTTTTATACCATATATTTTGAGGTTATATAAATTTTATACCTTGCATTTTAAACTTTAACGTTATTATATTTTTATGCTTTAAATTCATGTTAAATGTTTACCTTTTTCAGGTCCACATTTGATTTTGACTTTATAAAATATTTAAATGTCCTTCACATTTTAGAAATTTTAGCTTTTTTTTTCAAAATTTTTTACGTATTTTTCAATTTTTACTTTATGAAATATTTAATTATCTTTCACATTTTAAAAATTGTAGCTTTTTCACAAAATTTTTTATGTATTTTCAATTTTCTTTTAAAGGTGTTTAGGTCCGTTTGCGGTCAAAATCAAACTTTGACCTGAAAAAGATAAGAATTTACCATAAATTTTAAATGTGAAAATATAAAAGCGTTAAAATTCATAATACAAGGTATGATTTTTTGATAACCTTAAAATATATGGTATAAAAATAAAAATATCCCATAAATATATTTTGAAGCCTATTAATAAATGATATTTTAGTTATACACGTTCAAAAAGATTTTAATTTGATGTTTTCTGACAATAAAATCACGGGCAAACGCTTCCAAATATAAAATTCAATCGAGCACCGTTCTTATTTGTGCAACGAATATAAATTTGTTATCTTGCAGCATTAGAATGTTTAAATAAATATCTTCTTACATCAAATTTAAAAATGTGATTTTTTATTTATGCCTCATTAGGATTAGTTTTTTCGATCAAGTGATAATTTAAGTCAAGGCTGACTTAATCAGCTTGAGATGGTACGACAATACATGATTAACTTATATCTGATACTTGTGACATGACTTAGGCCTTTAAATAAAGATGCTCAGGGACATTATGATGTTAAGTTCGATAGTAAGTGAAAGAAGAATCTACTTTGTGCGATTCTCTTTTATTAATGTACTGATTAGTATTATCGATATTTTTTATTTAAGGTTCATTTATTTCGATACTTGAATTACAATTTGAATCATTTTATTACAGTATTTTTTTTAATAAAAATTTAAATTTTCATTCAAATACTCTATTCAAATACTCAAATCAAACAGGCCTTTAAACTAACAAAGTGTCTGTGAATATCTTTAGACTTGCATGTTATAAAATAATGTAAAATTTTCACATATTAATATAAAAAACTACAAAATATAACTTTTATATATAATAATTTTTAAACCTAAGTTAATAATTTAAACTATTTTTTTAATTATCCTTTAAGTATTCTATAAGTCTAATTTTTAGTTTCAACGTACGTTGTTAACATCTTGTAATACGGATGTTCTGGATAAAACTAGAAAATATCCTATACAAGGGCATTTTAGTCATTATGGTATTAGGAGGATAACCCTTGAAGAGAGTGGGAAGTGGTGCACACGTCATGAGTGATGGAAACGCCCCGCGTTTTTGTCGTGACATAAACAAAGAGCAAATAGTTTCCTTCAAAAAAAAAAAAAAAAAGGAGAGCAAATAGCGAAGACCGGACAGAAGAGAGGCGCAAAACAAAAACCAAAGCAACAACGTTTCTCCAAAAACCACTTTCTTCTCTCTTTCCTGTCCTCATTCTCTCACCTCCCTGCTTCCTTCTTTCCTTCCTTTTTCTTTTCTTTATTCCAAAACAAATTCTCACTTCCCCTAATTGATTAACTCTCTCTCTCCTTTCTCTCTCCTTTCTCTAGCTTACTTTATTCGAAGCCAGCTCTGCAGCCAAACCCCCACACGGAAAACCCAGAATCAGTTTTCGATTTCTTCTCGAGCTCCAGATTTTGCTAATTAATTGGGTAACTGGGTTCTTAAGTTTTTAAAAGAAGAGAAGAGGTCGATGGGTAATTGTCTAGGTTCTTCTGCGAAAGTTGATACCGCCCAGAGCTGCCACGTCACTTCTGGTGAATAATTCTTTCATTTATTATTATTATTTTTTATTTTCTCTCTTATAATAAATTCTTCAGTTTTTTGAGTTTTTTATTTTATATAGTGTTGGTTTATTTTTTTTATTTTTAATTTTTTCTTTCACAGTTGGGATTGAATTTGTATAGTGAAGTTTGGTTTCCTTTCTGGGTTTTGGTTTACTTTGATTAATTGCTTAAAGCTCATGATTAAGTTATATTTATCTTCTGAGTATTGATGGTTTGTGTGGAAAAAGGTTGTTGTTTTATCCATGTTCAGAGTTATTGAGAAGGGGAAGTTAATCTTATCTGCTTGTCTACCAGTTTCTGATAGTTGTTGAATTGGGATCTTCTTTATTTATATTGTTTTTTTTTTTTCTGGGCAATTAGAGAGGGTAAATACGTGGAAGATGGATTTTTGATTTAACATGTGTCTGTGCTGCAAAGATCTGGTTTTCCTTATTTCTTTTACATTTTTTGTTCAGTGAATTTGCTATGTATTGGAAGTGGTTAATTCAAAAGTGTGTGTTTTGAGTGTCTATCTTGCATTTAGACCCTATTGAAGGAAAGAATTTGTCCGTCTGATAATGATTCCTTCAATGACAAGCACAGACTTGATTAATAGGTGATCATGTGGTCCTTCATCAGACCACCCTTGATTTAAGCATATTGCGGTAATTGGAAAAGTGCCGGGTCAAAGATGCTCGATTTTAAGTGTTTTGCAGCCCGGCCGACCGACTTGTACTTTTGTTGAATGTTAAACTGTTCTTTATACATTCTATGTGGTCCTTTTGAAACTGAGCAGAGAATTAAATTTTACATAAGAAACGAAAACTTATTCCATGGTTTGTAGCATATATGCACTTAAAATTTTCTTTAAATGGGTATGCGGTTTGAGATTGATTGACTTTCAATTTTCTAAGGAGCAGCATTTTTTTTTTCTTTAGTAAATCAATTCTTTGCGAAATGACCCTGCGTTTTTCTCTTTGTCAGCATCTGGGGTTTCAAAATATTCAAGCAGAAATAGTCGGTCTTCGGCTCCTTCCACACTGACCGTGTCTTCATTTAGTGAGGCAAGCAACTCTTCTTCAAGTCTTCCTACACCAAGGACGGAAGGTGAAATATTGTCATCTCCTAATCTGAAAGCCTTCTCATTCAACGAGCTGAAAAACGCGACCAGAAATTTTCGCCCCGACAGTCTTCTTGGGGAAGGTGGGTTCGGCTATGTTTTCAAAGGATGGATTGACGAAAACACATTCGCTGCTGCAAAGCCTGGTTCGGGCATGGTTGTTGCTGTTAAGAAGCTTAAGCCTGAAGGTTTCCAAGGCCACAAGGAGTGGTTGGTATGCTTCTTCACCTTCTTCTAGTGTTTGTTTTTGGCAATCTTTTGCCTGAGTTTTTCACTGATGTCTGATGGCCACTCGTTTTCAGACAGAAGTAAATTATCTCGGCCAGCTTCATCATCCAAATCTAGTTAAACTTATAGGCTACTGCTTTGAGGGCGAGAACCGGCTTTTGGTCTATGAGTTTATGCCGAAAGGAAGCCTAGAGAATCATCTGTTTAGAAGTAAGTTGTGCACTAGACTTGACTGTTTTAGGAGCCATTATTTTACCTCATTGCTACATAAATATTATAGTTCCCATATGTTTGCCGTATGCTCTTCGATTTCAAAAATAGATTGCTTTGTGAAATCACTTTTAGGGTCACTCTGGCTAAAAAAGATGATATTTGACTTTTAAACATCTCTCCAACTTCTAGTGCTAATGCTTTCTGTAACTATGCAGTAAGGTTGTATTTTGGACTGCAAATGAGTTGTTGCAATGGCTTTAAGAACTTTCTTTCTAATCTTGGCTATTATGTTTTGCTTAACAGGGGGCCCACAACCGCTTTCATGGGCTGTGAGGATGAAAGTGGCCATTGGTGCAGCCAGAGGGCTTAGTTTTCTTCATGAGGCCAAATCACAAGTCATATATCGAGACTTTAAAGCTTCAAACATTTTGTTAGATGCGGTAAAGAACGGTTAATTTGTTGCAATTCTTATATGTTGAATTTGGATAGCCATTCACATTAGATTCATGTTGCTGATGCAGGACTTCAATGCAAAGCTTTCTGACTTTGGTTTGGCAAAGGCAGGTCCCACCGGTGACAGGACTCATGTGTCGACTCAGGTCATGGGTACTCATGGCTATGCAGCTCCTGAGTATGTTGCCACAGGTTGGTTTAAATTTTACCTTGAATGTTACTGGAGTTTTGCGTAGTTGTATACAATTGTTGATATCCACTATCTGTTGCTTACATCAGTTTTGTTCGTTGAACAGGTCGTCTAACGGCCAAGAGCGATGTGTATAGTTTCGGGGTTGTACTACTGGAATTACTGTCGGGACGACGTGCCGTTGACAAAACAAAAGTTGGCATTGAGCAGAATTTAGTAGACTGGGCAAAGCCATATTTGGGCGACAAAAGAAAGTTGTTTCGGATCATGGACACGAAGTTGGAGGGGCAATATCCTCAGAAAGGGGCGTTCACGGCTGCGACTCTTGCCATGCAATGCCTAAGTAATGAAGCTAAAACAAGGCCGAAAATGTCTGACGTATTAGCAGCATTGGAACAGCTCGAGTCCCCCAGAAATGCAGCTACTGTTCCCAAACCAGAGCAGACGGTCACACTTACTCCTCGGCGGTCCCCAATGCGGCAACACCGCACTCCGAATCCCCCACCCGGTGCATCCCCATTGTGGCCTAATCGGCAGCCTGAAAAAGTGCATTGAACCGTGCATTAAATCTGTAATTTTTTCTCATATGCTTCCATATTGTTTACATAACATGGAGTGTGGGCAAGCATCTCTACAAAATTTTGGAAGTTTTCTTGAACGGATCGTGCAGCCACCCATTTTTCATGAAGCTTTGTAGCTCTTGAATAGTGGTTATCCGCTTTAATGTATTTGTGTGTATAGTTCAGCTAAATTTTACATATATATATATATATTTTTTGGTGAGCTGTGTACATTATTTTCCATTTAGAACTTTTTATCCCAAAAATGATATTGAGTGGGAACATGAGGATGCATTAATCTCTCCTTTTTCTCCTTTTTATTTTTTTTCTTTATTACTCTTTTAGTTATTTATCTTTTGGGAATTTCTCTGGAGAGAATACCACTAAAGATGCATGTTTGAAATTATTAGATTTTATCAAAATTATTTTTTTAATAGATCTTACGGTTGAAAGACTAATATCTACAGGTTAGTATTTTTTGATTCTCATTAGAAAAATTCCCTTATCTTTTAATCCCTCTTTCCTTTTTGGTCTTTTTATTTTGAAACTTAAGATTAAAATAAGAAAAACCCCATTTTATTTGTGTCTGAGTTTGTTAAATAGTCTCTGTTTTTATTTTATTTTATGTTTATTTTTATCTTTTTATTTATATTGAATTAGCGATTTCGTTACTGGTTGGCATAACAAAAAATAAAATATTTTTTTGTGAAGATAAAGGGATTAAAATGAAAACACAATATTATGGTTTGCATAATATTGAGTAGTAAATTTTGGTGACAAATCACTCACGTGTTGAAAGTTGTGTCCACTTATATATGCTTGATCCAATGGCTTAAAAAAAAAAAAAAAAAAGTAAAAGTATTGGTTATTATTAGGCTCTTGGCTGAACCATTATACATTCCTTTTCAGATCTTGACGGAGAAACGTTTGAGATGGGTGTACGAGAGAGTCGTTTGAATTTGACTGTGAGCAAAGTCTATTTATGTTTTAACTTTGTGTCGAATGACAGTGTTTAGAAAAGTTTAAACTCTAAGGTTTTAACTATTCTCATATGCTACAGTATAAAATAAAAATATATTATAATATAAAGATGTTATATGTTACAGTAAGCAGACATGTTTGTTTATAAGGTTTTTATCTCTTATGAATATTCTGGCATCGCGTTCAAGATTATAAGAAAAGCATAATAAAAAAATTCTTCCATTAAAAGATACGTTGCCTTAAATAGTTTTGATTTCTTGAAGGGGTTGGACCGGTTATAGTATGATGAGAACACTACACTTTCTTGGTCTTTTTTGCCATATTGTTCTTGAACTTATCATATATTTATAATTTGTCGCTTGAGAGTCTGTTTAGTGTATTAGATAGAATAGTCTTAGAAGATTGAATTTGATTGTATTGTAAAAGATAGGATAAAATTTTAACTAATCTAATCCTATGTTTAGTGCTGTGTTATTAGGATAAAAACTTTTTTTGTAAAAATTTTCAAAAATTTAGGTGAAATTGTAATTTTATTAAAATTAAAGTGGCGAAAATATAGTTGTTAAAAAATTCTTCCATCACATAAAAATTTACATTTTAACCCCTCATTTTTTAAAAAACTATAATTTGACACCAAAATTTATAAATTTTTACAAATAGGTCTTTGAAGATTTTCATAATGTATAAAGGTTATTTTAATCCCATGCTTTAGTAAGGATTGCATAATCCCCTTCCAAGGGGATTCAAACATGGATTGGATAAGCTCTTATCCAATCCAATCCTTTAAAATTTTAAACCAAAGAAAGTATTAAGATTTAATTTAATCCAATCCTCCAATATTTTGAGCACCAAATATGCCCTGAATTCTTAATTTTGACATGTGATACGTCGACTTCCTTTAAAAAATTAGCTCCACAACCAATATGGGGTAATTGGCTATAGATTATTAGTTTAAGGTGTAAATTATCAAAATTAAAAGTTTCAAAAAGAGTTGGGCTCATGGTTGAGCCTCTTATTGCGTAGTCCACTTTTCTTTTTAAGAAAGGAAAGAGGCGAGCTTTAAGACGCTCTTTGATCCTTGTTGTACTCTCGGGTTGGACTCCAAAAAAACACCTCAAAAAAAGCCTAAAAATGTAGACAAAGAGACGTCAAGTTGGAAGTTGGTGGTTACATTTATCTAAAAGCATTAGGCATGCCCACGTACATTGCCTTGTCACATTACCTCTATAGCCATTTTTTTCTTACAATGTTAAAGTCATCATCTCTTTGCATCTTTACTTGCATCCATTTTTTTTCTAGAGGCCTTTTTTAGAAGAGGGAGGAGGTGGGCATGATGAACATTACTGGCGCCACCAACAATTTGCTGTAATTGCTCCAAACTAGTCAGCACTTCGGCCATTGTTGGTCTTCTGTTAGGATTTTCGCTAAGGCATCGGTAGGTGAGCTCCGCGAACTTGCGAGCTTCTTCCATGGGGACGTTCTTTCCGAGTTTGTTGTCCATGACGCAACGCAATTCCAGGTTGGTGCTGCAGAGTTTAGGCTTAGCTCTTTCCACAAGGTTTCCCATCACCCCTTTTGGACATCTCTTGTCCACACGCGTTCCGGACAAGATCTCCAAGAGCACCACTCCAAAGCTGTATACATCTGCCTTCATAGTCAAATGCCCTGTTTAACACAAGTAGAGAAATGAAGTAAAATCAAACGGCTTGTGAATCCAACGAAACGTGATGAACAACTTTCACATTTCACAAATAGTTGTTATCAGCAGGGTGTAAATTTAATTTTATTTACCATGACTTGACATTTTAGTAATATACCTGTTTTAAAGTACTCTGGAGCAAAATAGCCTTTCGTGCCAATAACTCTTGTGCTAACGTGGTCATCTTCATCTGCTGGTCCAAATTTAGCCAGGCCAAAATCCGCAATCTTCACATTAAATTTCTGAAAACATTAGCCAAATCCGGTTAATAACTGTAAGCGACGCCTAATTCGTAACGTTGTTGCTAAGTAGATATATTCTATGTGAATCAAAAGAACGATATGCTAGTCAGAAACACTCAAATGGAGGAACTCACGGAGTCCAGAAGAACATTTGAGGCCTTGATGTCGCGATGAATGATCGGCGTCTTGTTAGTGTGAAGATATGCTAAACCTCTAGCTGCCCCAACTGCAATGCCAATTCTTCTGCACCAATTTAGCTCTTTTCTGCTTTCTGTTTTATGCCCAAGTCACTTTGCATTATTTTGCTTAAATTTAGACTTCCTGGTGACCAATTTTGAAGGTTTTTGCAACATTTCTTACCTCTGAACAGACAATTGTCTAGGCTTCCTTTGTCCATGTACTCATACACCAACATCCTATGTTCACCTTCTCTGCAACGCCCTATTAGCTTCACTATGTTGGGATGATTTAATTGGCTCAAAATCTTCACTTCAGTCTGCAGCCACAACATCAATGTATATTGTGAACTAAAAAAAATTCAACACATATAAGCTGTTGAAATCATTTTGCTCAATCAAATCCTTACCTTCCAAGCTTCACAGCCTTGCGGTCGCCGCTGTACAAGCCTTTTGATGGCAACTGGAAATCCCTCGTTCGGTTTCGCAGCATTCATGGTGCAATAACTGAAGAACCCTTTATAAACATTGCCGAAACCACCTTCCCCGATGAGGTTTTTTGAGCTGAAATTGTTGGTTGCATCTTTCAGCACATCGTAGCAGAAGGGGCGGGCTTTGTAGTAAGTGCGAGACTTTGGTTCTTCATCCTTCTTGTGTTCTTTCTCGAGTGTCTTATTTCTAGTCGTTAAAGGCTTGCCATGGCTTTTATCATTGTCGCGCTTTCTTGCACCTAATGCACATAACCAACCTAGGAATTAAGACATATTGTTTTGGTTTCCAAATTTTAAAAACATGAACAATGGTCTCTTGCTAAAAAGGTTTTGCTGGTCTATTTTTGTGTTTTTATCCTTTAATAAGGACTAAAAAAAATTCTGTCAATGTATTAGTACCAAAAATTAATTTTATATGAATTTATCATTTTGCCGTTGAATTTGACGTAAGATCTTCAAAGGACTAATAAGAAACTTTTGCGGAAGTTGAGGGATAAACGCACTAAATTTAAAGTTCAGACATGGACACTTTTTTTTAAGCGTAATTCTAGGAACTAACTGATTTTTAGGAAGAATTTTTTAGCATGAAAAGAAAATGATGAATTTCAATAAATCTCATAATTTCTAATTAGGTAAATCTCTTTTTTTTTTTTTGAGAAATAGTAAATCTAATATTTACTATAAAAAAAAAAAAACTACTCACTAAAATTTCTTATAATGTTCCAAATAGTGAAGGACTTACCTATCTGTGTGTTTGAAGAAGCATGGTTCCTTGGTCGACGGGGCAACCTGCGTCTCGCTTTTTCATGTTGTGTAATCTTTGCTGTTCCTAAACACGTGCAGAGAAGAAAAATTGTTTAATATCATACGCCAACATTGGTTGAACCAGAAAAATAAGTGAAAAGGGCGTAGATGTGTATTTCTAAATTTTGAGTACAAGCAACTATATATTTCAACAAAATATATATACAATTACTATTAAGAGAAAAATAAAAATTCAGGTAGGTGGCCACCCACCAACTCTATATGTAGCTCCGCCCCTATACCTGAATATGTATCCAATGTTAAGGCCAAAAGTAGCAGGACATGCAGGACTTTACGTACCTTTTATTACTGACGCCTTATTTGAAGATACATTTTTGTTTCCAACACGGATCCCGTTTGGAGACTTGGTACGATTTATGTTGCGCCGAGAAACTTTTACTACTCGGCCTTCTTTACAAAACCAAAAAGTGAATAAATTAATAAAAAGAAAAGAAAAACATAACTTTGATATGTTATTATCAATTAAAAATATATATATATATATATATATATATTAATAATGAGACTAGTTCAGACCAATGGAAAGGTCAACCACAGTGACTGATTGGTTTGGCTCTTCAAGTTGTTTCTTCATACAGCGGTTTCCCATGAAACGCAACTTGGTTATCAACTTCGACTTCGAAATGATTTAAGAAAGATCTCTGTTCCCCTGCTTTCGAAGTTGTAGCTAGACTAATAGTTAAGCTGAAGTTAGAACGATCATTTCTTCAACACCTTATTGACTAAAATGAGATTGTGGTGAAGAAAAAGAAAGTTCAGGTGTACGTGTAAAATGAAATGAGAAATATCATGGCAAGCCTAATTGGTGGCGGTAATTATAGGATTAGGAAACTCCATTAGGCATTGTTAAAGACGATTTGGCGAAATGGGCTAGGTGAAAAATTACTTTATAGGGATTTAAACAGAAGAACAAGACATTTTTGTGTCGATTACTACAAAGTCAAGTTGTTACAATATTTTCTTCTTATCACAAGAGAGGATATGGGAAAAAAAAGTGATTGTTTTCGCCTAGATTGGTGCGACTGTCCTATCTTCCCAGGATCTTTTTTGGCCCTTATGCCTCAACTCCATGTATATCAAAGCCGTTAGTGGTTTGAGTTTTGTACACTTCTTATGGATTTTTAAAATATTTTTAACTTGGGATTACATTGACTCTTTTTTTTTTTTTTACCTTTCAAATCCATTTTTTTTTGTTTTTTTGTTTTTTGTTTGGACTAAATAAGCCTGAACCACAACCGAAAGACGGGGAACATTTATCAATGTGTTTGTTTTTTGTTTTGTTTTGTTTGTTCTTGTTTTGTTTTTTTATTTTGAGTTATTGGATTGAAGCGCCCCCTATTTCATTTCCACCCATTATTCTTTGGTATTTCAATAGATAAACAGACTATTTTAGTAAATTCTCTTTAATAATTTGTTCACAAAGAAATATATCAATAAGTATAATCAGATACAAAAAATTGTTCAAAGGAATATCTTGCACCAACAAATGAATAAATATTAGAACCAAAGAATTTTATTAATACCGATTAAGGGTTAACCCTTTATCAGTTTGGTTAGGTAACAAATCACAAACGTTGTTCTAAATTAAAAAAAAAAAAAAAAAAAAAAAATTCTACACGTGCAAATAAGTAAAAATAGAAAAGAAATCATGCAAAAGAGTTGGAAACTGATTAAGAAAGGCCTCAGGGTAAGAAAAAAGCTACACCAAAACAAGCCAAATAAATAGCTGTATATAAATGTCAACCTCTTATTGGACATTTCAATCAGGGAAAAAAAAGAAGAAAAAAAATCATAAAGGAAGCATTTATCCACTAGCTAGTTTGGTTGCAGTTTCAAACAGCTTTTTTACGACCCCTCTAGAACTTCCTAGTAGCAAAAAAAATTAGAGCTCCTTTTTTAATAGTTTGAACCAGAAAGTATTGGTTTATACCAAATTTGTTACGTAGTTTTTTCTCACACAATTTGAATTGCTACTGTATTTTACGTTTAAATCTTTGGTTAAAAAGTTCTAATTATATGCTCAAACGGGATCTTAATTTATGTAAGTGCTTTGCTCTCCAACACCTCCTACACAAAGCCATAGCGATGTGTAACTTAGTGGTGAGATTCTACGTTAACATCCTGAATTTTCACTAGGAAAATTTTCAGTCTGAGTTTTCGAGAATTGAACTTGATGTATAGCCCAAAAGGGGGAAAAAAAGTAGTGGTGAGTTACTACTTTGAAATGATTAATAAACCTAGAAATATCTAATTTTCACTAGAAAACCTCCCGGTGGACTTTTCGACAAGTGAACTTTATGGACTGTCACATTGGTCTCTAAACAAAGAAAAAAAAATCCCTGCCACAGAAATGACAATTTTAAACAATATTTGAGCTATGTTATAAATGTCACAAAAATTTTTAGTTGATCAAGCCCTCTAATGTTTTATAAGTTGTCAAGCACTCTAATATTTTATAGGCTATGTTGATCAATCCTTGATATGTCGAATGAAGGTGTGGACCTGTGGTCGCGATGGAGGAAAATTTCGTGAACGCTCGAGGTGAACCTTCCCTCTACAGTAACGTGGGGTGAAAAAAGTGAAGACTTCGAGGTTGTTTTATAGACCATGAAACGCAAAGATATACGATGGAGAGCATGAGGTGATGTGATCTCCATGTAACACAAGGGAAGGGCCATGATACTTTGTTTGAAGGAGGGATTGTTAGGGGAACAAATAAAGTCTCACATTGACAATAAATAGGAGTTATGATGGGTTTATCAAAGACTGAACTACTCCACTCAATAGGTTAATCTTTTGAGTTAGGACCCCATTCTAAACCCATGGTTTTAACACTATCTTCTATGAAAAAAAATTCCCCCCTGAAGTGCTCAGGGGAACTCTAGGTAAGACGTGAAGGCTTTCACTCTTTTATCTTCTTTTCATCTGCTTAAACCATATTATAATTTTCAATGTATATTTATACTGAGCAGAACTTGTTTTTAGAGGTTCGGAAGTGAATCTGGACAGATCTCTGGGTCAGGTTGCATAAGCTAAGGAGGAATCTTAGATTTTGATCAATAATGCCATACCCCTTTCTTCTTTCTGTCCATTTCCTTCTCGATCTTTTCTCGCTGCTCAAATCTTTTAAGGGAATCTGGTATATAATGGCTTCAAAATCAATGTTTCTAGCAATTACAGACTGGATTTTTGTCCCACAACTTGATTCCTTGTCCACCCTCTTCAGGTTAAGTGCTTTTCAACAATGTCGCTTAAGATAATCAGCTTCTCTGCTATCTAAATGCATGCCTTTAAATATCAAAGATTTGGTTCCAAAAGCGTGTAATTCATTAAGGGAAATGTGATATTTGAAAAAGATTGAAGAAGACATGGAAGTGGCAGTAGTGAGAAGTCATAGAAGTAGTGACCACAGCTCACCTTTATATATAATTTTATTCCCTATTCTCCTCCTTTTCCGACATTTCTGACCAGGTTCAAAACTCATCCTTTGCAGCTTTCCTTATTTTCAGAAGGGACTCTAGTTTTTAGGCATACATCTAGTAACGCTGTAAATAGGCGCGTTTGCTCTGTATGCCTTCAACACAAACCAGAAAGGGGAAAAAAAAGAAGATATATCATTAGTATTTGTCAGCTGTTCCCTAGAGTTCCCTTGACCACTTCACTGGGGGAAAATTTTACAAGACCCTACAAACAAGGGGTGGATTTTTATACCACTGAAGTGTTTGGGGGAACTCCGGGGTTCATCTGACTGCACTTGCTAACGAGCCTGGCCGATTTAAAGTCTTTGTAAGGGAGTAGGCGTTTCATTTGCTATTGATTGTACGTTTGACATAGCTTACCAATGATTCTTGTCCTGTTATTGGCCTTGTGTTAGAAGTTTTTGTTTTGTCCTTAGGCAAGGATTTGATTTGGCTGCAAGATATAGCTATATTGTCCCCCCTTGTGGCAGATAATTTGTTTTAATCTATTGGTTGGATTATACAATAGAGGTACGTACTTTGATCAACTTAAATTTCATGCAAATTATCAACTCCTACTCTCTTCTAACTTCCTTGAAGCACTTAAAATTTTGTGTTGTAGGTTGGATAAGTAGCCGGCAAAAACTTTATTCTTTAAAACAAGAAAAAAGAAAAAAGGAAAGAACTTTTAGTGCATCTAAATCCTATCGGATGAAGAACAAAGATAAAGGGATTCGAACTCCAGACCAGAACATTAGATGTCGGAATGTAGATTTACTACTAAACTATATTTGCAACTGCAGACAAAATAACGGGAGCAATCAATTAAAAAGAAACTGGCTTGCGCACAACAGGCTTTCTTCCCACACCAAGCTCTTCCAAACATATTTTGCGCAACTACTACCAACATTATTATTACCATTATTGTTATTCACTTCATACTCCTTTAGCATCTCCTTGATCAACATCTTTCTCAATCTTTCTCTAGTACACTGGCGACGCAGCCACTTAAAAAAATGATAATTCTCTCCGACTCTTTTCCGCTTTGATTTCGGCTACAACCTTGTGCCAACCATGCTGTAATTGTGATGGTTCGGCTCGACAGCTCCGAGGAGAGAAGGATAAAGGAGAAGGAACACACTGTAGATCACTAAGGAACAAATGGGACACTGTCGTTTTCTTCTTTTCAGGTGGCTGCAGCTTCTCCTGACACACCCGTCCTCTGAGCGCTGTCATTCGTTGTGTTGTGGCTGATTGAGAGTCTGACTTTGCACCGGCGGCGGAGGAAAACCTTGTTGTTCATAGAAAACGACGTCGCATGGCACTGTGATGGCGAGGCAAAAGCAGAAAAAAGTTCCCAAGTCGTCGTTATGACGACGCTCCATGGTAGATGAAAAAAGTACCAGCTGGTGAGAACAAATACGTATGAGCTCTCCTATACCAGCACTAGGAGTTTATTTCCTTTCCTTATCTTTTCTTTTTTTTTGGGTTGAAATTGAAAAGGAATTCAAAGCCAAAGGGCCAAAACAGGGGGTTTATTTTAGGTTGCACAATTATCCACCGAAAGAATGCCTTTCATTTTTTGTTTTTATCTCTCATGTTTATACTTTCGTTTTAAGAATTAATTCGCATTATTGATGTCGTTTGAATTTAAGGCTAGGGCAGCAGCTCTCCAACCCCACTTGAGTTTTTACCACCTGCAGATAGGAGCAAGCAGGACTGCTTGTTGCGTGCTTAAGATGGATGGTTTGATTTTATTTTTTTTCGCTTGATATGCTTTTTTTTTTCTTTGTTTCTTTGGAACTTGGTAGGTATCAGAATGATATTTGGTGTTTTGGTGATTTTTGGATGGAATCTAGGCAAGTTCTAGGACAAAACCTGACAACCGGAGGCAGTTGACATTTCTTTGTTTCAAAGAAAATATGTTAGAATTTGTTAGGTTTTACTTTGAAACCTACTAGGTTACAATGCGTTACTCGCGCCGGTGATGGGAAGCGGTTGACACATTTTTGTTTAAAAAAATATGTTAGAATCTGGTAGGTATCAAGTTGGAACTAGCAGGTTACAACCTGACACCTACGCTGGCAACTAGAGGTGGTTAGCGCGTCTTTGTTAAAAAAAAAAGTTGGAATCTGATAGGTTGCAAGTTGAAACCTGACAGGTTACAAGTTGGAACCTGACAGGTTACAATTTGGTACCCTGCTCCGTCAATTGGATACGGTTTCGATAGGTTTCACAACAAAACCTGACGAATTTAGGGGATGGAACATGGAAGGATCTATTTTGAGTGGAAAGGTAACTTGATCTTTTAATAAATCTTCAATTTCTAAATAAATGGTTTATTAGATGACATTTTTAATAAGATGGTGTATTTGGGGGCATTCTTGTAAGTTACCCCTAACAAATTGAGTGGAGAATTATATCCACAAACTAAAAAAGTTACAAGTGCAAGACTGAATAGAATGGCAGATTTCAATCAAAACCTTTATGTAATATATTATATATTCTCTTTCGGAAGATTGTTACTCTATTTTTTTTTTTTCAGTTTCTACTAGAAAACGAAATAAAAAGCGTTGAATAAAGTAATGTGACTGAAAATTCTAAATTCAAATGTATTAATCTCTAAAAAGCGTAAATACATTAAATATGATAATTCAATTGATTAATTTGTCAGGCTTTTATTCTTTTTACTATATTCGTAAACAGAAAAGAAAAAAAAAATTATTGAAAATCATTACCTTACAGTCGTTTTCTTTAGTATGCTATTTCTTTGGTTGCAAGTTACACTTGAATGCCCTTATTTAAAAATAAAAAACTAAAAATTAATAAATAGATGTATCCTTTTTAGATGAAAAGTCTGTTTCGACTCTTATTTGGAAACTACCTAATCTACACCGCCATAATGACTACTTTGCTATGTTAACTTTCTATACTTACATACTTCTCGGAGAGTTTAATATAAATATATGGAAACTATTCCAATAAACTATATGTAAAAGCACGAACATATAATCTTTTCTCATTAGACGCTATTCTATAAAAATTAAGATCATGGAAGACATCACCCATCAACGTCACAAAAAACACAAATTTTTCTGTCACGTCAATCCCCTCGAGTTTCAATACGACGACGTTCAACAACAGCTTCCTTCGCTGTCGTCACCGGTGCGAGTGGCGATCGAAATTCGGTACAAGCTCAAGCGTTGCCACGGCCATATATCGGAACATCATCAAGCGCAATCGGCCAGAATTTTCGACCGCAGCGAGGAGAACCGGGAAGCCACCTGCCAGTTGCTCCTCAGCGAGCTCGAGTGCGTCAGCCTCTCCTTCGCTCTTCTCTCGCCGGAGCTCTCGAGGCTTGGGGTCCGGCGGGGTCGGCAAAAGGGCATTGTGAAGAGGCTAGTCAATTGTGCTCACAAAGTTGAGAAAACCCTTTTGGAATTGGATGATAATTGCTACCGTAAAGTTGTTTTGGTTCCTATTGAAGTGGAGCTTGTGAGGTTTAGGTCAAAGTGGTTTTGTGATGATTGTCCAAGAAAGTCAGCGATCAAGATGATGATGAAGGGTTTTCGAATCCAAGATAATCATCATGATCATGATCATGATGATCATCATGAGGGCCATAATTGTGGAGTGTGTTTGGAAGCATTTGGTGTCGGGAAGACTGCTGTGCGTGTGCCTTGCTTGCACGAGTTTCATGCCAAGTGCATACTCACATGGCTGCTTGAGAATTCCTCCTGCCCACTTTGCCGATTTCATATGGCTCTTCCATTAATTATGTAACAATCCTATAATAATTAGGTTTTGGTGTCAAGTATTGTTTCCCACATTGTTAGTAGGTTTTTTTTTTTTTGTTCCTAGATGTAATTTTGTATACAAGGATGATCGATGTATATATGCCGTTAATTAATTACAATGTTCTATATATTTCTTTTTTTTTTTGGAAGTGTTTTATTCTTTCCTTGTGATTCAATAATAGATTAGTGGAATTCGAAATATTGTTCTAGCGAATTAATTGCTCCTTTAATCTTATTGTTCTAGCTAATTGCTTTCTCCTTTAATCTTAATGATAATGTGATTCCACTAAGGCCTCACCTGGTAATTCAGGGCTAGTAAATCGTGTGAATTTACAAATTAGGCTTCTCCCCGCCTTTTCTCCCCTTTAAACATGTAACTAAGCATACACTCCTCTTTCATTTATTACCTGGCCCTCAAAAAAAAAAAAAAAATCATGTGAAAACTTAATTAAACCCCATAAAGAATTAGGATATATATATATTGAGCGCAATTGAAAAGGTTTGGTAGAAAAAAAGAAGAAGTAAATGTTAGCACAATATTGTATGTACTATTAACAGGAATTGCAAACAATATATTGCATGGATAAAATGAACAGGTTACAATTGAAAAAAATTGGAAATTGAAATTAAAGAAAACAAATACAACAAAACCTTCAATGGAAGCAATGCAACATGGAAATTGAACAGAAATGGTCGAGGCACGTGTAGGTCACGCTTTCCTTAAAACAGATTCGTCCCCTCCGGTTGTGCACGAGGATACGACGGACGTCTGTCTCCCAGAATACAACGACTAGCAACGGAATCTTAAGCACAATGGGATACCGTTTCCGGCGAACTTGAAACAGTGTTTTTCTTCTATCACCAAAAACGACTACAACAAAAACTTGGTAGAACTTGAAAAACAAAGGAAAAACTCTATGACTTGGTGAGTGCAAATTCTATACAATTGTGTGTATCTCAAACATGTGGAGGAGAGTTCATTATATAGGCTTAAGAGAATAGAAGTTACAATCCACATTATAATGAGGCATTAATCAGAATTTATGTGCATAATGATATTGGTTGCAACCTTCTATTTTCCATGATAATGGTGCTCATAATCTCCCATTAAACCATTGGTTGTAACCCTCCATTTTTATGATTATGAAGCTCATAATCATGATAATGGTGCTCATAATCTCTCATTAAACCATTGGTTGTAACCCTCTATTTTTCATGATTATGAAGCTCATAATCACCTATTAATTCATGCCTTTGGGTGTTACAATATGAGGTTTATGACCTCCATTAATCTCCACCAATGAGCATCAATTTCTCATTCATCTAATTGCCATTTTTCTAACAGTAAAAACATAAGAAATTGAGAAAAGGGCATAAGAGAAAAATACTTTACCTTTTTGTTATGGCAACATTAACTGTTATCAAACTAAAGCCCTTGCTTTAACTATGATTAGACTAAATCTTCAATTAATAGAGTATGATGCATCGACAATTGTACATGCTTTAAAGGTTGATAATTTAAGTTATAATTAGATTGGCATTTTATTATTAATTTAATTTATCTAGCTCATTGTTCTTTTTATTTTCAAAAGTTAAGATTTTGGATCTTTGTGTTTCCAAACAGGTCAAAATATAGCAGATCAAAATGAAAAAAAATACAAAAATTAGTAAACTTTGATACAAATTTAACGGTTTAAAACAAAGTCATACCAATAAGGTATTTTTTTTCATACTCTATCTTCGAATACTCATAAGATTCATTACGTATTTAGGGAGGATATAATTTATTTTATTGATTACAGTTTCTGATTCTCTGAAAAAAAGTAGTAGCTATCTTTTTTTTTTTATTTTGAGGAAAAAGAATATGATAATGACTTGTCTCTCCTTTATGAACTCTTAGTTTGATTAAGTTAATCTCTTTTCCTTCCCCCCTCTCTTCAAAATCATGTGGCCACTTAATTACAGATCACATAATAAATAGGATATAATCGAATCGAAAAAGTTCGATGGAAAATTAGGAAAAATTGCATGCATAGAATATTTAAGAGAACTGCACTGGTAGATAAGTATCAAGTAATTACATTTTTCTTCTTTTTCAAATAATCTATTTTAAATAATTTATTTTTCTTTTTAGAAAAAAGATTATTAAAATATAAAAAAAGTCTGTAATATCTTCCGAAAACAAAGAAATTTAAACCCTTTTTTAGAGAGAAAGAGCACAAAAAAGATAAAGATATAAAATTCAAAAAGAGAGAAGAAGAAGATACAGATGCATCCTCCTAAATAAACTCCTTCTATGTTATTATTTACCCTAATCGCTTCTTCAGGCACGGGTGTAGAATTAGAAACTTGGCTGTAAATATTGGTTGTGAGCTCCTTTTTGGAAACCATTTTTTACCCACACATATATTCGCACCGCCATGTACGTGTTCTCACAATCACACTATATATGGCGGCTGAGCGAAAACTTCTTTTTAGCCGGGCATTATATAAAAATTATAAATTATATATTTTTGAATGAAAAATATATAACTATACAATTTAATAATTGTATGAGGTATATTTATAATTTTTCTTATAAAATAAGAATGCAAAAACTTTCAATTATTTCATGGGATACAACAACAGTTATTTCGTGACACATATCACTATATTTTAATTTTTTGTGAAGCACGATTGTAATCTTCTTTCAAAATAAGAACATAAATAAAATTTTAAATTATAAAATGAGGATTGAAATCTAAATTTTAATAAGTGAACAGGGGCATGCCCCATTTATTACCACCTGGCTCTGCCTGTGTATATATATACATACATTTAAGTATATTAATTTAGCTGTTTCAATTTTCAAATGATGCATATCACCAAGCAAAACAAGTTGGCCGTTCCCTTACTGTAATTACCATGCAAACTAGCGATTACGTTATTGGCGAGTCCCTCGAGCAGCAAAACGCGAATTGCAACAAAACAATCCTAATAAAAAATAGATCTTATAATTTAAAAGCCATAAATATTTAACTTTTATTAGTGGTAAGCATGATGATGTGACAAAACATTTTTTTTTAGAACAAATGACATTCTGTACAGAGTCACTAATTCAAAAGACATGATCCAACTAGACCCTAATCATCATTCTGACTACACGCTTCGCCCTCAATATTTATCATCAAATTTTACTATTGTAGATTCATTTGTTAAGAATTAGACGTCCTTTATTTGGTTTGTTAAGAATTAGACGTCCTAATTCTATATTAATGAGAAATTAAATCGCAAAAGGAAATGAACAAATACATGAATATGCATGATTTTTCGTGATTCAATCTTAATACGAGAATGATTTCTATTTTCAGTTGTTAGTTGTTGTAGAAAATTCTCTATGATTAAGAAGAAGACAAAAGTAAATCGCATACCTAGTAACTCATAGCTCTTTGCAGTTCCTCCAGCCTTTCTCATAAATAATAAATGCAGTATCCTTCTTTTATAGACAAAAACTAGGACAGTTAAATTTACAAGTGTAAAATCTCTACGTATTACCTCTACACAAGACAATTCAATCGTCAGAATAATAATTAGACTTCCGTCGATTGGTTACCTTTACCTCATATCGGTCGACAACTTCAACACGTTAAAGGAGAAATTCTACGAGGAGATTGAGAAAAAGATCCTTATACATATCGTCCATCTTGGAGCTGCGGAACGAGAACTTTCCTTATCATCTTAATGATCATCATGGTTGACATGATGATGAATATGAAAACAATACCATTTTTTTTTCAACCATTGTGTATAAACGTTATTGGAAATTATTGCTAATTTTCTGTTTCTATATTATTGAGGTATTTCTTGTAATGCAAGCTTGCTTTAGTTGTGTACTATTGCGTGCTAGTGATGATTATTGAACAAATGACTAGTGAATTGCTATCAAAATTATATGAGGCACCTAATAAATTTGTTATATTTCTTCTTCTTCTTCTTCTACAATTACTCCCCCCTGCTAGAAGAAGCCAGCTATAATTTACTTATCTATTTTCTGAGACTTTTTTTTCCCTTTTAATTTGTTTCTTAAAAGCAATCTATTATGTATATATATATAAAAAGGCAATCTATTAATCCTAATGGTTCAACAAAATAAGGAAAAATTCACACATTACCATCAATGTGCATTGTTAGTACTTTACTACACTTTTTTTTTTTTAAAAAAAACCACACAATATTGTTTATTTATCGTTGTACAAGGACTATTAGCGCTTACGTAAGTACCAAAAATAAAAAACAAACAATATAACACCATCACCTTAAAAAAACAAATCAATGTTATTAGTTATAAAATATATCGAATCACCTGAAATATGGGTAAATCTTGGCAAGAATCAATTAAGAAAAGGCCTCCTAATCATTAAAAAAATAATTAAAAAAAATAAGCAAAGCATAACAGAATAATATTAGGAAATCATATACAAGCATAACCTGAAATGAAATTTCTGAATCTCTTCATTCTTCCATTGTCTATATCAAATGACACCCGGGGTTCCCCCAAACACTTCAATAGGGAGAAATGTTTGCCCCTTTCTTCACAAGGAATTAAGGTCCCTAATGAAGTGTTTGGGGAAACTCTAGGGGACATCTGATGTGTAGGCTACTAGCTATATAGTGTAGTACTTTGTGTTTTTTGCATGAATATTACAAACTCCTGACTCCACTACTTATAGTAATCGATCTGCCCAGTCTAGGAGTGAATCTAGACGCTACTGTGGGCTAGATGGACTATTATTTGAGGAGAGAAAATTACTATAAGGACTCTTGCTTTCAAGATTTTGTCACACATATGTGAGAATAACAACAAGTGAGATTTTAGTTGAGGACGGTCCATTTGCTACATAGTACGTTCTACGTGGCAAATATTATTCCCGAAAGTATTTCCTGACCATACAATAATATCTTTGTTTTAAAATATCTCCAATTAATATCGCCTTATATTCTATGGCGGACAGAGGCGCGTACGTCTCGAAATGAATGCATCTAGGCAGGATAGCGTACACTTCACGTGTAACCATAAAAAAGAAAGAAAGAAAAAAAGAAAGAATAAAACAAGATTTGTAACTTGTAAAAAGACAAAAAGAAATATGTTTTGTTTAGCTCATGGATTTAATTCAGTTCAAATTATAGAGGTGATTTAAACTGATGTTTAATAGAGTAATAATTGATATCAGTTTAAACCATAAAGTAGATTTTAGATGGGCCAAAATGTTTATGATCTAAACTTTACTCTTTCAAATTCATACAGTATGAAAAATTTTTTACAACAAAAATAATTCTCATTCTTGTTTTTCTTCATAAACTATAGTTTTTTAAATATCAATTTATCTTTGAAACTTGATGTGATTTGAAACTTGATGCAATGTTTTGTACTCATTTTAAATCTTTATATTTCAAACGCTAATTCAAAACCTCCGTTTAAACCATACATTTACAACTTTTAGAGTTCAAATTATAAAGTTCTAAACCATACCATTCCGAACCCACACATCAAACGAGCCCTTAGCTTATTAAACGTGTTTAATGGAAGTCAATGATGGCATCGAATGAAGGCAAAATCTCAGGTTCCAATTTGATTAAATTAATAATTTTACGAAAATGTTCCTTAAGGTGCGCCAATCGGTTATTCATTCCCTACATTTAGGTCATGTTTATTAAACTATAAATGAATGTGATGAAAAATTAAGAAAGTAAAATTGAAAAGAAAGTAAAGAAATAAGAAATAAAAGGTGCATGAGTAAAGTTGGTTTTTATTCTATTTAAGTAGAAATCATATCAAGAAGAGCGGGAGGATGGAAAATTGGCATTCCCTTTCATTATTATATTGAGCGGGCTACTAAATTGTCCTTATTGATTTTGTAAATTAACACATTATAAGATAATAAAGAAAAGCACTCATACTTTTCCCTTCCCCTTCCATTCAAAGTAAACACCTCCATAAAGTGACTAGTAAAAAGAAATTTAAATCTACTTATAGGCCATCACCAATACAAATACAGATACTATATATATATACATATTTTTTGTGAAAGTAGCATATTTGATACTATTTTATTTTGTACTCTAACAAGTAAGGTTGTCTCAAATGCTATATTTACCTTTTATCATAATTATTTAAACTTTGCAATTTGGAAAAATATTTTAGTTTTAAAATCATTTGAAACGTCAATGTATAATTATTAAATAAAAATGTCAATATATTAACTAATTTCAAACAAAATATTAAAGTTTGACATATATATATGTTATAGTTGGTGTAAAATTTGACAATAGACAGTATATATCAAATTTAGTATAAAAAATAACCTTGTGTCGGAGAGTGGTATTCCTACTCATCAAATCTAAAATTTAAAATGCTCTTAGAAACAATGGTGGTAAGTTTAACCGATTGATAATGCCACATCTATCTCTAATATTAGGTGTAACTAGATTCATCTCTACCAAAAAGAAAAAAAAGATCTATTGGAAAGTTACATCTTTTTGACCCATTCATTAGTTTTATACATACATAGCCACGTCATATTATAAAAAAGAAAACACTACTTATAATCATAGTTTTTTTTTTCTCTCTCTCTTTTGAGACCACTATTTTCCTTGTTGTTAAAACAACTATTTACGTGCACTTTTTTTTTTTTATTTCAAAAGATTAAAGCGCAGATTAAACCTTACCTTTATTCATCATTATTGTCCGCCATTCAATTATGTATGGTGCATGATTTGTAAATGTACAAACCACGCCACTTATGATGAATATCATGTTCCTCTGTACATTGAGCTGCTTGTATATGTCGTTTCTACAAGACAAAATGCTGTGCGCCATAAGCCTGTAGTGAACCGAGACGGAACTATGGGCTAGATTAGATGAAAAAGGGAAAGAATATTAAGGAATCGACTTCTAGCGGCCACATGCAAATCTGATCTGCAATAGTTGTCAGCTTTTTCACACATTCAAACGTGCCTTGGATTCTCAAATATATCGACACGCACATTACTTCTAGTCCATCACTTGCTCTGACAAAGGCTATTAACTTTGGATCCTTCTGCGGCGGGTGGAAAATACTAGTACATGTTTTTAAACTATATCGTCAATATCACTTTTTTTTTAATTTAATGGCTAAAAACAAATATGCTACTGGTAGGTTCTTTTTTATGTTCATTTTTAATGCAGGAAAAATCTTGTTCAGCTTTTGGTATAATTTATTCTTGATTTTCTTTTGTAAACCACATGAGAAAACAAAAATTGATCAGCTTGAATATATTCTTTATCAAAAAAAATTCTATAATATGATATTAAAAAAAAACTACTCAATTGGTACTAAGTAAATCCTTAACATCAGTCACCTAATTCTTTACTAAAAGTCTAATTTAAATTTGAATCAAGAAAAATATTTTCATTATGTCATATAATACATTATGCGTTCTAAAACTCTTAAAAATATCTACAATTCACATATAATATAATGGTAAAAAAGATGGCGTGTAATATCCCAATAACCACTTATTTCCTAAAAATCTCATCTAGATTTGAAATAAGAAAAAGGGTTTCTCATTATATTATACACTAAATTGATTATGCATGTTTTAAAACTCTAATATTAAGGTGTGTTCAAGATGAGCACAAAAGGAAAAGCGCACATACTCATCAATGGCCATGCATCAAATCCTGGCATAGTCTGAACAAACCATGTGTAGTCAACATCAGATGGAACCATTCAAGAACACGTACATACTCTAGCGTAAACGACGTCGTTTATTTCATTTGCCCGTGTCAACATATTGAAAGAGAATGGGCCACCAAGATGCCAGGTGACTTGGCCATGTTGGATCCTTTTGTAGGCTCTTGGGGGTAAAGGCTCACCGCCACTCACCTTAAAGTTTATAACTATATTCTTTAAACACATCTCTATTAATCTTACCCACATTTCCGACAAGGTTCATATTTCAATTACATGGAGATCATTTACTTTACCATACATCGATTATTTTTTTTGCTTCTTCTTTCCTTTACCGAAAGTACTACCCTTTGTTGAAGGTATTGAGCATTGGTCTTTTTCACTATAAATAGATGCATTGTACGTGAAGAGTTCATACCAATATCAGATCAAATCATATATATATATATATGAATATACAGCAAAATGGAGAATCTAAGAGTCGGATGTCTCCTGTAGTTCCCTTGAACGCTTCAGTAGTATTGGGTTCTTCTGATCATGATCAAAGACCCAGTATTATTAATCCTACTCTATTGAAGAGTTTGGGGGAACTCCCGGTGCCATTTGACTTGGAATATTTATTTAGGAGAACATGACCTGAATTTGGTTTTTTCTTGGTTTTTGAGGTGTTACGACAACTACATTTATATTATCATGATTCAAAAATTCATGTCAAGAAGATTTATTTATTTTTCATCTTATTTGCAAATTGTTGATAATTAGGTTTTTATGCCTGTTGTGTATATGTACATAGTCTGCAATTTATTTTCTAGGTTTATGCACTTGCATTATTGATATTTAATTATATTTATTGTCTAATCAATACTAGTTCATGTTCAATTTAAGCATTTTGCAGATTATCATATCTCTAGACTATATCTCTTCATGAAGTCACCTGCATTTTCTGCTTCCTCAAAGTTGACGGACACTTCAAAGTATGAAACTTTCCAAACTTCTAATTTAAGTTTTGTATAATTCATCAAACTCTTATTTTGTACATTGCATATATAGGCTTGTCAAGTACTATTAAGTTGTTCGACTAGTTCATTCTATGTCTCAAATGATGAATCATATTACAGGGAAATGTTCTTTTACTGTATTTTTTTTAAAATAATAATTAAGCATAATCTTTGAATGGGTTTTATCCTTCATAATTAAAAATTCTTGGGATTTTTTTTTTCTCATAGCTAATCAACTTTTAAATTTATGTCTTGTTCTGCCTTAATTTATGAGAAATGCCTAATCCTTGGGGAATTCTCAAGACCAATTTCTTTGGTTCCAATTCTGAAAACACCTTTCTCATTCTTTTCTCTCTTTCTTCATAATATGATATCTTCCTCTATATATGTATATGCATACATACATAAATATAGTTGTCATTTTGAGTTTTTTTAACAACAAATTAGCTGAAGATTACAGTAAGATGAGCCAAATAAAAAGATATAAAATTTAGGAGGGTAAAATACACTTTTGAAATGAGCGGAAAAATTATAGGAGGAAAAACTCCAACTTTTACAAAATTTTATATACAAAATTAAAGGGGAAAAAAATTCGAGAAGTCCTATTCTCATTCACGGGTACACTCTGCCGGTCCATTATGAGGAAATGCAGGTAAAGTGTGTGCATATATATATATACACATACATATATATATATATATATATATATATACACAGAAAGGTGAAATCATAAGCAAAACCAGCTGGAAAGTAAAAAAAATTGCAGCCACCATGCACGCTTTGCAACAAAGTCTCAAAAAGGAATCAAAGTACGAAATGTGACTAATATTTGTTATTTAATGCTTTTACGACAGTTCCTCTGCTGCTACTATCATTGCCTGTATACATAGAAAAAATTTATAGCTCTCAGTAAGATTTACTGATAAGTAACATTAATAACACAATTTGCTTAACTTCGGCAATCTGTTTTTATGATCTCTAATGCAGTCTCCGGATAAGATCATTATGAAAGTCCTGCCCTTTTGGCCTAACATTCCTACGGCTACCTTTACTCTCAGCAGTTCCTCGAGTAGTACTTTTATTTGTCCTATACGATTTTAACTGTAGTAATTTGACGCGTTAGATTTTAATAGGTTAAGATTTTGTTTGAAACTTTAGTTATAACTAATGTTTTAAATTTAAAAACTATAATATGTGAGAGTTTTATATTGTAACAACTTTTTATTTTTTATTGTAGTTACTAAGATCTTTATGCTGTTTACAGTTGTAACTAATTAGTTAAAATTGAAGTTCTAAACACCTTTTAAAAGACATATTTTTCAATTTTTCTAAATACAAATCACATGTTTAATTTTTAGTGTTTTAAAATATGATGTCTAACTAATCATATTTTAACATATCATTTAACAAATAAGAATAAAAATGTCAAACTAATAATCTTTCTAAAAATTTTAAATAACTTAGCATTTAGTTATTGGTTAAATACCATTGAGCAGTGACTTGAGTCCTTCTTTTCTCAAAACATTGGAGGCTAAAAAATCATGGCAATTTAAGAAGAGTGTGTTTAGATTCTGAAGGGGTTAAAGCATCTCCAATGCAATGCTATATTGATGCATCAATATAAGCTATATTAATGTAGGTTTGAATTATAGATAGGGATAAAGAATCTCCAATATAATACAATATTGATGTATCAATGTTGAATTTTGGCATTTGAGTGTGACTCACTCTCATATCCAATATAAATGCCAATGTCAATGTTATATTTGCCATCAAAAAGTGTAAAAATAATATATTTGATGTATTTTATTATTTTGTGCTCTAATGTATAATACTATTTGAAATGTCATATTTGTCTTTTGTCATAATTATTAAACCATAAACTTGTAAAAGTAAACTTTTAACATTCAAATAATTAAAAAGTAAGAATGTTGTAATTATTAAAGCAAAAATTCAATATATCAACCAATAGGAATTAAATACTAAATTTGTTATATGCTAAACTTGGTCGCAAATTTTCCATCAAATTTAGCATATAACAAATTCAATATTAAAAATAATATTACGTTGAAGAGTTTTTTTTATACTCAAATGTTAAATTTGCCACTAACGCATTAATTTAGCATTACATTGGAGATGCTTTAATGCAATGCCTTTTTTTATGCCAAATTTACCATTTGCCAAACTTGATGGCAAATTTTCTACTAAATTTAGCATATGAAAAATTTGGCATATGATTTCTATTGGTTGATATATTAACTTTTTTTCAAATCATTACAACATTGTCACTTTAGATTATTTAAATATTAGAAGTTTACTTTTATAGATTTCAAAGTTTAAGAATTATAATAAAATAAAGATATAGCATCTGAAATAACATTACACATTAGAGCATAAAATAGAATATATAGCAGATTAAATATGCAACTTTCATATTTTTAGTGATAAATATAGTGTTGAAATTTGCATTAAAGATGATCTTATATAAGTTTTTTTTGTTTCCTATAGTGAGGAGAAATAAAGATTACTTTTTTTTTTCTTGTTTGCAATTAAGGATAGATAACTTATTTTCTATATATAGCTTTGTCATAAATAATAAGAGGTTTTAGACTTTGGTAAAAATAAAAGGTGAGTAGTCCCACATCAGCTCGGAAATAAAAGGGAAGAGAATCTGACGTTTACATAAGGAGCTTAGACTATATTGCCTTAAATTATCTTAATCAAAAGCACTTTAAGCATTGGTTTTTAACTCTACTTAACAGAAAATAGAAGAAACTTATTACGTTAATTTTTCAAATTCCTAATTCCTATAAGTTAAAATTAGTTAGAAATTTTGTCATTTTTTTTTCTTATTTATTCGACTAATATCAACTTATTATCTTGAACACATAACAGATCTTCAGTCTCATAGTATTGATACATAAAACTTTCAACAACTGAAGTATAAAAAAACTATTAAAAAATTTTATTGACAAAAAATGATCATGAAAAATGATAATTGATAAAGAAAGTATCCTATTAATTAAATTATCATATATATATATATATGTGTGAGATCTTCAAGACAACTAAATTAAAGCATACATTAGTGTGAATTAATATAAGGTTCGTTCGAATACATGGAACTTTAGCTCTGCTAGCTAAATTTTATCAATCTCAACATATAGATGGTATGTAAGAAACTACTGGAGGTATAATTGGGCTATGAGACTTTTTGCTTGAACATAAATGGGCAACATGTAAGCGTAACATCATAGACAAGATAATATATACATAAGAACATAAATGGGAAGTAATTTGTTGTGATAAACACATGTATATTAACTTAGACACCCGAATGTATCATGAATAGGGTTATAAAATGCAAAGCAATATATAATTATACATATATATACATACACATATATACATATATATATATATATATATATATATATATATATATAAACTAACAGAAACAAACAAAACAAGAAAGAAAGAAGAAGAAGGACAAGGAGATGGAGAAGGACTGTTGGGACCTGGTCGCTCGATGAGATTGGAGAAGTAAGACTAATTTCCTAACGGAATTAAGCAAAAGAAAATAGAAAAAGAGGAAAAAGAAATTATTAACAAACTAATTTGGTATCCAATCTTCTTTCTAGCTTAGTCCGAGTCAGATGGCAACCAGAGTTCCCCCAAACACTTCAGTGGACTAGATCACTTGCCCTCGCTTGAACTTGAGGGTTTCATGAAAATTCCGGTGAAGTGTTCAGGGGAACTCTAGGGGACAACTGACAAATATACTCTTCTTTGTTCTAATTAGCTTCTTGAATGAATATAAATATATCAACCCGTATATATTTATAGTAGGTTTTCCCACACACATGCAGTAACATTTAAGTTACAGAGCAGAAAAGCCAAAGAAGATAAAAAGATATGGGAAAAGAAGTTACTAATATTGAACCTAGTCGAAATTGCAGGTCACATTAAGAGCTAGCATTGAATATACAACATTAATGGCCTTAAGCTTATCTCGACCTTATGTTTTCTTTTTATCTTTTCGATTGAGGCTGATCATGAACACGTCCTTTTCGACAAAGTTTCTCCGTTTCAAAGAAGATATTCCAGAATCACTCCTGATGGACCAACAGATTCATACATGATCAAGTCTCAATCAACATACATGTGGCCCTGCCGACCGTTTGATGGATGTTTGTGGGAATCAAGTGTGAGCCCAAATAGTACTAAATATTTTCCCATTAAATAACTGACAAAAAGATTTTTCTTTTTCTCTTTTTCTGGCTGTAACCTGCAGTATTTGGCTGAGAGTCATGTATGTTCCAGAAGCAGGTAAGATATATGTTAGAGTATGGTGACCTAAATTCAGTTTGACCCAACCTAAAAAGTTCACGATGCAACAATTGTGATGAAAAATAAAAGTGAGATTTTTCATGAGATTTATAGTAGAACATACCATTGTATTTTTAGGCCGTTTAGTTTATGTTTTTGGCCCATAGGGTTTTGTCTATACCTATGTATATGATGTATTGCGTTAGGGTTTCATCATTAGTGAATTTTTTGCCTTCCTAACGCCCTCATTGTAATCTTCACGAGTTTAGAGATTTTCTTCTCCTCTATCCGTGGTTTCTCCACTTTTAGGTTTTTACGTAAATTCTCCGTGTGTTTTCGTTTTTTGTTTCTATCGTATTATTTTTGTAACAATATAAATGTGGATCAATTTGTGTGAACGGGAAAGGGCTTGGACAAGGAATAGCTAGGTCCCGGAGATAGCATGGAACAAATGGTAAAAGGAACATCTGACAATAACCATGATATTATTCTTTTCCTTCAATTTAGCCCCCTATCTCGTCTAGGTTCACTATTGCTTTTTAATTTTGGAGTCTTATCTCCCCAACTGGAAAAGAACAATAGGGCTCACTACCACATTGGTTATCAGTGCAAAGATAAGCAGCTCGAAGTAACATAAATAGCGGATTGGTGAGTGGTGATTTTGTCAAGAGACCAAAGCAAGTTATCACAAGTCAGGTGTCCCCTAGAGTTCCTCTGAGCACTTCATTGGGAATTAGTCAACTTTGAGTTGCATATCAATTATCCTACTGAAGTGTTTGGGGGAACTCCTGGTGGCATGTGATGGTATAAACGTTGAAGAAATTTGACAGTCTTGTATATCATCAGACCTCTTGTTCTACCACAATATAAGTTTGACAATATAAGTTTGGACCAAGCGTTGTGAGTTTCCTTTTTTTGTTGCTACTATGGCGTTATGGCTTTTCTTTTTTGGGCCTTTTGCTTTGTGATTTTGTTATGGGATTTGTTTATTGTTCATATTGTATAATTCTACATATTTCTTTCATTTTTTAAATTGTTTTTCTGTGCTTTTTTGTTTTTTCAATGTTATCATATTCATTTATGACTATTATTAACTCTTCTTGCAAAGGTTGTTTGGATACTGATTGGTTGTGAATTTTGAAAATAAATGAGTGTATGAAGAGATAATACCTGAAAAATGATGTGATGATCACATGTTGGTGCATACTAGTAGTATTCTAGGACATAATCAAGTTCGGCTTAATGGTTTGATATGATTAACTCAATAATAATTTAATTATAAGACTACGCTAATTTACAGTCTTAGTGCAAAAAAAGGGGGTCGTTCAAGGGTCACCAAGGCATTTCAAATAGCTGTGCAGGAACCTATTGTGTTGGTATTTGGATGGAGGCTTTCATAATCACGCGAGAAATTTTATTTTGTTCCTTTTTTTTTGGGTCTATCCAACTAAGTGAAGGGGGACAATGGAGGCTTTTCTTTTTTTTTTTTTTGGTTGGAATCAAACTAGGTTACTGATGGAGCGTTTATATTGAGCATTGCAGTTGATTTTCCATTTTGATGGAATCATTTCCTACGAGGTGATTGCTATTTAAGATTTACGTGTCTTTTGTTTTGGATTGTTTATCATAAGCAAATAAATATTGAATTGGAAACATAGGGTTTGAATTACAATTTTCTTTAATTGTAGTGTGTAATTATTATTATAGTCTACAATGAAGTTACAGTTGTTGGATTTGTTGTAAAGAGTAAAGAAATTATTTGAGTCTCAATCATGTTAATTGGTAAATAAAAATTTTGGGATATAGTATTGATTTTTCAATAATGTAGAGCAGTTTATAGTCTACATGTTACACTTAAGGGGAAAAAAACCATAAGGAAGAAAAAATAGAGAGGAAAATATAACCCTTTTTTTTGCTTTGCATTCGCATGCACGAACTTCATAAGCTCTTTTTTGTACCTGGTGTGTTTTTTTTTTTTTTTTTTGACTTTTTTTGTGGCTGCTAACATGTAATACGCAATTCTTTTATGCATGTTGTCCCATCACTCGGAAGTATGCTTGGACTGTTGGCAATGAAAGCACAAAGCGTAGTGGAATGAGATTTTAAGAGTTTTTGTAAAAATATATTTGGTTCTTGTTGTTATATATAGAATAATTGTTTCTAATTTTAATCTGTATTTATTAAGCAAAACAATTTCAGATGATTAAAGTGTTCTGAAACCTTCTCATATATATTCCTTGTCATTCTTGTTCTCTGCAAATTCAACTATCTGGGCACCGTTTAAATTTCTTTGATTCTTAATTCTCCTGCTGACCTTTTTGGCTATTGATTTCTAAACATAAGGACTATAACTCTAAAGTCTGATGAAGGCAAAATGAGAAGATCTAGCCCGTGTGTGTCTGTGGGGTTTAAATTCTCCGATCACAGTCTAATATTTGGATAAGCCAAAATTAATTTTGAAATTATAATTAATTTATATTTATTTCAATAATTAGAATAAATACCTCTCTACACATATCACAATTATTTCTTTCAAAAATTAAATTGAATATAATTCACACACAGGTATATACTTAAACATTTAAAATTAATATGTTATATACAATTGATTTTACATAGTTACATAAAATATATGCAACACAAATATGCTACTATTGTATGAAAAAACATGCCCAAGTATTTCAGTGAGTACCGGTTGGCATTTCCAAACAACATACGTGATGCAGGGCTAAGAAAGAGATTAAAGAAAGAGAGAGTAAGAAAAAAGAGAGAGAGAATAGTTGAAGGAATAAGTTGAAAATCTAAGGACCCGTTGTTATATAGGTTTATCAAAAAAGTATACCTGTGGGTTTTAACATCATCAAATGCATGTTTTTATATACAAATTCATACATGTTCAACCCTCAATGTTGACCATAAAATGCCCAAAATACCCTCATATAAAAGAGGAATAATTTTTTTTTAAAAAAAAACCCCTACCACCCCAAAACCTTATCACCGCCCACCCCCTTTTCAACTTGCTTGTGCCTCAGCTCCATCCCAATCCCTACCTCAGCCCACCATCATCATCATCCACCAAAGAGAGCCCACTGCTTCACCAGCTCAATGGGGTGGGGCAAATAGTGCCCAGCCCCGTGCCATCCCTAATGGGATGGGTTTGATTGCACGTTATGGGTTGTTTTGCAATGAGGTCAAGAACCAACCGGAAAGTAGGATAGTTCAAGGCGGGTTGGGTTGCACCAAACCCACCCCGTTTCCTTTATTATTTAAAAAAAAAAAGAAGAAAACTTTGGCTTAGTTTGACAAATTAATTAGAACTAATAAGTTTTAACTGCTACGGTATAAAACTTTACCTGCTAGTAAAAAAGGCAAAAGTTTGCTTAGTGTAAAGCTCTCACATACTACAGTATTTAAGTTTCAACTTGTTTTTCAAGCACACTCTTTGTAATTGAATATTGTCTAGATTTTCCCTTAAAATAAATAAATAAATTTTCTCCAACATATGATATTTATTCTCTCTCATTTAGTAACAAACATAGTTGGTTTCTAAGATAAAAGAAAAAAAGTGATTGACATGGATGGTCTTTAAATTATTTAGAAGATAACAGTTTGATCTCCGACTTTGTTAATTTTGGCAAAACACTCTCTGACCTCCAAATCAAGTGCAATTTAAACCTTTCTGTCAAGTTTCGTTAAGTTTTTTTTTTATAAAAAGAAATAATGACGTTGGGAGGGTATTTAAGTAAAATAATAATAAATATATTTTTAAAATTTATGACTAAAAAAATCTCAAAGCAAAAAAAAGGAGGGGGGGTGCAATCAAGAGAGGGAGATAAGAAAGAGAGATTTGATTCATTGGGGGTGGTGACGGCGAGATGAGGGGAAGATCTGGTTCGCGACGGGATGATCGAGTTCGTTGTCATTGCTCTCTTTGTTCCCTGGTTTGCGTTCTTATCCCTGTTTTGCGGCAAGGACGAAGATTTTTCGGGTCGGAGGTGGCTGAAATGGCCATTTGATGATAATAACCATGTTGTTTATGGGGAAGAGTGATAATGGGTTTGAGCAGGCTGGTGGTTTTATGAGCTTTGAGGAAGAGAAAGTTAGGCGTTTCAACTCTAGTTTGGATGCTTGCTTCTGTTGATGTGTGACACTATCAGAGATTAATTTGTGTGACTGCTTGATTATTTGGGTTGCCAAGATTTTGAGGAATTTGAGCTTTGATAGCTTGGTTTAGATGTGATCTACATAAGAAAAATGAGGGGCTTTGAACAAGGAGAGGATGAAGGATTTGAATATGTAGCTTTGGGTTGTTTTTGTTTTTAATTTTGCTTTTAATTTTTAAAGAGAAGATGGAGGAAAGCTATGGAAAAGACAGCACTTTTCCTAATTTTGACTTTAAACGTATTACCGGAGGTGCATGAAAACTGTTGCCGGAGGTTGGGTCAGTGGGAGCACAAAATGTGCTTTAAGAGTTTTTTTTTTTTTTTTAATTTCATTATTTGATGTGTTTTAATTTAATTTTACCACAAAATAAAAAAAATTGGTTTGAGAATATTTTAGTCTTTCCATATAAAACTAAAAGTCACATGTAGTTGCAATCTTGGTGAAAATGTTTAAATTGCATCTGATTAAGGTGGTTGGGGGTGTTTAGTCAAAATTAAAAGAATGGAATTAAACAATCACCTATTAAATAGTTCAAGGATTATTAGTGCTAATTACCTAAAGAAAAAAGAAAAAAAATAACAACAACAATGAAATATATCATCTGTGTTTAAATGTGTATGTGTAACCATGTGTATGGATTTATATGTTCAACTTCTCCAGCAAAAGAGAGAGTGTCTATTCGTTGGAGACTTTTCAAAACATTTGGTAAGCGACATAAGTTTATTCCTCTCAAACCAAAAGAAAAATCATCACAAGAGTTGGTGACGAAAATGTCTGCTTCAACTTTAAAGTTCTTCCTCTCAAACCAAAATCAAAATCATCATCATAAGAGTCGGGGACGAAAACGTCACTTTAATTAGAAGATGAACAGATACGCTTGCAGAGGGAAAACGGGGAGAGAAAGGAGATATTAAGAAATATTAATTTTGCTCTGTGTCTGTCCCTCTCCCTCTTCATTGTTTGTGTACGTGTGATGTCCCAGGGTGAAGTTCAGTAAGTTTTAGGTAAAAAAAATTAAAATTAAGGTAAATAAAGAAAAGTGAATAAATATATATAGAAAGTAAATAAATATCATCGACGGTCATCGTTATGTGAATACCACGAAGATGGGGCCGAGAACTTATTATCACTTACCATCACGTGGACACTTATCACAAAGGTGGGTATGTAAATAAAATACAGATATCAAGAATAATATAAGATTACTAGAAATCATCGTAAATCATCATCTTTGAAATCAATTTAAAACACAGAATCTCATGAAGACAACATGACATCAACGTCGGATCGGGACAAATCGTACACGCTTTATACCACAGTTCTAGAGATAATATCATTTCTACCCAAAGAGCCAAGTTTCAATCCTTAGGCCATCCTTCCTCCTCAAACTTGGAAGGGGGATTTAAAAAAAAACAATAAAACGTGAGCGGAATGCTTAGTAGGATAATTATTTTAAAAAAAATAAGTTATTTAAAAATAACAGTTATAGATAAAAATATCATTCGTAGTCAAATCTCAAGATCTTAACAAAAGTCAATAAATACTTACTTGAATGAAACTTAATAAAATATCACTGTACAGGTTTTAGAAATTAAAAAAAATATATCAAAATACAATTCTTTACAATCAAAGATAGAAATTATTTTCAACAATTATTCAAAAGGTCAAGCATTTGGCCAAAACAGTTTAAAAAGGACTACCAAAGAAAGTGATAGAAAATGTCTTACCTCATTTGAAATTTAATAACGTAAGCTCCAAATAAAATTTAACGTATGCTCCATATATGTTTAAAACCTTGAAAACTGCATTTAAAATCAGTAATCACTTTCAACAAATATCATTACATTAACTTAATGATCAGTGTGCCCTTTTGACTCAAAATAATCATGACCCAAAATCATAGTCCTTTTTAAAATATTTCTAAATCTTTAGACATTGAAAACTAAAAAAAAAAAAAATACAATGTCAAAGTTTACGATCTACCTACCGAACATCCTAGCTCAAACATGGGAAAAACATGGGAGGTTTGAGACTTCGAGTTTCGGCCTCTCTGAGCTCAAAATCCAATTTTGAACCTGTTTTCTCAATCCCAGAGCATGAAAATCACATAGAAAGCATAGAAAATCATAGTAGAACAAATTTAAACCATTTTTCCTAAATTTAAACTCAATTTCACAATTAATTTGAAAATCAAAGAAAAATGTCAAAACTTGTTTAAATCGATTTTAGCTCAATTAAAGCTTAAATTCATTGTAAAACAAGTACTACAAACTCAAATTGAACATTATTTAAGCTCATCAAAGTTTGGATTACAATATACATAGAGATTCAAAATGACAATCGAAAATTTTGGAAAGAAAAGAGCTAACCTCAATTTTGAACATTTTGAAGAAAACTTTGCGGCTTGATCTTACTTGGGTTGAACAA
This sequence comes from Artocarpus heterophyllus, assembly GCA_025403435.1. Classification (NCBI taxonomy): domain Eukaryota; kingdom Viridiplantae; phylum Streptophyta; class Magnoliopsida; order Rosales; family Moraceae; genus Artocarpus; species Artocarpus heterophyllus. Next base: position 23,706,774 of record CM046339.1, read on the forward strand.
CTCTCAAAATTGAGTGGATTGAAGCTTGAATTTGAATTTTTGTACAAAGAGAGGAAGAGAAGAATAACAGGAAAGAAGGGAAGAAAGAGAGAGAGAGAGAGAGTAGAGTGGAGAAAGAAAGAGAGAAGAGAGTGAAAGATGAAGAAAGAAAGAGAGAGAAAGTAAATAAAAGTCTCAAGGGCATTTTTGTAAATATAGAAAAAATATAGTGTAAAAATATCATTTAGTATTTTAAAACTAAAAATTAAAATTTTCAAATATAACAATTGCAACAAAATTTTAAATAACTAAAATTAACATAAAAAATTACATTAGTACACTTAATAATTAAACTTAACATAATTAACCTACTTTAAAATCCAGGGGTGTTATAATCCACTCTCCTCAAAATAAATTTCGTCCTCAAAATTTTTAAATATCTAAAGTTTAAAATTATAAACAACACTATGTACTCAAACGTAATTATAATGACATCTGTCCCGACATAAAACTTAAAAAATCAAAACAAAATAGTGAAAATCTCATAGGTTCAGTTCCCAAAAGATCTAAAGCCAATGCTCTAATACCATTCTATGATGGCCCAGGGTGGGGGTCAGTAAGTTTTAGGTAAAAAAGTTAAAATTAAGGTAAATAAAGAAAAAGTGAATAAATATATGTAAAAAGTAAATTAATATTATCAGCGGTCACCGTCACGTGAATGCCACGAAAGTGAGGTCGAGATCTTATTATCACTCACCATCACATGGACGCTTACCACGAAGGTGGGTAAGTAAATAAAATACAAATATAAAGAATAATATAAGATTACTAGAAATCATCATCAATCATCGTCTTTGAAATCAACTAAAAATACAGAATCTCACAAAGACAACACGACATCAACCTCGGATTGAGACAAGTCGTACAGTATACGCTTTATATCACAGTTCTAAAGATAATACTATTGCTACCCAAGGAGCCAGGTTTCGATCTTGGGCTCATCCTTTCTCCTCAAACCTAAAAGGGAGATTTTAAAAAAACAATAAAATGTGAGCGGAAGTCTCAGTAATATAATTATTTTTAAAAAAGCATGTTATTTAAAAATAACAGTTATAGATAAAAATATCATTCGTAGAAAAATCTCAAGATCTTAACAAAAATCAATAAATAATTACTTGAATAAAACTTGATAAATTATCACCGTACGGGTTTTGGAAATCGAAAAGAATATCAAAATACAATTCTTTGAAATCAAAGAACAATCATTCAAAAGGTCAAACATTTGGCCAAAACAGTTTAAAAAGGGCTACCAAAGAAAGGGATAAAAAATGTTCTACCTCATTTGAAATCCAATAACGTAAGCTCCAAATAAAATTTAACGTATGCTCTATATATGTTCAAAACTTTGAAAACTACATTTAAAATTAGAAATCACTTTCAACAAATATCATTATATTAACGTAATTATCAGTGTGCCCTTTTGACTCAAAATAATCATAACCCAAAATCATAGTCCTTTTTAAAACATTTCTAAATCATTAGACATTGAAAACCGAATGCAAAATACAATTTCAAAGTTTACAGTAGGCCTACCGAACATCCTAGTCTGGTCTGTCGAACTGTACAGTTCGGCCTGTCGAAGATATAAATTCAGCCTGCCGAACTTCTTGAATCCGGCATGCCGAACTTTGAGTTTGGCCTGTCGATTTGGAAAAACATGGAATGTCCAAGACTTCGAGTTTCGGTCTCCCCGAGCTCAAAATCCAGTTTTGAACATCTTTTCTCAATCTCAAAGCATGAAAATCACATAGAAAGCATAGAAAATCATAGTAGAACAAATTTAAACCATTTTCTTCAAATTTAAACTCAATTTCATAATTAATTTAAAAATCAAAGAAAAATGCTAAAACTTGTTTAAATCAGTTTTAGCTCAAATAAAGCTTAAATTCATTGTAAAACAAGTACTACAAACTCAAATTGAACATTATTTAAGCTCATCAAAGTTTGAATTACAATATACATAGAGATTCAAAATGACAATCAAAAATTTTGGAAAGAAAAGGGCTAACCTCAATTTTGAACATTTTGAAGAAAACTTTGCGGCTTGATCTTACTTGGGTTGAACAACTCTCAAAACTGAGTGGATTGAAGCTTGAATTTGAATTTTTGTACAAAGAGAGGAAGAGAGGAGTGACGGGAAAGAAAGGAAGAAAGAGAGAGAGAGTGGCATGGAGAAAGAAAGAGAGAAGAGAGTGAAAAATGAAGACAGAAAGATAGAGAGAAAATAAAATAAAAGTCTCAAGGGTATTTTTATAAATATAGAAAAAATGTGGTGTAAAAATATTATTTGGTATTTTAAAAATCAAAATTTTCAAATATAACAATTACAACAAAATTTTAAATAACTAAAATTAACATTAAAAATCACATTAACATACTTAATAATTAAACTTAACATAATTAATCATATTTTAAAATTCAAGGGTGTTACAGTAAGTATGTTCACAAAGACAGGGCGATTCGGGTCGACAGAAAACCAGCCCCGCCCCATTGACATTCTTACTCATCACCCTCTAATTCGCAATAGGCACCCCATACCTCCACCAAGATTTGCGACAAGGCCTCATACCAACCGAGATAAGAGATGGCGAGTCTCTCTCTATGCCTTAAGATGGGCAAGTACGACTTGGTTGTGATATAGGATTGGGAGTTGGTCAGCGCTAGTGTAGCTGGATGGTGGCAGAGGCAAGGAGGTGATCTGATGTAACTTTAAAAGCTAGAGTTTGATTCAAACTTGAAAGATTTTCTTTTTAGTTTTATTTTGTAAAAGGAAAAAAAATCCTTTATGATCTTTTCTAATTTTTCAGATTTTTTTAAGCTTATTTTAAGGATATTTTTCGAATTATAAGAGTTAAAATTGAGAGTTGACCTGTAAAAGATATGAATTCATCTATTAAATGTAATGTAAGGGTATATATTTGATTAAATTAAAATCAAAAGTATATTTTTGGATAAACTTATAACAAAAGGCATTAAAGAAGTTATTAAAGGGTAAATATCTCAAAATTTAAAGGAAAGAGAAAATAATAGTGAAATAATATTTGTAGTCAATTAATTAATGATCATAGTCAGAGTAAAAAATAAAAAAAGAAAAGAAAAATAAGGATAGAAAGGACATATTATGTCCTAGAAAATGGTTATAAGGTACCGAAAAACGTTTTTTTTTTTTTTTTATTTGAGCATATCTTTTATCAGTAAAAAGATACTGTACCTTCAAGATGACATAGAGTATCAAAGAGAACTTTTTTTTTCCTTAAAGGATTAAATTATCATGTTCTCAGAAAGAGATTAAATTATCCAAGAAAAAAAAAATATTAGGGATATGTAACAGTACGAGAAACCGAGGAGTAACCAAGCCCCTAATCCATATATAAGCCGGTTATTGGTTCATTTATCAAACTACATCTTCTTCTATGAATCAAATTGCACTTTTTGACTCCGAGTACACGATCAGTATTACCCCTTATATATATATAATATTTCCGTTCAAACTTTCCTCCTAAGTCAACAGTTTAATTTTCTGACTATAACATACGAAACATATAGTCAATCACTTACCAAACATATTTATATACATTATACATACATATATATATTTAGTCAATCATGGTCAACACAATCTTTCTCTCATTCGTGAAGCTAGATTTCGAACAAGCCATAGCCGACGGGCATTTTCCCAATGCCTCCAAGGAAACCCATATTCGGTTTACTCTTCACCCTCAATCCACATTCATAGAAAACTGGGCGTTAGCGCGGGACAACAACAGGCCAATCCATTTATGCACTACTGAGACCGCCATTGTAGGTCCCTCTATAGAGCTCAAACTCACAAGCTTCCTCATCAACGAAGAGGCACGATTTCGAGCGATCTCGGAGTTGGTATGTGAACTAGAAACTGACCTCGAGACCAAAGAATCCGTCGTGGACGGGATAGTCTCCCAGATGGACGATGTCGTCTGGAACAACGGTTTTGAGATCGGAGACGGAGACGAGAAGTTGTGTTGGTGGGCGACAGTGAGACTTCTTGTGTCGAATTCCCACATACTGGACGAGGAGGACTTGGAGGACGACGAGGTGATGGCGAGAGTAATGAGGAACTATGATGAAGAATTGAGCGGTAGTAGTAGTTGTGATGCGGTTATGGTGCCGGCGACGATGGAGGCCGTAGAGGGATTGGAAAAGGTGCGGATGATGGGAGAGCTGAGATGTACAATATGTTTAGAGGATATTAAGGAAGGGATTGAAGTTAGTCGACTGAATTGTTTGCATGTTTTTCATGGTGATTGTATACGTGCGTGGTTGGAGACGAGCCATTACTGTCCCCTTTGCCGGTTTGAGTTGCCTACCTGTACTGATACTACCCAATTACCAGATCTCTAATGTCTAAATTATATTATAAATTTTTTTCTCTCTCTTCGTCTTTTTTAGGATTATAGAATTAAGTTTTTTAGGTTACTGAGAGAATGGAACTCTATGAAATTACCATAAGATTATAATACAGTCACTTTAGTTTGTTTTTCTTTTTTTTGTTAAAAAAAAAAAAAAACTGCTTTAGATTGAGTGTCTTCTTTTTGATTCTTTGTAAATCATATTTTTAGTTAAAGGCAATTGATAAAGTTCAAATCATTGTTAGTTTGTTATTTTTGTTTCTTTACTAGAAAAAAGAAGTAATTTATGTGATTTGATTCAAGAGAATTGGACTTTCAGAGTTCTATCGTAAAGAACATCGTCTAAAATATGTTCCATAGAGTCCAACAATATTTGAATTTAATGATTGTTTTAGCTAAATAAAATACTAACCCATGGGCGGAAATTGATCAAAAGACAAAAAAACAAACCACAAATGGAAAATCAACTAATAAAAAGATGTGTGTTTTTGTTGAGCCAGTAAAAAACACTTCACACCATTAATCCTTCTTGTATACTCTTATTCATATAGAATGAAAGAAAAGGTTACAATAACTGATAAAAAAAACTAAGATTTGATTGCAAATTCAAATTCACTTATGTACGATGTTATGAACATACGACTAATTAAGTTAAAAAAAAAAAAACATTGTTGCCAAACAGTCAGAATTGGAGAGAATATTCAAAAGCTACCTCGTCTTGCCCTTTTTAGGGGCTTCTTGGACTTTGTAATCCTCTGTCGTAATCTCCCCTAAAAGCAGGCCAGGGAATAGAGAGTCCAATTGCTTCTGAACGGGCCTGGGCCGCTTTTTGGGCCTGCTAGACGGCCTCTTTCCCAACATCGCCACGAAATCACTCTCGACCTCCTTCCTCGACAGCGCCACCGCAAACTTCACCCTCTCCTTCTTCTCCGGAGCCCTTCTGACCGGCCTTGCCGTAGCCGGCGACGTGAAATTGACCTTATCTTGCTCCTGAATTCTCATGCTCTTAGTCTTACGACTCTGATCACACGCCGGCTTTCTTTTCCGGAGATTCCACGGCCTCGCCTCCTTATTCGTCGTCGAAAGCGTTTCTTCCTTCAACGCCGCTGCCGCCGCCGACACGGACACGTCATCATCACGATCAACCTTGTCGTCTCCCTGTTCCGCAGCCACATCGACTCCGAAAAACGCCTCTTTCAGCTTGTTCGCCGCCTCCTTGAGATCGAACATGAGCTTCTCACGCACCGCCGCGATCCCTTCCTGACCGTCGTCATCGTCCTTGAAGAGAAACCTGATCCGCTGCCTCCTCTCCGACGCCGACTGTTCTCGCCGAGGCGCGATCACGCCGACGGATCGATCGATGATCGATCCTCCACTGCCACCGCCGTCACCGTCGTCGGAATCCACGTTGGAGCACCGGACGTACCTGTCGCTCCGCCACTTGAGGCACGGAAAGGCATCGAAATTGTAAAGAGGCTTCGTTGTTCTTCCGGGAGCCACCGCCATGGACGCCTTCACCACCGCCGGGAGACACAGTTCACCGGAAAGACTCGGAGCAAGAGAAACCAGGCGCACACCAGAGAGATCGGAGACTCTGTCTCCAGAGTAGATTTGTGTTTGGTTTGGGGAAAATATCGAAGAGGAATCAATAGGATCGCTAGGTCTACAGTGTTTGTTTGCTTTTCGTTATCTCTCGGAAATCCCCGGGGAACGGAGGTTTTATATGTAAAATCTAGATGGAGAGAGAGAGAGGGAGAGCGGTTTCAACGTTCGGCTTGTTTTATAGTCCCATGAGGGCCATGACTTTCATTTGGGTTAGGCTTTTATTTTCTTTTTTTTTTTCTTTTTACTTTTTTGTGGAGCATTTATTTATTTATTTTTTCCTATGTTTTTTTAAGAGAAAAAAGGGTCTTTTTTTTTTTTTGAGGAATTTTATTATAAGATATTTGACAATGTAGCTGAGACTACAAGTTTTAATTGTAAACCATATAGATCTCTTACATGTTATAGTATAAAATAAAATTATTTTATAATATAAGGTTCTTAAATGTTATAGTATTTATAGTTCTAACTTATAATTCTAATTATATTTTTAAATGTCCTCTTTATAGTCCATATAAGAGAGTAGTCAGAACCTTCCTTTACGGTTGTAGCCATTTTTTTTGTTCAAATTTTGTTAGAGAAAAAACAATAACAAAAAATATTAAAATCGTGATTGTTAATCAGAAACTTAGTTTTTTAAGGAGATGAAGGGAAATAGAATATCTTAAGGCTTAATTATTACAGTATTTATAGTTCTAACTTATAATTCTACTTATATTTTTAAATGTCCTCTTATAGTCTATTGGGAGCAGTTAGAACTTTTTTTTTATGGTTGTAGCCTATTTTTTGTTTAAATTTTATTGGAGTAAAAGCTATAACAAAAACGATTAAAACTGTGATTGTCAAACAAGAACTTTAGAAGGAGATGAAGGGAAATAGCATATCTTGGGGAGGTACAAAAGTCTATACAAAAGTACCGAACTACCCTTGCTTCCTCCTTTCCCAAATCACTCCTTCATTCTTAAGACCTTCCAAGGCTTCAAAGGTTGACCAAGGGACGCATCTTGACGAGAGGGAGAGATGTTTGCAACCCAACGTCAATAGAGTCACTGTCGATTTGGAGAAAATAGAGCTTGCCATGGATATGTTGAATTTTGATGCCATTGTCATTGTGGCGGTGGAGATGGCAATCCATTGTTGCAGTGGACGAAGAAGAATGTTGAAGAACAAATGCAAAGAAGGCAACAGCAAAGTTGGAATTTCAATTCTTAAAAGAAAATTCTATTTTTCATTTTTAAAAGGACTCGCTCTTAAATTCCATTAGTTTCTAATAATTATCGTTTATTAAAATTTCCTTCTTTTTTTTTTTTTTTTTTTTTTTTAAGAATAGTGTATTTCTTTGTAGGAATAAGGCCATAAAGCCCAAAGCCCAATAGACTAGCCCAAAAAACCCGCCTCAAATAAGGCTCGAACCTAATGTAAGCGTGAGCTCAACTCGAACTCGATTGTTCTTAGGGTCCGTTTGGTAAATGGATTCGAATTAATGATTTGATTTGAGTTATGTTATTTGAATTAGGATTTGACTTAGTGATTTAAATTTTATCCAAATTGATATTTCGATATGCATTTAAGTTTTAATCTGAGTATGGAAAAAAATTAGAATTTGTGTTTGGAGAGATAGAGAAAATAATTTTTGATTTATTAATTAATGTTAGAAAATAATCTTAGAAAATAATTAATGTTAATAATCTTAGAAAATATACAATATAGATCTTAGGGGCTGTTTGTTTGGTATACTATTTGTACTCAATAAACTCAAATTTGAATTCGAGTATCAAGAATCCTTTGGATACATGTTTGTTTCCCCCAAAATCCAAATCCTTTAAGTATTAAGAATCTAAGTTTTCAGAGTTTTGACTCCCTTCTAAACGTTTGATACTCAAATATATTTGCTATAGTAAAAATTGAAACTCTCTCTCCTATATTTGAGGAAAAAAATCATAACTTCTTTATTTGATATCTAATTGAAATGATTCTTTTATCATTGTGTTCCTAGTAAAGAGAGGAATAAATTAAGATCTACATTGCATATTTTTTAGAATCATTAACATTAAGATTTTATTAGATTTGTTAATAAATTAAAAACTATTTTTACTATCTCTCCAAACATAAATTCTAATTTTATTCCATACTTGAATTAAAACTTAAATGCATATCCAAATACCAATTTAGATAACAATTTAAATCACTAACTCAAATCCTAATTCAAATCACACTAACTCAAATTAAATCACTGATTTGAATCTATTCGACAAATAGACTCTTAATTTATTCCTCCTTTCACTAGGAACATAATGAAACAAGAATCATCTCATTTGGATATCAAATGAAGAAGTTATGATTTTTTTTCCTCAAATATAGGAGAGAGAATTTTCAAAAGTTTAGGGGGCATCAGAACTCTAAAAACTTGGATTCTTGATACTCAAAAGATTCAAATTTTAGGAGAAACAAACACATATTTAAAGTATTCTTGATATTCGAGTCCAAATTTGAGTACATTGAGTCCAAAAAATACTCCAACCAAATGCACTCTTAGGGTTAGGCTTGGGCCTTGAATTTTGCTTTTCAGCCTGGCCTAAAACCCAACTCGGAGAAAATTAGGTCTTATACCACTTCTTTAACACCATTAATATTTTGTACCACTATTTTTAAAACATTTTATTTATCACTTTTGACATAGAACATGTCCACATTATTCTTACAAAAAATCTCACTACCCAACTCATCCTTTATCTTTCCTCACTCTATATTTTATGCTCTTCCCTCTCTCTCCCCACGTCTCTTTCTCTTTGCTCTCTATCTTTCTATTACCTAAAAGTAGTATGTTTCATTTTATTTTTTTTACAAAAGTGGTAGAAATCAAAAGTAGTATTTATTAAATTGACCTTCTAACTCGGCACCCAAGTTTGAAGTCCAACCCGAAGCTCAAAAATAAAGCTTGATGTTCAACCTTAAGTTGAGCCCAAAATTTATAGGGTCGGGCTTTGGGCCTAAGTTTTATGCCCACTACTACAATATTGAACAATGGATTGACTTTTGCCACTCCTAAAATTTTTTTACACTATATGCCATTTACAATAATCAATATAAGAGTAAAATTATAAAAAAAAAGGTAGCTTGTGCCATTTTTTCAAAGAGTTTTTTCCATGTGGTATTTTCAATCTACAGTCCAAAAAGATGGCGTATCTATAAAGCTTCCAAGTTTTAAGTTGCAACCCAATCTGTCTCGACCCAAAAATTTTACAAAATCCTAAGAGAGGTTTTTTTTAACTCTATAAAAAAACTAAGGGGATAAAATTACAGAATTTTCCGTCCGTTTTTAATTAAATAAAATAGTTTTAAAGTAATCGACAATACATGTGTATAAAAAAAAAAAAAAAAAAAAACTGACTTTATTTTAAGTTGATCTTCAAGATTATCTTAATTTCATTTTAATTATCTCCACATCCAACTTAGTAATCCTTAACAAAAAATTATAATTTTCAGAAAATTTAACGATAACTAAAAAAAATACACACACAAAAACTGAGAAAGTTGGCTATGTCAAAATATCAAGAAGATCAAAGTGATACTTTCAAAAAAATATCAAAAAGATTTGGGATTTGTGTTGAGCGTCAAACGTATTAGAAAACAAAGGAATATTAAACTCATGAGACAAATAAATGTTTGTCTCTAGAATTTTGTCATGTACCTGAATTCTACAGAACGTAGTCCTTAAACTTAGAAAATGTATATTATAATTGGGTCCTTGTGTCAAATTCTTTGATAAAAAATGTTAATTTTGTAGTGCTTGAGCACTAATTACAATAAGAGTTTCACCTCAAATATTACACTCACTCACTCACACACACACACATATATATATATATGTATGTATGTATCTTCGACTACATAACAAGAGCTCGTAAACATAAAATATTAATTGGTTAATGAAATATAGACTTTTAACTCTTCAATTAATAAATTGCATATTTTTAAATAAAATATAACACAACAATGTAGATGATAGTTTTTGTTTTTTAAATAACGTAATCAAAATAATAAAGAAGTTTTGAGAAAAAATCAAAAGAAAAATACATGTTTAAAATAATTAAAAAAAAAAAAACACATAATGCCACCAATCCATTTTTTTATGAATATATTTTTGGTTCCATTTGTTTTGTTTACCGTTTTACCTCTCGTAAAACTCTAACCTGTTAAACTCAGTACCATATTTTGTCATAAAATAATCAATTTTTCAACGGAGAGATCCAAAATATATATTTCATAAAACTCATGGTAATTAGATCTCAAAAAGTGAAGGTCAACAATTGAAATAAAATAAATGCGTATCTTCAAAGGTTATTTGTGCAACTTTTTTTTTTTTAATCTCTAAATACAATCTTTCTTGTATTCATTATTTACGTTATAGAAACTTCATACGTAAATATATATATATATATATATATATATATATATGTAATATTATTCTTTTTATTCGCACTTTTCTGAATTAGTATGTATAATAAGAGTTTGAAAATGCCTTTAAAAATCTTCCCACTGTTGTTGAAAGAATAGATAAGCTCTTATGAAATATGAAATGTTTACTAAAATGGTGAGAATTCTTTCAACCGTGAAAAATACGCAAGAGAGCTTGAATTAAAGTGGATCTTTATTGGTTTGATATTTATCCTCTTAACGAACAAAATAGTTGGGGATTACTAAGGTACCTGAAGTTAAAAGAAGACGAGTGGATTAGGCGGAAAATAGAGATTATAAGTTAATAAAAGGAGATGATGAGATATACTTAATTCAATGCAGATAATGTTAGAAACTGAAGTCAGTGTTGTATGAATGTGTTTCATGGTGTTGTATGCTAAGAACGTGTAGGTAATTGGAGAGGAGGAACTAGTACTGCTTATTTACGGATTTGCTTTAAATATATGGCACTGCAATTTGCAAATGTGTTTGACCTATAAAGACTATTGTTTATTAACCATAAAAATTGTTAGCGTGCTCTGCCGTAAACACCCTCCTCGGCTGTCCTACCAAACTGCTCGGCCAGAAACGTTAACAGACAAATCTGCAACTCCCATGTGATGGGTACTTCTTCTCAAGGTTCTCCACAGGCCCTCACTGGCCACGATACAAGACGTCGTCTCCTCGAGAAGAACATGTGCTTAGGATGGTCAGATAAAGCCTACACCAAGGCAACTACTCGCTTCCACAGGTCAACACATGGATTGAGAACTGACCTTTCAAGGGATTTTAACACTTATCACTTGCTACCTAAAAGCCTGATAGGACACACGTGTGTTACGGGTCAAACCCACTTAATACCTAGTTCAAGTGGGAGCCTATAAATTAAGCGCATTTACTACATTTAAAGGTAACGAGTTCTTTCCCATTCCCACATAACTTTGCTCTCCAACTCGGCCGAATAGATACCTGACTTGAGCATCGGAGAGCCTATGGCCGGCACCACATTAAAGTCCCCTTGATCTCTGAAGTAACCCTTTTCTTGTACAGGTCCACCGCGGGAAGCCGGGATGAACAAGAAAGACCGTCCAACCACTGTCCGCAACTGCGCATGGTGTTGATCACCAACAAAACGAAGCAGGGCATCAACAAAAATAATTTCACATTTTTTTTTCTCAATTGGCAATGAACAAAAGCTAACTCATAATAAATAACCATGTGAACAAATGAAATCCCTATCCCTCTCAAAGAAACAAAAATAAACCATAACTTAAGAATAATTCAACAACACATTCATCAAATTATTCTTATATCATCATTAAATTATACCCTCCTTATTAGTGCCTTACAAGAAGAGAAATTCAACAATCTTCGGCTCTTTGTCCTTTGTCACGACCGGCGGATCTTGTAAGCATCTACGGTTATCTCCTTCATCCCCGTCCCGGAAAACAGCGGATCTATCTTTTCCTGAACCTTCTTGGGCCCGGAGGACGGCTTTTGGCCGAAAACCTTAAAAAAAAACCTCCTTGATTATCCGCCTCGACTGTGTGAAACTTCGCCGGTGTCGACAACCTAATTGATGGCTTTTTCTCCTCAGATTCCGTACATTTCGACAGGAGATTTCGTGGCCTCTCGACGACGTCCTTCTCCTTCAATGAAAACCGAAACCTCTTCCTTAGATTCTCCAGCTCCTCTATCCTTACGAGCTCCAACATCGGCCGCGGAGTTGACAGCTGAGTGGCTGCCGCCGCGCCGCCGTTGGTGGGACCCGCATTTATGCACAAGGACGCCGACATTACGGAGGGGCAGATTAGCGGCCTCTGGATCTTCCAATGGGAGAATGAGACAGGGAAATAGTGGAGAGGCCGGGTAATTTTCGGCAGCCTCACCTTCACCTCGAGCAACTTCTCCACGTCCGATCATCGTATCTTGGTTGAACACGCCATTGCTTCTCCAAAGAGAGAGAAAATTTATTTATTTTCCAAACCACACAGAAATATCCAAATTATGATAATGGCTTGAGTTTTCTAGTCACAGTGTTAGTAGAGTAGGCTTTAAGCTGCGTTTTTCTTTTCTTTTTTTTATTTGTCGTTTCTGTGTCGTTGAACCCTTCGAATTTTCATGGATTTGAATTAAATTCAAAATTAGAAATCCCAATTTAAAATGTGGATTAAGCTTTATATTTTCTTTTCCTAAAATGCAAGTTTATCCTCAGCCATTTTCTTTTTCCCCCCCTTTTCTAATAAAAGAAACCTAAAGCAAGTGAAATTGGTGTTGTGTCACATTGAAGATAAGTTACGTCGATGCTTTAAAATCTTCCTAATGTTGTTTGTGTATATAAGTTTATATATCTGTGCATATATACTTTGTGCTTCAATAAATTTTTTTTTTTTTTTTTTGGTTTCAGACACTTGTTTCTTTTTTTACTTATTAAAATTGTTTTTAAATGATCAACCACACATGTCTAATAGCAACAACCTACTTTACTTGAGTGATGGATCTCCAAGATTATATCAATTTCATTTAAATTATTCCGACGTTAGGAACTCAATTTAGTGTCGTTAGACCGTGTTTCATAGCATTGTACACTAACGAACATGAAGGTCATTGGAGGAGAGGAAGCTATAAACGGACGAGGCTGGGTAGACGCTCTCATGAAATTTTTTTCCTTTTAATATTGTATAAAATTTTATCCCGCAATATTGTATTCTCTTGAATTATATTCCACCACACCTAAATTTTATATCTTCTTCATTTTATTTTTCTTGATAATGTTAATATGGGCTCCACCTCTAGCTAATTTTTCTAGCTTCCTTAGGAGCTAGTATTGCATGTTTTACCGATCTGCATATCCATTATTATTTAATTTAAGATCACTTCGCAGTGTAACGAATTTATTAGTTTACAAATTCTAGTTTCGATTTTCAGTCACCATAAAGTGATATTCCATTGAGTTCCGATAATTTAAGGTAAAAACAGTTATTTGATGTTATTTTGTTTTAGGCTATGTTTGGCAAAGGATAAAAGAAAATAGAAGGAAAAAAAAAAAAAGATAAGTGAGCAAAATAGAGAAGAGTAAAAGGTTTTTTCTAATATTTTTGGGTTATAATCCCCTATCTTTTTTTTCTAATATGAATCCCCTATTCCAATACCACGAGATATAAAAATTTGTCTATTGAAGGATTTAAAGTCTCACTCAATCCACTTTCTCCTTTTCTCAACTTATGTCTTAAAATCCTTCCATTAATTCTCTGGCCCCTTTAATTTCATATCAAACAATTTGTACGTTTTTTTTGTTTTTTTGTTTTTTTTGGGCACGAGACGATCTTGGATTACATGAAGTAATGGACCTCATTAGATTAAAAACAATAACGTGGCAAAAAATATATATAAAAATGATTGCAGGAATAACATAACAGTAATTTTACTTTAAAATGTAGAGTTTGAAATCCTCACATACAAATCTAAGGAAAGAAAAACAAAAAGGTCATATGTCAATGAATTATATAAAAGACATATAGCCCATCCTCGTTAAGAAAAAGATCATACAAAGGGAGGAGTGAAAGCCAATTAAACCGCAAAAAAAAAAAAAAAAAAAGGTAATGGCTTCTCCTCTGAATATATGGCACTGCAACATATCTAATTAAGTTTCTTATCTTTTCTGTCTGTTTTGAAAAATTATGATATGATAATTATCTTTTAAAATGCTTGGGGAATATCATCTCAAAGGCAAAAGAAAAGGGAACTATGCGACTGTCGATCCTTCCTTGTATTCATTTAAAAGATAAATAAACAAAAATAAAAGGTTCATCGAAGGTTTTGTAACATCCAACTTAGGGAAAAAAAGAATTGTAAATTATAATCTTACCTCAATGTTAATTTCACTACATAGTCCTGTCATTTGCTTTAATTATAAACAGCATGTGATTTGCTTTTGAGGTCGTTTTGGTATTAATAAAGAAACGGCAAGTTTTTTCTATGAAAAACAAAAGGACAAGTTGTTTTCTTTTTCATTTTTTTTTCTTCAGAGTAATCGTACATGTGGTCCTCTTGATTAATCAAACAAAAAAGTCATAAACAACTAAAACTGGCTTTGTTTTGAGTATTAAAGCCAAAATGAAATTTTGAGAATAATGTTAGAATTATTTATGAAATATTGTTTGGTTATTTTTCTAAAGAGATTGATTTGTGTACAAGGAAAAAACTCAAACCGTGTTTGATTATAACAGTGAATATAAGTTGAGTTAATAATTTCTAATAATAAAAATTAGAAAAGGAAAAGGACTAAAGTATTTTTTCTATTTAAAAAAAAAGTATGAAAACAATTACTTTTTCACTTTCGTTTTCAGTTAAAAATGGAACCAAACTCGATTTTAAAAAAATTTCCAACCGATATACCTTGAGAAACATTGAAAAAAAAAAAAAAAAAAAAGCCTCTCCAAAATGCTATCTTAGAATGTATATTTTGGTTATGTGAGGCTCTAAGAATTCTTCTCAATGATCATATTACATTATTTTTCCATTTGGGATTTATTGTGGACGAGTATTTTATTTATCTGACAACTTTTTGCGGCCTGTATAATTATTATTATCATTACTGTCACGGACATTTAAATTTTGAATTATATTCTATTTGACTCTTCTCTTTTATTTCACTTAAAATTGCCTAACCCTACTTAGGAGGTTACACCAAACTGCCTATTGAACTCTACTTTCATTTTCATCTCCACTTGCCACTTAATATAGATCATATCACAAATAAATTCCTACATATTAATTTCTTAAGATCGTAGGCTCAGCGTGATTTAAATAAGACTAAATGTTACATCATACAATCATAGGGGCCAGTGCATTATTGTATTTTTCGACTTTTAAAACCACTGGATAGAAATGAAACTGAAAGTTTGTTTTAAAAATATTGTAATATGTGAGAGAAAATACCATTGAGACAATAGTTTGAACTATCATTTATGGTTGCAACTGAGGTTGCCTAGGGGAGGAGTCAGAAAAATTAATGAGAGGAGCAGAGGTGTGATTAAACTAGAGATAAAATTGATTTTGGGGGGAAGAATAATACAATTTTAGGAGACAAAATACAATTTTATAAATTTTCACAAACAACATTATAAGAAAAAAAATTCAAAAAAGATGGACGTCCATCCTTGTCTCTTCCTGGCTCCGCTCATTGCTACCAAGCAGCCTAGTATATCTATATAAAATTCGGTATTTACGCAATTAATACTATAGCTCCCCGGATAACAAGCTGAATATCAGTTACTTTAGCCCAAATGAACCGAAAGTTATCTAAAGAAACGTCACATGCTATATTTGAACAAAAAGCTGAACGCTCTATATAATACACAGACATTTGCTATATTTTTCACCAATATTCATGGCTTGTGCAAACAAGACCCAGAAATTATACCTTGGCACCATCACGTTCCTAGTCACGGTGCTAAGTCTTCATACTCTCACTGATAATGCTGTCGCACACGTAAGTATTTTATAATTTCATTACATAGCTTTCTCACATTAAATTTCTAAACTATTTCATCTTCTTTTGCGTACCTTAGTTATATAGTTACTCATCATGTGACTAAATCTCTGTACCTTAATATGTAAATTGGAGTTTTGTATAGTAGATTAGATACTTTGCTATTTGTTTCTAAATGTTAGATCTTGTGAAAATCATGTCAGAAAGAAAGAATATGCAAAATTGATAAACCTACGACATGCTGACTATTATTATTATTATTATTATATGTAAATCATTTTGTAGTGGCTAAACCACGGGAGTGACATAAACAACGACAGGAACGCAGAGGGAGAGGTGCTGATCAGCCCAAAGACGGTGTCGTGGCTGCGTTTGCGGTGGAAGTTCGTTGCGGGTAGAGACATAACCGCGACACCAGCTATAGCCAATGGAGTGGCCTATTTCCCGTCGTGGAACGGGAATCTATACGCGGTGAACGCCTTAAACGGCGATTTGATATGGTGGAGGAGTCTTAACGAGCTAACAGGACTTAATGGCACCGGAGTCACAGTGAATGTGACGGTTTCGAGAACAACCCCCGCAATAGCCGGTGACCTCCTGATGGTCGGAATTTATGGACCAGCTATTGTGATTGCTGTGTCACGCCTTGATGGGAGGCTTAGGTGGTCGACCTCACTTGATTCTCGTCCTCGTGCCTTAATCACAGCCTCTGGAACTGTCTTCAAGGGGTCCGTCAATAACTCTAGCTAAATTTTTGTTGAACGTTGTTATTATTTTTTCTTCTACATATATGATTTTACCGCTATTATATGTCTATAACCACTTGTTAAATGTTATTAACTGCTTCAAAAAAGTTAAAATTCTTTGGCTTGTATCCCTTTATTTTGCAGTAGGGTATTAGTTTCTACCCTTTATACCAGGCTAATTAAGATATGAAAGTGATAGAGTTCTTTCCAAATCATTTAATGTATATTATATTCTATTAATTTTGTAAAACTTTTTATTTTAATGTGTTTTTAGTTGAATTAGTATTTAGAAATAGCACGCAATAGAATAGTGAAAAGCTCTCAAAAATTATATATACGAATGACGAGAATTTTCTTATTTTCGATAAGTTTTAAATTACAAGCTTTGTGTATGAAGCAATGTTTTTTTTGTTTAAAAAAATGACCTTATGCCTCATATAATTTAAGAAACCATCATTTTTTGGAGGAAGAAAAATACTTGCTTTTTTTTTTATTTGTTTATAAAGCCAATGTGCTTGTATCATGTAGAACACGGGAACTCCATCATAAACACATACAAGAAAAGCTTTGTCTTATGTTACTTTTGTCTTTTAATGAACCTTCAAAAAGTCTACGTACTTCTCCTTTACAACAAAGCTTGCATCTTTTTTTTTAAAAAAAAAAAAGATTATGAGTTTTTTTCTCTCTTGTATTCCTCAGAGGATTCTACTTAGGGGTTTCATCACTGGAAGTAGCGTTACCAGCCGACCAATGTTGCACATTCCGGGGCAGCATGGTAAAGCTAGACGTCAGAACCGGCCGAGTTCTGTGGCGGACATACACTCTCCCCGACAATGGCGGTAAGCGGGGAGGCTACGCAGGAGCAGCCATATGGGGAAGCAGCCCAGCCATCGACCCGAGAAGGAGGCACGTTTACGTGGGAACTGGTCAGCTCTATACAGCTCCACCTGAGGTCCTCAAGTGCCAAGAGGAGCAGAACAGGCAACCCGGAAAGCCAACACACCCTGATCAGTGCATTGGACCAGACATCCACTTCGATTCCATTCTGGCTTTTGATATTGATACTGGGAGGATTGCTTGGTCCAGACAACTGGGGGGCTATGATGTCTTTTCCTTTGTGTGTTTGGTTCCCAACAACCCTGACTGCCCTCCTGGACCTAATCTAGATGCCGATTTTGGCGAGGCGCCGATGCTGCTCACCGTTAATCCGAATGGCACATGCCGGGATGTCGCCGTTGCTGTCCAGAAAAGCGGGTTTGCTTGGGCTCTAGACCGTGACAATGGTGAAATTGTTTGGTTTAAGGTACAATTTATATCGCAGTTCTAAGGCGTCATATTTTAAAATATTAAATTAAAAAATAAATAAATAAGCCAATGTCATGGTGAAATAGGTGTAATTTATTATTATTATTTTTTAAATCTGTTGAATTTTGTAGTTGGCAGGACCAGGCAGCTTGGAAGGAGGAGGGGTGTGGGGTGCAGCCACTGATGGGAAAAGGGTCTACACAAACATAGTCAACGCCGACAGGAAGCCTTTCGTCCTTGCCCCATCTGACCGGACGGCCACCTCAGGCGGATGGGTAGCTCTTGATGCTAATACGGGGAGAATCGTGTGGACCACGGCTGATCCAGCCAACGACACCGCCCATGGGCCGGTTACCGTGGCCAACGGTGTTGTCTTTGCTGGGTCTGTAGCTCCCGCCGGTCCAGTCTATGCCATGGATGGAGAAACCGGAAAGATTTTGTGGTCAGCTAACACAGGTGCTACCATTTATGGGGGTGTTTCAGCAAGCTACGGATGCATTTTTTTTGGGAATGGATACAGTGTTAACCTGGCAAGCTTCCACCCTACTTGGACTGCCGGAACTTCTCTTTTTGCTTATTGCGTTTTATGAAAGTCATCCTATATGTGTGATGATAAAAATAAATTAAAAAAAAAAAAAGCGCTCAAGAAGTTGAATAAAAGTTATGAAATAACATATCTGAGAGGAATAATTATCTTGAATTTTCTCAGTGCTTCTTAATCTGGTCAACGAGACCAGTACCAAACTATATGTACTTCATATTGCTTTTTATGTTTCTACAACTTCCGATATATGTTTTACATCTTCTATCTGAAAATCTTCAATTTTCACGAGCTTTTCTTGACTTTTATTCAAAAAGTAAAAAAATATACTGGTAATAGACCTTGAGACTTTTAAGGCAATTGTAGACCATGGGCAATTCTGATCGGTCAATATAAATATATTTTCAATGCTATTTTTTTCACGTTCCTTGAATTAGCT
The DNA here is from genome assembly GCA_025403435.1 of Artocarpus heterophyllus. Taxonomy (NCBI): domain Eukaryota; kingdom Viridiplantae; phylum Streptophyta; class Magnoliopsida; order Rosales; family Moraceae; genus Artocarpus; species Artocarpus heterophyllus. Next base: position 23,725,786 of record CM046339.1, read on the forward strand.
AATCTACCATGAAAATTAAAGGGGGTAAAGTAAATTTGTGTTGATTGTTTTCATGTTATTCCGCATGGAAAAAAAGAATAAATAAATAAAGAAAATTTGAGAATGGATGTATGTCACGATAAAAACCAAGGCCTTGATAACTTCAATATCAAAAGACAAAGGGTATGAAAGTGAAGCCTTGTCAAGATCTGTGTGAAGGTAAAAATTTGATGAGACTAGACGCTTAAAAATTATACAGCTAAATGCTCTGATTGATATGAGGAAAAAGTGGAGGAAAGAAAACTTTGAAAGGATTTTAGAATAGAAATTGATATGAATGGTGTTTGGTAGAAAACAAAATAGAATTTTTAGAAAAAATAGATGAAAGAAATAACATACGAGTTTCATCAAAATTAATCTCTTCAAATATGGATAGCTTTTGTGAAGGAAAATTTTGACAACAATGCAAAGAAAATGAAGTAATCAATTTGTTCTATTTTCTATCAAAATTTCAACAAAAACTTTGGGCACCAAAGTAGAGAAATAGCTAAATAATACTTAGGTAAAATAGTAATTGTATTAATGGTAGTTTTTTTATTCCTTTGGTTTTTTTAGCAATACCAAATAAGAGAAGAGAAAATCATTTTCTTTCTACATTCACATACCAAACAAGAAAAGGAAAAATCAAAATCTTTCCTTTCCCTAAAGTTTTCTTTCCTTCGTAGTTTTCTCTTCACTTCTATTTTCTTTCCTTCTTACCAAAGGGAGCATAAAAGATAATGATCCAAGCACTTCTAAGACCTATAAGAATGTACCTAACTAAACAAACAATAGCGAGGAAGATGATAAAACCAACTACAACAAGAAGCCAATATTTTTTGCCTAAAGCAGGATAACATGAAGAAAACCAGCAGCTTAAATTGAAATCTCTGCAACTTCAGCTATTTTCCCATGGAACGGTTCGCTGTGTAAGCTTTACCTTCTCCACTCAGCTTGGATCAGCTTATCTGAAATAAGCATTTACCCAAAAGTATGGACCATCAGAGACTCAAGTGCCAAATTCAATAAATTTACTCTCAAGTCTACAAGTAGCCTTCTTTTGACTAAATATAGTTTAACACTCATCGTCAACTGTTCTCGTTTCTTCACAACCAAATAATAATCAATAAGGAAAGCAAAAGCCAGGAAAATATTTTATATATTTATATATGTATATATATATATATATATATATATATATATATATCTCCGTGTGTGTGCTATAAGTGTAGAATATGAGAACAATTTCTTTAGAGCCACAGCAGAGAACAAAACGTCAATAATAACTCATTGTGAAATTCTCCATAGTATAACAGATAAGAGTTTAAATACTGCTTACGCATATTCTCAGATAAAATTTCCTATAGAATGGATTTATAGAATTAAATTAGGGAGCATGACTCCTCATATGTGGAGCTCCAGATTTGCTAAGCCAAACAAAAACTCATGGTCCTATGATTTGTGGCAGTGGCACCTACTCCTTAATATGCATGGAATTGTTTCGACCCCTCAGATTAAAACTCAGGCAAGGGCAGGAAGCATTAGATGTTTTACGAAGACGATTTGAGTACCAGTTGTCGGAATAGATAAATAAAGGTGAAAAACCAGAGATATAACAAAACCCCAGATCATAATGTATGTGGAGAAGTGCAAGTTCACAACTTACCACCACCATCTCTAGAAGATGACAAAGATCTGTCGCCTCGGAATGCTCCTCTGCCAGTTGCTTGAACCAGCTTATGTGCTCGTGGGGAAAGAGAACTTAGCATGCTATTGGTGGATGAGGACAGAGAATGCCGTCTCAGTAAAACATTCTTCTCGATCGTATCCCGGGAAAATCGTGGGGAGCCTTGTCCTCTCAGCCTAGCTTTTGCTGATTCAGTTGGCGCCATGTAGCTAGGCAGTTTGGGTGTGTTTTGTGAACCATTCTCTTGAGGATCAAACTTTGCAGGTAAAGAAGCTCTTCTTTGGCTGGTTTTCAGGTTATCATTGAGCACAGAATCATCCTTGCTGCCTAACTGCTGATTCAAGTCTTGAATATCTTCTGTTTTACCAATGTCATCCATAGGTTGCAAATCTAGAGACGATTGGCAATGTAATTTATCAACAGAATTTTCAGCGTTAGGCAAGTCCACATCCTTCTCAAGATCCGACTGCTTTGGCGATGTCATGGGAACATCCTTCGACTTCTCAGCATAGTCACTTGCACCCTGCTCTGAAATAGCAGGAGCTGCCGCACCTAATGGTTTCCTTGTTTTGTGCTTTGGTTTCCCATTTTCAGCGTTAGGTAACTCCACATCCTTCTCAAGATCAGACTGCCTTGGCGATGTCGTGGGAACGTCTTTCGACTTCTCAGCAGAGTCACTTGCACCCTGCCCTGAAATAGCAGGAGCCGCCGCACCTAATGGCTTCCTTGTTTTGTGTTTCGTTTTCCCATTATCAACCTCCGATCGATCAGAAACCTCTTTTGTGGGATCAGTAGTTTTCTTTAAACCGCACTTTACTTTCTCAATCTCAATCGGTGAACGTTCATGAGCAGAATTTACCGAATGACTAGAAACTTTCTTTGGGCTACGTTTGCCCTTTTCAGAGTCTAAAGTGGAGCATGCTGATCCATTTTCAACATTTGCACTGGATATTCTTCGAACGCTTTTTTTGGACTTGTCTTGTTCGCTTCTACGTGATTTTGAGTCAGAATTTTTCTTCGGCTCGGAAATGGGTACCCAGAAATGCGACCTGGTCCAGCGTTCAAGCCACAGGGAGGCAGAGTTGGGTTCTCCTGAACCATACTGTAGACGCAGAGGAATTGCAGTAGGCAATGAAGCACGAAGCTGAAAGGGATTGGGAGATCAAAACGAAGAGAAGATGAGTAAGTTGGATTCCGGATGTAATGAAGCAAGCGTATCCAATCGAACATATTTAAGAGGGGGAAAAAAATTAAAGCAAGCCTCACCTTGAAAACAAAAGTCTTTTTGGACAGCCTCCTGAATTTAGTAGCCGCACTTACTTTGGCATCCTGAGGCATTAAAAAAAATGTTAAAAAAATAAATAAATAAATCAAGAAAAACAGCACGACTAAGGCATGGAATGGAAAAGTAAGCTCGTTTTAGATGTAGCGGACGCACAAACCAGAGACCCTATATGTTAACCATACAAATCTGACACCCTTAACAATTTAAAACTTGCCAAATATTTTTTCTACATGCACACTCAGTCATGCTAATTTAGTCATAATGTCATATTATAACTCGATACAAAAAAAAAAAAACAAATCAAATTTTCACATTTGCTCTTGGTAAGAAGGTAAAAGAAAGCAGGCTACAGATCATTGAGGGAACAATTTAAAAAAGATAACCTATAATCTGCCAGATGCATTTGGATTCTAACATTAGAAATTCTAACCTTGCGAGCACGAGCTATTGCCTGGAATTTAACAATTCCCTTCACACAGCACAATGTGGATACAGCTTGTCTTCTAACCAAGTGACCACGAGCATGCGCTTGCAACATTATGATGCACTTAAGTGTACGAAATTCCCGTCGAGCCTTCAAGACATTAGGACAGCATAAGTAATACCTTTACAAACAAACTACTTATAAACTAAATCTTTTGAATCGTAATTTTGATGCTAGATATGAAGTATCTCATACAGTCACGTCTCGTGCAAACACAAGCATAAAATACAAGATATGATCAAGTGGAACTAGCTGGAAATTTTAAACAACAGAATACTTTAGAACTATAAGTCGGAGAATAGAGACAGGGAAAAGTAAGCAAATACCGCATAGCCCCTGAAAGCAGCCTGTGCCTTTATGGCAGCTTGCTCTAGCTTGATGCTTTCGTGGTCTTCAGTTGGCATTGAACACATAACAACTTGTGCGGTAGAGCCATCTTCTTTTACATTCGAAAGAACAACTTCCTCGCTTTGTAATTTGGAAGCCACTCCATTATCCGAGCTGATTTCGTTACCAGTAACAACAGTTCCAACAATTGGTGGTGAAATGATTGGAGCATCCAAAGTTACATCAGGACCAGATAACTTAGAAGAGGCCAATTGCTCGCCTTTATTTGAAGGTTTCTTTGCACAAGAATTGAAACAAAAGCAGATCAGAAAGACAATTGAGATCACGTTAGAAACCGAAGTCAGTGTTGTTTGAATTGTTTCATGGTGTTGTATGCTAAGAACAAGCAGGTAATGGGGAAGGAGGAACTAACTGCTCATTTACCGATTTTCTTACGTTATTAGTCAATTTAAGATCACTTAATATTGTAACCAAGTTATTAGTTTCTTAACATTTATTTGATAGCATTTTGTTGTAGGCTAGCTTGGCAAAGAGAAAAGATACTAGGGAAAAAAAAAAGAGGAGTGATGAGATTTTCTAATCTTATTGTGTTATGAATTCCCTATTCTTTCTTTTATAATATAATTTGAGTTACCACTATTTTCTCAAAGGCAACAAACAAAAATTAACTCATAATTAATAACCAAAATCTAATTACAAAAACAAATGACAATCGTCATACGTAAAAAAGCAGAGAATGAAAATAAACCAAAATTTAGGAATTCTTCGACACATTCATCAAATAATTTCCATACCACCACCACTCAATATCAGTACTTTATAACGTTTTCCGCCACAGTGAAGAGTGATTCCAACAATCTTCGGCTCTTTGCCGTTTTCACGATCGGCGGACCTTGTAAGCGTCTACGGTTATCTCCTTTATCCACGTCCCGGGGAACAGCCGATCTATCTCTTCCTGAAACTTCTTGGGCCTCTTCTTCGGCCTCAAAGATGGCTTTCGGCACAAAACCTTCAAGAAATCCTCCTCGATTTCCCGCCTCGACAGCGCGAAATTGAACTTCACCGGCGACCTTTTTTCCACAGAAGCCGTACGACTCGACCGGAGTTTCCACGGCCTCTCGTCGACATCCTTCTCCTTCGTCGAAATCCGCAGCCTCGTCCTCAGATTCTCCAGCTCCTCTTTCTTAACAGGCTGCGGTGGCGACTGATCAGCTGCCGCTCCGCCACCATTGGTGGGACACACATTCCTGCGCAGGGTCGCCGACATTGCGGTGGGGCAGACCTGCATTCTCTGGAACCTCCAAGATTTGGAGAACGGGACATCGAAATAGTGGAGAGGCGGCCTGGTTTTAAGCGAAATAGCCGTCATCTTCAGGAAATCCTCCACGTCGGATCGCCGTATCACCCTTGAACACGCCATTAATTCTCCAGAGAGGAAGAAAATTTTGCTTACACGAACCACACGCAATGATTTCTTCTTCTTCCTTTTTTTTTTTTTTAAGGATCGTAATACTAATTAGGATTTCATCTCTCTGTTTAAATAGCAGAGAAGAGGGAAGTTTGATATGGAATCGAACGGGGACAATTTGAAAAAAGGGCAAAAAAAATTGAAAAGGACCTCTCTCTTTTTTCATTGAAAAACAGGCTTTTTTGGTAGAAAAATTACTCTAATTTTTTTCCAAAAAAAGAGAAAAAGGGTTGTAGTGAGAAAAAAATCTCAATAAGATAAAAAAAAATTAAAATTGTTTTTTTATCTAAAAAACTTATTTTTTAGTGTCAAAAAAAAAAGAAAGAAACCATTTTTCCAAAATGGCTTAAGGTCATTTCTCAAAATCCCCCTAATCGAACTCTATAATGGACGATTAGTCACAGTCAAAGTAGGCTTGTAAACTTTGATAAATATAAGCATTTGGTGCTATTAAAAAATTTCTAATTAAGGTTTTTTCTTTTTTTTTTCTTTTTTTTTTAAATATGTAAAATGGTAATTATCCTTTAAAATGTTAGGGGATTCCTTCGTTGTCTTAGTTTAAAAAGTAAATAAACAAAAAACTATGGTTTATCGAATTCCAACTCTTAGGTTAAAAATATATATGGAATGATCACTCGTTTTTATTTTTAAAAAAATTGCAAATTATGTAATTGTAAATTTTTTTTATCAAACTGATAAAAAGGACATATACTTAGTGTTTGAGAGAGCGCCTAAAACTAAAATTGTTAGTTTAAAAACTATAAAATACTACACAAAAAGTAATTTTTTTTTTCCTATATTTACAGAGAGTTTCAGTCATATGCTAAACAGATATGCTAAACAAAGATGCGGTCCTCTTGAATCAAACAAGAAAGTCATAAACAACTTTGACCCCGTTAGGAAACTGGCTTTGTTTCGAGCAAGGATATTAAACTCGAAAATTTTTTGAGAATGGTGTTAGAATTTTTTTGAAATTTTCTTTAATTATTTTTCTAAGGAGATTGTTTTGGAAGCAAAACTGAAATTGTATTTGGTTATGATAGTGAAACATAAGCTGAGTTTATAATTTCTAATAACAAAAAGGGCAAAGGATTCTAGAGTATTTTTCTAATTTCAAAAAAAAAAATCTAATAGAAGAATAGAGAGAGAAACAAGGGATTCTGGAGATAGAACAAGAACTCAAGAAATTAAGAAGAAACCCAATAATCTCAATATTCATCGATCGAATTACTGCAAACTGAAGTTACAAACTATCATATATATATATATATGTAAATAATATTAGGAAACTTGATATATAATGGCAAACTATGCGTACTAACATAAACCCTCTTTCTCTCTCTGTGTGTGCAAAGATGACTAAAGAAGTGAGTTAATTGTCTGCACATATTTTCGAAAATAACGCTCGTAATAATTGTGCAAGGTAGAGAAATTTCAGGACTTCAACAAAAAAAAAAAAAGCCTTACCAGTACTTCTCTTCCTTTAGAAAGATTGGACTTCGAAGATTTCTTCCCAAGAAGAAGGTTCTTAATCCATTTTCCAGGAGTTTTTCCCATGGCATGAAGTAGAAACTGAAAATCCTAAAAAACCAAAAACTCAAATCAGATAAAAATACCAAAGTAGCACATGAGAATATAAATATAGGTGCATAAAAAAACCAACTTTACCTGTTTGTGCCGTTCAAATACAGAAAATGCAGGTCCCCAAAATGGATTCAAAACAGGAACCCAAATGTCACAGTTGTCTCCAACATCTGAAATCAAAAACTCATTTCAAGCTTTCCTCAAAACAACAGAAAACAAAGAGTGAATCAAAAAAAGATCTGCTCTGATTAGAACCAAATGTGAACCTAGCTCAACTTAACAACCCAAAAACTTCAAAAAAAAAAAAACGCACTAATTATTTAAAGATCCACAGATGAACAAGAAAAGAAAAAAAAAAGGAACTTGAAGACGTCGCAGAAGAAATAATGGATGCCGGAGAGACAAAAGAGGAAAAGAACAAAAGAGAAAGAGAGAGAGAGAGTAAAATAAGGAGAAAAAAAGATACCTTCAACGAGGAAGAGAAGAAGAGCGAGGAGGTTTTTTTTTTTTTTTCTTTTTTTTTTTGAGGACTGGGTCTGCTATTGTAGACTGACAAGAACTGTTGACGCACCTGAAAAACTTTGGTAAAAAAACGAATCTTCGTATTTATTGACTCAAACCTTTTTATTTTCTCCTTGATTTATGGGGAAATGGATTATTATTATTCGAATTAGTATATTATTATTGTCTAGGATGCCATCAAAGTGACGTCATTTTTGATGGGTCCCTTGTTGTTTACCTCAAGAGCTACAAATATGAGGCCACACTTCTGTAACCCTTGTCGGTTATGGTTGGTCTTGCGTGTCCTCAGAAACCAGGTTTCGGTGAATTTGGTTGGCTCCTTTTAGGGTTTTATTTTTTTTTTAGGGATCTTCTGTAAACCAGTGTAGGGCAAGCCAATTGTGAAATTTGGTTAAAATTATTTTTTTTTTACAAATTTAATGGTTGAATGACAAAAATTTGATTAAAATCAAAAATGATTTTTTTTTATAAATTCGATTTTTGAAAGACAAATTCCTTTTTATAAGTATTTTTTCAACTACCACAACAAAAAAATTGCCTTCCTTGTTTTTTCAATGGTGATAATGATAAAGAAATAAGGAATTCTTCATCAATAATTCAGTAGAAGAAAATACTTCTTTTTTAAGAAATTTGTTGGAAAGAAGAAAAGGAAAGAAAAAGATGGCTGCCAAATCAAAGCAAGATTGAAATTCTTTGTTAAAATGAAATGTCATCTAACACAAATCAACATCTTGTACCAATAATTTGGATTAAACCAACAATTAATCAATAATACTAAAAAAATTATGAACCCCACAAAATAAGCAAGTATGAAAACAAGACTGAAGTAATAGATTAACAAGGTTTTAGCATTTAAATGAGTATCTCATATTTCCTCCTAATTTGAGGGAATTATATTACATGGAAAAAAAAAGAGTTTACTCCTATTAATTTGAGAGTTTAATTTCTCTTTAATACAAATAATCTATTTATCTTCTGTTATGTTAAACGATCATAGTTTTTTTGTGTCTTTAACTCTAAACATTTAACGTTTTTAACTGACCACAGGTATCATATGATGTGTAGTTCAAGCTCCCTTCACTAATATCGAGCATGGATTCGGGACCTGGCGAAAGCATGGGCTTAAGTAAGCATAACTTCACTAACACATCATTTATTTATAGAGAAATTTGATAAACGTTGTCTTTTGAGACTTATTTTCTATTAATATTGTCACACATACTTATTTATGATATAACTTAACATATAATATAAATGATAGTGTATTATAAACTTTTCCAAGTGTCACAAAAATAAACATAACTTTTAAAAATGTGGCATAATATATAATTTTCTCCTTTTTTTTAGGTGCCAAAAATACCCACCAAAAACTATTAATAGCTGTAAAATTATATAAAATTATATAATTGAAAAATATAATAATTTAACGGAATTTTATCACGCATGGTACAACGTTGTATTATAGTACTACATTTGTATTGTATTCACCAAGTCATAATTTGGTATATATGGTCAAAAACCAATGACATTTATATAGCATAAAAGCATATTTCATCACAACTAAACCTTTTTGATGAATTCACATAAAATTAAACTGAAGAATATGCCATGCGTACAAGGATTATTTTTTGGCATGTATTAGGTAAGCAACATCATATAAAACAATCAAAAAAAATAAATTTAATGATTACATGATTAAAATCAATAGTGTACCAATCACCCAAAAAATCATGTCATGTATAATTTGCTTGTCAAATGCTCACAAAAATGAGCGAGGAAATCAGCAAAATCAAAGGGACTTTCTTCTGCCGACAAGGGACGTTTTTAAACTGTTTGAATCTATTTAAAATTTTTCAAATAAAGATAAATACTTACCGAAAAGTTATTTTTGAAATACCCAGATGAGAAATTGCAAATAAATAAATGAAGAAACTAATGTTGAGGTCAGTATGCTGAAGTGAAAGGCATTTAATGATAAGTTTCCATTGTCCACCGTCCATATCTATTATAGCATTCAAGTATCCTAGGGTAGAATCACACTAATGTCAAAACCAACGAAACATTGAAACTCTCTCTCTCCTTCAAATCAACTGTCAATTCTCTCATCAGCTGAACGAAAAACAGAAAATGAGAGGGCAGATATATAGAGAAACAAACAACAAACATAAATATCGAATATATATAACCCCACGGCAGCAATCAGGAGAGAAGAACCCAAAGAGGGCAGGAAATTGCTTAACAAGAAGTCAAAAGAAAAGAGGAACATAACAAAAACTATCCCCTCCAGAATAGCCAAGCAGACATTAATTTAACCATGGTCAATGGAACTTGTTTCAGCAACAAAAAATAATAATAATAATAAATAGTGGTACATGGAACTTGCACTAAAACATATTATCAGATTCAGAAGAGCCATCAGGTCTGAGAAAACTAGTCCTCAGACAAAGACACCAGAGGGGGAGGTAACTTGTCTCGATTGACTGTGATAGGGGTGGGACCCACGGAATTAAACAACAACAATTTGACTGATTTGTTTTTTTTATATATATATTTTTTATTTGGATATGATTTTTGAGGTCATACAAAAGAATGGCACGAATTAACACGTTATCCTCTTAAAACTTGACCGAAGCAACACACTTATAGGCATTTAATATGCAGCAACCATAAAGATGGGATTGAAAATTTATAAGATTCTTGTGATACAAGAATTATGATTTTTGTATTATCTAAAAAGTCAATCTTATGAGATTTTTTTACCTTATTTTGGATAATTAGAATCTCACTCAACATAATAATATTCATATTCTTAAAAATCTCAAGACAATAAAAATCTCACCTCTTTTTCAATCATGATAATGATGATGATGGTAATTAAATAAATAATTAATTAATAATCTAAAATACTATTAAATAATTACAATATTGTCATAATTTAATATTATTATTTAATGTTAATATTAGAATAAAGTAATAATAAATTATTAAGAATTATATTTTTGTTGTTATTTATACTCCTATCAATATGCTATATATCATGTATAGAATATATTTATATAATTATATATTATTATTAAATAATAATACTACTATATATTATTATAAATTAGGTGTTATTATAATATAAAATATTATATTAGCATAAATAATAATAATGATTAAATAATAATATTAACAGTCATTTAAAAATATAATAATATAATGTTAATGTGAATGGAATAATATTAATATTAAATTATAGTAAAACAACAAAAAAAATAAATATAACATAATATGACATGACATTATTTATAATATTGTCATAACTTAATATTATTATTTAATGTTTACATTAATATTATTATTTAATGTTTACATTAATATTAAATAATAATCTACTATTAAGAATTTTTTTATTATTTATACTCATATCAATATATTAATATTATGTTTACAATATTTTAATATTAATATATTATTAATAATAACAATATTATATAATAACATTATTATAAATTAACATTTTTATATAATATAAATACAAATATTATATAAAAATAACATAATAATTTGATAATAAATAATAATTTGGTAATAATAATAATAATAAATATAATATCAATATCATCATCAGCATCATCAGCATCATTATCATCGTTGTTGTTGTTCTTATTATTATTAGTGATCATGACAACAATAACAATGGTAATATCAATATTTAGTAATATAATTATATTAGAATAATTATCTTTTTAAAAATATGAATATAAACATTGTATTAATATAAAAATGTTAATGGAAATGCTTTTAGAAAGATAATCCAACAATTTTTTTGGTCAACTATACAAGATTCTTATGCACAACTAAACAAAATAATTTATTATTTATAGAAATATAAAAGACAATTCATGTGTACAAACCAAACATGATAATATTGATTTCTTAGGAATCATATCGTTTACTATCATTTTTCTAGGAATATGATTCTTATTGATTATTACATACCAAACATCCCCTTAATGAATGGATCGGACTTGATGTAGTTTTTGGAGATAAAGCACGGTAAAAACATGGCACGTTAAAGACCCCAACATAGGCACGATGGCACAAGAATGGGACGGTGAGAGTTGCTCTTTTATCTGCACAATCCATTTTCTTATTTTTTTTAGAGTATTTATAATTTCCTTTTGAGACTAATAATGTATTTCTTATTTTTACCAAGATTTTACCTTATTTAAGGTTTTTCACGGTAAAGTTTTAAAGGGGTAGGTTTTGTTTTGAAGGGATAGTTTATTTTTTAATAATAAAACACTTTTTTTTTTTTGGTTTATAATACCAAGAAACACTTTTTATTGGACGCAATTAAGGCCCGTGGACATTAAGAATACAGAATGAATGCATAGGTATGTATTGGTCGTGAGTCGGATTTCACAACGTAAATGATAAATAAACCGGTATAATTATTAATTTAGCTAGTCTGAAAACTGGCGGCGGCACTAATAGATCCAATATAAATAGACTAAACCGGCACAGACTGCCAGTAAAATACCCTACCCTAGAAACTCTCCCACTTAAATTTTTCCACTGTTTTTGCGATTGCAAAAACATTTGACCCCCTCAAGACAAGCTCCTGAATCTGGTCATACTCGTTTTTCGATTATTTGTTGATATTTGGGTTTGGCCCGTTTAGGTCATGTTTCCGACTTTCTGCACCGAAGTTGAACTCCAAACAACTTAAGAAGTATATGGTGGGCTTTATAGGCACTGTCTTGCAGGCCATTTGTTAGTGATTGTGAATTTGAATCATGTCGTCTGTGGCCATTAATTTTCCTCAGCATTGTTGCCCAATACTGACATCCTCACTTTTATTTACTTCCTACGAAATCACGGTTCTAACCTTTTTTTTTTTAATAATTCTAACTATGTTTTTAGTTTTAATTAAAATTTACTATTTGATATATTGTTAATTCTAATCTTTTTTCTTTTATTCAGTTCCAACCTGTCTTGAGCTCTTTTTTTTTTTTTTTTTTTTATTCAAATCAACTAAAATCAATGTTTTGATAAACTTATCAAACATAATCTCTAACCATAAATTATGATTCTAATCAATATTGGTTATCACCGCTTTCCAAACAGATACTAAATATAGTTCCAACTAAAACTATAACAATATTTTTTTTTTACAAAATTTGAATCAAAATATGATTAGAGATAATAACTATAAAATATAGTTCCAATTGGTCATAGAAATCAATAGCTAGCGAGTTGTAAGGCTTAGACATGCCTAGTTTAGTTACAAACTCTGTGTAAGAGTATCTCAATTCTCATGTGCGGTCTCCATGACTCACGTGTGGATTTTTTTTAAAAAATGATCATAAACAACGGGGGGAAAGTGGAAATTGCTATAACGTGACAAGATTAATTTAAAATTAATCTTCCTAATCTAACCTAATATGCACATGTATGTTTTGTTTCTGGTTCTTCGTTATATAAAACTCCTCCAAAGGAATAGGCTTAAAAATCCAAAATCTATCTAATTATTTTTTAAAATACAATTAAGGTAGAAGTAAGTAAATTCATTATTTTTAAAATTTTTAACATCAGGGTTAATTATGTAGTTTTACCTCATAGTTTTCACTATTTCTTAATTTGTGCATCTGTTTTTAGAAACTACAAATGTCTTTTTTAAATTTAAAAAACTTATTTCAATTTCATCCATTACAGACTTTTCTAACCAAAAAGACATGGAGATAAGATAAAAATATCCTTAATTAAACCAAATTTATTTATAAAATATATATTTTTCTTGAGAAAAATTTTTAATAAATATTTTAAAATTTTAAAAGTCATAAAACTTAAGATTTTTTTTAAATTAATTTTTATTCTAGGATTTTTTATGTTTTTAATATATAAAATATATTTTATAGCTATGTAAGGATAATTATGTTTTTTTTTTGTGCAATTTTTTTGTATTCATATGGATAAAATTGAAGTAAGTTTTTAAAATTTAAAGGATACCTTTATAGTTTTTAATAACAAAATGACAAATTAAGAAATAATTAAAGCTAAAAAGTATAATCATGTAATTAACTCTTTAAAATTATCTCAATATATATATGTATATGTATATTTTTGGTAATCTAAAGCCTCTTTCCTATAAGCCATATTCCATTACGGGGACGTGTGAGAAATACATATATTAAATAAAATAGCAGACAACCTGCTCTTGAATAAAGTCGATCGAGTCTCTCAACATGGATGATCTCACTGTAAAGTTCCAACTTTCGATTTCTTTTCTGACAATGTGTTGTAATTTTCAAGAGGCAAATCATGTGCAGCTCCACTAGAGGGAAAATACCCTTTTGTGCAAGACGTTAGTGGGACAGAAAGCTTTTAAAGAATTTCCTTTCCTTCTATCCAGTTCTGTCCCAAAGTTGCCCTGTCTTCATCTTGTTATGATCAGAAACATGCAAGGGCATATGATATCTGATCATTAGACCTGACTGTTAAATAATTTAAATGATGCCTTGAGTTGGGTCGCAATTTGTTTGGTCAGATGTCATTTTATTTCAAACATAATCCATTCATAGACCCTCTGATAACAATATCTACCCAAAAGAGGCAGAGAATAACTTTTTCAGTTTTTCCCCGTGATGTAAAAGACTAAATTCTATTAATCTTTTAACCATTAAATGCTATTATATATGAGAACTTTATACTAAAATAAATCTTTATTTTACACTATAACGGTTATAAATTTGACATTGAAACTTGGTTTTCGATACTCTCGTTCACAATTCAAAGGCTAAACTACTTTTCCTTGCCAAACAATATATATATATATATATATATATATATATCACATATTAAAAACTTTAAAAGACTATTTTTCACACGTGTTAAGGAAAGATTAATAATTATGTACTACACGAACAATAAAGGCTCTGTTTGTGCAGTTCTGATAGATTAACGTAAGCATCAAAACACAGTGCAGTTAATTCTGGGTGTTACATTAAACGAGGGAGACAGAGAATGCTTGTTCCCTTGTGCTGGTTGGATATCATAATCAAGTTTGTCTTTTGCAAGAAAATTAAATATTGATATTATTATTGTCCCCAAAATGCTATGACCAAAGAGGAGTACCTACAGCTAAATAAATACAAATATCTAGCTGGAAGAATAGTGCCCATTATTAATTAGCCAATTATAATATAATAAGCACAAAAAAATAAAGATTAGGTGGAACAAACTCCTTATCTTACTGAAAACAATTTGCATGGCCACCGCATGAAGAGCACACTTCCAAAAGTCTCTCTCTCTCTCTCAGTCACCGACACAGACCAAAAATAGGATCAGTACACTAGAGGGGCATATTTGTAACTCCATTTTGGATTTAGACGACCGTTATTTTAGGTGGACACAGATGTGAGAGGCATTATGGTCATTTCATGGGTAGCCGGGGTCGTGATTTCTTGAGCTTAATCAGGACGCTCACGTGCCTTTGGCGCGTCATATTGAGCTGTACCATAATTAACGTGGTCAATATCGAGGCTCTTGCAAATTGCAGCCTTTGATCCAGATCTTTAGTTGACTTGGACTTAAAACAGTGACAAAGTCAGAGAGATCTACGGCCTAGAAAACCCATCTAGGATTTAAAATAATAACCCCTGTAACGTACGATCATGATTGCCTTGCGCTGAAGGTTTTGGACTTGCTTACATTTGCTTTGAAGCTCTGATCTTTCTTCTTTGCATATTTTCGCTTCATTCCTCAAAAGGGTTCTCTTTCTTTGTGTTGATTAGCTTTTCATCATAAATTTTCCCACTTAATCATTTCTGAGCTTTTAGCCACTTTCAAAGAAAAAAAATCATTTCTTGCATTACTAAAAACTTTCCTAGGCTGGCCCAGATCTTTTATGCTCCAATAGCTTTTCTTGATCTTCCTGTACCGTGCGAAATCAATACCATACATTATTCTTTTTACATGAACTCACTTGGTGGAGCCTGTTTTTGTCCATAAATATGGTGGATGATTTTGTGCTTGATGGGTCTTGATTCTTTTTGTCGTTTTGGCCTTTGTCACCTTTTGAGTAGATACTAGATGATATACATGGTTAGCCAAAATCAATGTCTTTTGGGATCTAAATGAGTGAAATTTGAGGCTTATTTTTGAGTTCCACCATCAAAATGAAGATGGGAAATTTCTGGCTTTTTTTCTTCTTCTTCTTGATTTCTACAAGCATCCTTGCTTCGTTCACTCCAATCTCAGCAGCCCAGTTGACACCAAGTGAAACCAGAATTCTCTTCCAAATTCAGAAGATTCTAGAATACCCTCAAGCCCTTAACGGATGGACAAACTGGACCAACTTTTGTTACCTCCCTTACTCTTCTTCTCTCAAGATTGTTTGCCAGAACAATCACATAACAGAATTAACCATTGTGGGAAACAAAACCTCACCTTCTCACACCTCAAAACCATCTTCAGGCTATTTTTCTCCTCCCCAAACTCTGTCCAAAACCTTCTCATCTGACTCTTTCTTCACAGTCCTGACAAAGCTTTCAAACTTGAGAGCTGTGTCTCTGGTGTCGCTAGGCTTGTGGGGCCCTCTACCAGGAAAAATCAACAGGTTGAAGTCACTTGAAGTGCTAAATATAAGCTCAAACTTCCTCTACGGAGAGATTCCCTCCTCTGTCTCTTCAATGAAGACACTAAAAAGTCTTGTCTTGGCAGATAACTTGTTCAATGGGAGTGCCCCAGATCTTAAAGGCTTGACCTTGCTTGAAGATCTAAACTTGGGATACAACCACCTTGGACCGGAATTTCCCTCGTTGGGAAATAGCCTTGTGAGTATAATCTTGAGGAACAACTCTTTGAGATCTGAAATCCCTTCAAAGATCACCAGCTTTGATCAGCTTCAGCTGCTTGATTTCTGTTCCAACCACTTTGTGGGGCCCGTCCCGCTTTCCTTGTTCTCTATGCCTTCAATTCAGTTCCTCAACTTGGCAGGAAACCAATTGAGTGGAGGCCTCTCAATGAACATAACTTGCAACGCTAAGCTCAAGTTTGTTGACGTTTCACACAATCTTTTGATAGGAAAATTGCCACCCTGCATCGGGTCAAAGTCGGTTAATCGGACGGTTCTCTATTCATGGAACTGTTTGTCAACCGCATACATGAGATATCAACACCCCTATTCGTTTTGTCATAAAGAAGCACTTGCTGTTAAGCCACCAGGAAGAAGCAAAAAGGAGGAATCCGACACCAAATTAGGATTTAAACTCGGTATTATAGGAGCTATTGTAGGAATTGTTGTAGTTGGGGGGCTTCTGGTTTTGGTTATTATCCGAAGAAGAAATATAAGAAGAGCTGAAAACACCATGTTTGACAGATCTGCTGCTGATAAAATGTCCCTGCGTAGCCCCTCAAGACCGAACATCGAAACAAGTAAGGCTCTTTTATTTATTTTTTATTTTTTATTTTTTTACTTCTTTTTTCTTGTGAGACTAATTGGCTTGTTCTCCACAGGGCGTGTGCCTCAGACAATGAGGCTACCATCAATTGGGTTAGCACCGTACCGCGTTTTCACATTGGAGGAAATCGAAGATGCAACGAATAATTTCAACCCTTTGAATTTCATGGAGGAAGGGTCTCAAGGAAAGGTAATTGTACATTTGATCATGACTTTTTTGTTCAAAGTTTTTGGACTGAAATGTGAGCATTAAAATTTGATATTCTACAGCTCTACAAAGGTAGGCTTAGAGATGGTTCTGTTGTTCAAGTGAAATGCTTAAAACTAAAACAGAAGCACATTTCGCAAAGCCTGATGCAAAACATTGAAGAAACATTGTCGAAGCTGAGGCACAGGCATTTGGTGAGCGTTCTTGGACACTGCATTGTCACAATTCAGGACCATCCCAATCTAGCAACAACCGTCTTTGTTGTTCTTGAACACATCTCAAGTGGCTTGCTGGGCGAATATGTCACAGGTATGGCTAAGGGAACTGAAGAAGAAAAAAAGTTTTTCTTCAAGTTGAAGGTTGACTGCTGAAAGAATTTGTGCTAATGGCTATATTGGCAGATTGGAGAAAGAAGGAGCTGCTGAAATGGCCACAGAGAATGGCGATTACCATTGGTGTCGCAAGGGGAGTCCAGTTTTTGCATACAGGAATTGCGCCGGGCATCTTTGGGAACAATTTGAAGATCAACAACATCTTATTGGATGATAGTCTTTCAGCAAAGATTGGCAGTTATAATATTCCTTTACCATCTAAGGTTAGCAGTGAAATGAAATGAACACGAAAAGTACTAAAAGTTTACGGTTTCATTGTTGTTATTTTTAAGTGTTGCATTTTCAACTTTGCAGGTCGGCTTGGAGAGTCCTCTGAATGGACAAGACAGGTATTACGATCTCTTCTGTTTTTCCATATTCAATCTTCTTCTTCTAGTGTTATTGCTGCAACAAAATTCTCTTACAAAAACTTCAAATGCAGAGAAAATGGGGAAAAGGAAGATATTTACCAATTGGGTATCATCCTACTCGAAGTCATAACTGGAAAACCAGTTAAATCCTCTACAGAATTGAACGAGATGAAGCTGGAGGTAGCCATTTTTCTTCATTATTTTACCAAAAATAAGTCTGATATATTTCCTCTCCTATAACAAATTTGTTTTTCTCGATTCTTTTACGCAGCTTGAAAGAGGCTTATCAGAATCAAATTTGAAGAATGTTGTGGAATCTACCATTCATGGCTCCTACGCATACCAGTCATTGAAGACAGCAGCCGAAATCGCGCTCACTTGCCTAAGCAAAGACCAGACCAGGCGTCCATCAATAGAAGATGTACTTTGGCATTTACAGTACGCAATGCAAGTGCAAGAAGGATGGAACAGCAGTGGTAACCTCAGCACACAGATGTAGAAAGAACGCTTTCGGCCGAATTACCTCTGTACCCTTGATTTTGCTAGGAACCACATGTTTATTTCTCGCTTAATAAATAAATGTAAATACAACTCGTGTTTACCTTCCTACTTTTCAGAATGTTCAGCTTCTATTCAAGTTTTTTAGTTCATCATCTCTGCTCTCTAGTGTTTCTCCAAGCAATTTTTTGATCAGATTGAATCTAGGATTCACCCATACGTGTATAACAATCAAAAATAGTTTCTCGATCTTCGCATGGTTTCTAAATAGTCCCTTGATCTTCAATGCCAAACCATGAAATTTACGAGAAAGGAAGAAACTTTCGCTTCTATTTTAGCTAATTGGAAGAAAAATACATGACGGGAGATGCAGGACAGTGATACAAAGAGGCCAGACATGCGTCCGTGAAAGGAAAGGCAAGCAAACATTCCACATAATCAAACATCGAAATCGATGTGTTCGGAGCAAAATGGTTTTTAAAGTCTCAAATGTCATTAAAACATGCCATTGCGATTAATCTTTTAGAGTTTCTTAGCATATGAGCAGCATGAGTTAATCAGCGGTCCAACTCTGCTCAACAATCTCGCGAACTCTCCTATTGTATTCTCGCTTGTTCTCGCTAAACATCCGTGCTGCTTCTGAATTCGCTGGAGAGTTTGGGTTTGGGTCGCAGAGGAGCGACTGCATAAAAACAGGAGGTAAAAAAGGGCTTAAACACCATGCAGCATAGCAGAAGCTAAAAAAAATATTGTATTTATCTTAGAATCAGTCACATATACAAGTGTGTGCGTACATGTGTGTGTGGCTAAAGTTAGATGGTTGTAAGGTGAAAACAATCATGCTTCCTCAAGGAAGAGTACAATCTGCATTATTGTAGCTGCCTACAAGGTGATTGCATTTAAGAAGCTGCCGAGCCTTCTGTTTATTTTAAGTGCAACAGGAAAGGTCTAACTGTAACCTAGACAGGGTGGCTTTACAAGCACAGCCTGGACATGCATCAGTAAGTAAAATTTTTCCACTACCAAGCATTCGTCTCATGACAGGGTAGGAAACAGAAGTGTTAACTTTTTACGGGTGCACTGCCCTATCAGAGTCTATAATAAACATAAAACAGGGATTATTTTATCGCATTCACATTAGACATGGCAAATCTCAGTCACTAATACACAAAATAAAAATGAAAAGATGCATGTTTGTACCTGAATAGACGTAAGGATAGCTGCCACATCATATATGGGACTCCACTGATTTTGTAGAATATCCAAACAGATGCTTCCATCTGCATAAACTGAAAAGAAGCACGGAAAGTAAGAAACACCAAGAGGGAAGCAGCTGAACTAGCAACAAAGAATAAACTTTCAACAAACAGGCTATTAATAAAGAAATAACGTAAATGGAGTTGCTCCAATTTTCCCTCCTGCCATCACACTTTTTACGCATTAGAATCTAGTTTGGAATAGTTTAACAGATAAATAAACAACACTGAAGATAATAATGACCACCAACAACGTAAACAGAAAATGAATTTGTTTAAATGTCTGCACCCCTAGATGTATGCATGCATGTTCAAGAAGAAAAAGTCAAAAACATCAAGCCATATGTAGATTTACTTTGAGACTTACTATTAGGATGGAACATTCGAGAAACAAAGCGCACCGTTGGTGGCTTATTTGGATAATCCTCCGTAAATTGAAGTGTCAATTTAAACGTACCTAGAGGATGCAAGGACATACGATTGTTAAGTAAATAAAAGAATAAGTAGCTAAAGTTATAAACTTGAAGTAGAAGAGATAGAATTGCAATATGATTAAAAGTTCTCCTCAAATCATGGCTGGCATGAGACTTGAGCTTACCTCCATCCCATGGAGTATCATCAGGTCTGCAATTGAACCAACAAGTACATAAATAACGGAATATAATTTCATCTAAATCATTAAATGAAGATAAAGGAAAATGCACAAATGTTTTATTTGTTCCCAAAACCTACCCGAATATAACAGCATTCCATAGCATAATATTATTGTCTTGAGGGGCTCCACTTATACCCGCTGGAGGATCTTGTTGCAACCTCTTGAAATCCCTCATCAGTCTCTTCCTTGCAGGAGTCGACATCCTCACCGCTAATAGGATAGATAAAAAGCCAGTCAAAAACATGTCATTTGTAAGAGTTCAGGCAAAGTAAACACAAATACACACACAAAGCAATCAAGCAAAGTTAGTGAACACACATTTGAGGTCAGTAAATTAATTGGAATTAATGTACTGCAATATACCGAGTAAAAGTTTCAAAGAGGTGACATTCAAATGAATTGAAGTTGAACTATATTTCATAATACCCTCAACTTGGCAAAGAGCCAACATCTGCAACTTAAATTGCATCGAATTTCAACATTATGCTTGACCGCTAAGTGGAAAGTTGGCTACACACATACCATTGAACTGAAAAAAAGAGAGAAATTATAAAACCTTCTATTATTTAAAAAAAGGTGCATTTTGACTCTTTGAGGATTGAAAGCCGATTGATTTAGATCGCAAAAGGAAAATCCTATCTCATTGAGCTCATAGTTATAAACTTATAGTCATTGAACTGAAAAAAAGAAAGAAATTATAAAACCTTCTATTATTAAAAAAAAAAACGTATTTTGACTCTTTTGAGGATTGAAAGCCGATTGATTTAGATCGCAAAAGGAAAACCTATCTCATTAAGCTCATAGTTATAAACTCATAGTCAGCATGTTCCGAAGCACAAGACAAAAGGCAGAACTAGCACCACTTCACTTAGATTCATCCTAATCTTCATCAGATAATGGAAAAGTTGATTATACATATAACATTCAGCTCGTAAAAAAGACAAAAATTATAAAACCTTGGATTTAGAGGACCAAATTTGGATGCACCTAAGATCAACCACATCACAAACTTTATATTTATTTTTTAAAAAAAAAAAAAAAAAAGAAGGCACTTTGACTCTTTGAGGATCGATATCTAATTGAACCAGTTCGCAAAACAAATATCCCATCTAATTGAACTCGTAACTTAGAGTCAGCATGTTCCTATAGCACAAGACAAAAGGCAGAACTGGAACTACTTCACTTAGATTCGCCCTAATCTTCATTACACAAGCAAAAAACCTAGATCTGAGTTCCCAAATCGCCAAAATCCACCAACAAAAACTTAGGGTTTCATCTTAATTACACGACACCGACATACAAGGTCTCCTTCATAATCAAATTGCAGATTAAAAAAAAAAAAACACACACACACACACACAAAACCAAGGAGCAATCAAACCAAAAAAAGAAAAAGAACAAAATTGGAGAGAGAAAATCGCAGCATAAAAGGCCTTACCTAAAATCTAAAGCGGCGAGTAGGCTTCAAACTCTTGGAAACGGTAGCTTCGAAATCGCAAACAAGACGAGAGAAAAATTTTCCAGCTCACGATTTTCCCGAGAAAAAGAGAGAGAGAAAAAGAGAAGAAGACTGTGTCAGAGAGAGATTACCATGGTCAGGAAAAGCAGAAACCGATCAGAGAGGGAGAGAAATTTAGAGAGATTTTTTTTTTTTTTTTTTTATATATTTGGGTTAGGGATTGAAGAAAATCCAACTTATATAGAGGGAAGAAAGGTTTTATTGACAGACTTTAGTCAGCGCTTAAATTCGTAATTATTTATGTGTAAATCAAATTTTAATCTACCACCACTAATATAATTTTTTTTGTTAAAAAAATTGAAAAGTTCAAAAAAATGGGAGAATTCGATTATTGGGTTAAAAAAAAAAAGCGCATTTTAAACGGCTAAGCTTTAATTGATTTTTCCTTTTGGGTACAGCTTTGTTTTTTTTTTTTGACGGTTTAAAATCGTAAGTGCTTTTAAACTATTTTATCTTAGTTTTTTTGGGTAAATAACATTATGGATTTTTTTTTTATTTAAAAAAAATGAAGGAACATTTGAAAAGCTTTCAAGTTCATGTTCCCTTAGAAAAAAAAAAAAAAACGTTTCATCCTAATGTTTCGAATCTATCCAGAACCTTATAAAAAATAGTAGTGGTTCCATTCTATTAGAAGGAATATTACGTGTCATTGATGCATGGACTGGTTATGTATGTGGTTGTGCTGTTCTATCAATTGTATTTTGATTCTATTTTTGAAGAAAAAGAACGAGAGTGATTAGAAAATGTAGTAGGTTCTGTATAATTGAAATCGATGCATACAACAGGTGAAAGTTTTTATATTATAATAATAAAATTTTACAATATAATAATTGAAATAAATAAGTTATAATGATTGTTGATGCTTACTGTGTTCCAGTGTCTATTCAACACCGTGTGCGGCTGTGCACGGTTCAGCTCTTCTCGGTTCGTCTCTGTCCTGTCAAGCGTACCTTCAACAAGAGAAGGGACGCTTCGAAGATGAGGATAAGGTGTCAGTCAATAGACAAGGGCTCTTCGATGCTTAAGGCAGGGGTTGCTTGGCAGAGAACAGGAGCTTGTTAGGTGGGAAGGAGTCTCTCTCTAGAATACAATAAATGCATCATATTTATAGGCTACCACTTGAACCGGGTGTCAGGTGGGTGTTGCCCACAACTTAGGTGTCACGTCAAAGCGTGTTAGGCAGTAGGTGACAAATGTCACATCCCCCCGTCGATGGATTGGATCCCATCGGACGGTGAGTTATTTGTTGTTTGCTGGCCTGTGGTGGCGAGTAGTAGTCTGCCTGCGAGTGAGGTTAATCACACCCGAGCTAGTACATGATCCGAGGTGGCAGCCTGCCCAGGGTGCGGCCTCGGGGGCCTTGAGAAGCACCTCGGATGGAACGCACGTCGTCACCGGGGTCGGTAGCTTGCTCCTTGGAAGGTCTGCCGAGCTGTTTAGCTGACCATCGAAGTTTATCTTATCGACAGCAGCGTCGGGCTCACCCTCAACAATAATGTTGTCAAACAGAACCAACATTTGATTTTTTTTTTTTTTTTATGCAAGGAGAGGTTATATAGTAAACATTTTTTTTATTTGTTTACCTTATTTTGGCTCAAAATACCTCAAACAATTTACTTACTAATTCACCTTATTCAAAACAACAACAACAAGAATAATAATGGAAGAAAAACCAATGCTTATTTATTATTATTCACATTCACATGCATTAAAGGGAACAGAGTTGTGGATGATTTTTGTTGATTTGGAAAGTCTTGAGCAGTGTGTTCAATTATTTCCTTTGAGACTATTATCAGATTGGATGAGAATATTTTGGTATTCAACATGATGAATTTGTCCACTTCACAAAGAAAAAGCAATGGAAGATATTTGAGAATATTTTTATGATTTTGATTCCTTTCAAACTCATATGCTTTTTTTACTTTTCTACCTTTCTAGTGAATATAAGCGGGTAAAAAAAAAAAAAGAACTAATGCTTTTAGAATAAAAGGGTTTGCGAAAAAGAATAAAAAAAACAGAGGGAAGGTGTTTTGTTTTCTTTTTTTCTTTTTAAATTTTCATGCTAATTTCTTCGGAAGCTTGTTTGTTCACTCTTCAATTTTGGTTCACCTACACTATAGGCGGATTTTTCCCCCAAAAAAACTGAAAAAGTGTGACATGCGTCCTTCAAAGGCCAAGGGAATGAGATGGAGGTCAAAAATCAAACCCTTCGATCTGCCAGGATGATACCACCAGAGGACTCTAATGCATCGAGGTTGAATCAATGATGAAGATCAAGATTGAGGTTGATAATAAACGTATTCCAGAATTGACAATATGATAACGACGTGACATGTGTTTCAAATTCTAGAAAAATCATTCAAAAACATCGGATTTTCTTAACCTTTTATGAAAAAAGAGATCCTTAAATATTCCTAAAAACCCTAGAAAAAAGAGGTGATGAAGTATACCAATTGGAATGGACATGAAGTATCAATTTGATTGCCCGCTGCGCTTACCAAAAAGAGCAATTAGTTTCATATTTGGGATGACCACCTTTCTTTTACTTGTAATTTCCCTTTTCGTTAATTCGTCAGACTTGAGCGTTAGAGTGCCTTATGCAAAAAAAACCCCTAGCACCTCCAAAGAGCAGCGTGACTAAAGAGGTGGAATACGGTGAACTAGGTAGAGAGATGTCAAGTAATCCGCCCAACACAAAGAGAGAGCCCCTAAGAGTCCTGCGAAAATAAATAATTTTTTGTTCTTGATTGGGTATTGTAACATGTTAGTTCTAAGAGACGAGGAGAGAAGTTTTGTTGGTGCTACAACTTGAAAACATTATATCAACTCTACTGAAGGGAGTACAATTGTTTGTTGTATTGTTGGTGTCTTCTTTTTTCTTTCATTTTCTTTTCTTCTTTTTTTTTTTTTTTAATTTTATTGGATGTTGGTGTCCTTTTTGTCTAAGTGGGGCCAGCATTCCCTGTGGAGGCCACAACCGCAGACGAAGGCATCTGAGTTACTAGCATCACTACTTTTTGCTTCAAAACAAAATGCCCTGTAGATAAGGTGCACACTTACAAAAATTGAATAGATTACCAGTATGTATGCGGATCTTCATTCCTTCATATCAACTTTGTGTTTGTCAAATCTTAGGCCCAACATGTTGTCTATTGTCTGCCGGTATTTTTGTCACTCAAGATAGGCAATAATAATTTCGTTTTCATAGTGTTAGTGGTGAAAAGATGTGTTGAAATTCCATTTTTGTTGACACCTCTCAAAGCAAAAGAAAATTACTTTTGTTTCGTTTAACAACGTTGATAAAACTTATTAGTTCTAACTACTACAGTATAAAACAAAAGTATATATTGCATTGCTCAAAATGTTTTTTTAGATGAGGACGTTTGTAATATAGAAAAAATTATCGAATCCACAGAGAAATGGAATTTGAAAATTTTCGGTCTAAAATGGCAAGAGATTTTTCAAACAAAACTTAAAAGAAAACACATATTTTTAAACAATTTTAAATAAAATTTTAAAGCATCAAATTAAAACGGTAAACCTTAAAGAATCACATGTATATTTCGTAACTGGTATAGAATTTTAACTCTAATTATAAATTATTTAAAGCATTTGATTTATTCTATTTTTCTTATTAATTGCGAGCATTTTTATTTTTTTTACAAGTCAACCTAAAGCAATAATATAGCAAGCTATAATGCAGTAGAGGTTTTCCTATAAAAAGTAATAAGATAATTATCTCTTACTCATGATTTGGTGTACTAATTATGAAAACTATAACTGCTATTACTATAATTATAATATTAATTTTTGAGATAGAAAAGATAATAATAAATCAAAATTATTATATTTAAATAGAATAAATTTCACATTAATTTATGAAATATCTAAAATTAACAACACAATAAGTCATATTATAGTAAAAGACATTCCATAAAATGAAGCATTATTTCATTATTATTAATATTAATTATGCAACACAATAAAGTTACATAAACAAAAAATGACTGAATTTATGTAAAAATAGACAGCATAACAATACTAACAATAATTACTAAAAACATTAATATATAATTTATTAGATAAAAAATATAAGCATTACAAAACAGATATAGAGTTAAAAACCATACTAATATACTATGCTGACAAGACTATGTTCCTATCTCATCAAACTTTTTATACTAATTTATGTATTATTTTATTATTAAAAGTGAAGTAAGAGGAATGCTAAACAACATATCCTCAAAAGAGGATGCTTCTAAGCTAGAAGCTCACCATTTGAAACAAAAGAGGATAAAAGAAAGGAAGGCCTAAGACGTGAGAAGAATGGCAAAAGGGTGCTATTTATAGTGAAAAATATTCACTATTTACTTATTTTTTATTTACTTAATTATTATTTAATTATTTTTATTCCTTCTAGATTGCTTCCAACATGGATGCAATTGAAAGAAGCTTATTCTTATTCTTTTCTCCATGCTACTATGACTTATTCAACATGTAAATCTGGCATTGAAATCCAGTGTAATGAGCGTATAGGTCGGACACATCTTAGCCCTAGGATACGTTGACTTCGATTGAGGAGCACGGCTCAAAATATGTGAACCTAAGTAAAACTGTGGGCGAGATCTAGAACGTAGGATCTGTCAAGACAAGCTGATTCGATGGACAACCGAACTGCTTCACGTGGGACACATTACACCAAATACAAGATACTTCTAAAGATTCCCTCGACATGTGATAGGCGATCCAACAACTAAGGATAATTCGGCAGTTTGATTGGATGGTCCATAGCTTACCATAAGTCTTTTTTAAAATTTTGAATTTCTTTTGATTTTTTGTACATTTGAGGTACGTTTTTGCATTGTTTTTTCTCTAGATTTCAAATCTAAAATTGATTAATACACTAAAATTAATTATTTTACAAACAAATGCTTATAATAATTTTAAAAATACTTATTTTATAATTTAAACACACAAAACCTACTATAAATAAATAAAAACTTCTAAACTTAACAAATCTTGATAATTTCACACAGAAGTAATATTCAAGACTTAGGAATATTTTTAGAAATTATTAGAAATATAGTAAAACATATTTACAAACACTTTAAGACTCGAAATAAAATTACAACACATTATTTTTATAGTTTTAATTAATTTTAAATTAATTAATTATAAAACACTCAAAAATGACTCTAAAGATTATCAAAAATATGATTAAATATAAAAACACACAAAAGAGCATATTTAGACATACTTATAGACTAAAAGACAAAAATACCAAGTAACACATAAATGCTATTAATTGGAGGATTTAACAAGAAATAAAAATATAAATAAATAACTTAAGCCTTTTAAAATGTATATTTTTACGGTCTCATCAATATGTTGCAGTGTAAAACTCTCACATTCTATAATATTTTAATTTTAACTATATAATTCGAATTATATTCCCAAGCACACTTTTTTCCACCCAAAAAAAAGAAGAAACTACTTTATATAAAGAATATGGTGAACAATACAAAGGGATATATAAAACCAGTCAATTTATACGAGTTGTTTTAGAAATAGGTTGAAACTATAAGTTTATAACCAAATATTATAGTATATGAAAGTTTTATATTATAATAGTTGAAAATTTTGTATTGGAATTGCTTGTCCAAACAAAGCTACTGAATCAACATTTTTTTTTTACAGGCATTGGAGCAACATTTTCGGTATATTTAAAGGAAAATGTCGTGATATAACTCTTGTTGCTAATATGCACGAAAAAACATGTCCTTGCTATTCTAACCAAGTGGTTTAATGAGAATTAATCAAAGTTTAAAATAATAAAGTGGGACTCCAAATCCCCAACCCAAAGATTAAAAAAAAAAAAGAAAAAGAAGAAGAAGTGACTTTGATAAGTGTGCCAATGTGTCAGATTTTTCCCACAATTTTCGTTAATATTATGTGATGTTTTATTTATTGGTTTGAATAAAAAAAATTATTTTCATTTGATCCATTAGTTTCAGAAACATTAATTTAAACCGTTTATAATATAAAGTTTTTAAATTGATACAATGCAAACTAAAAAGCATGTAGTAAGAACTCTCACATCATGTCAGAGTATTTAAACTTATTTTTTATTTCAAACTAATTTGTTAAATACCTTTTAAATTTAAAGGGTTTTAATTAAACCTAACAATTCAAACATCCCATATCTATTTGGCATCGTGGGTGCAAACAAAACTAGAAAACTGAACTTTAGACAGTGTTTTTTGGCTCGGTTTTTACGATAACCTTGTGATTTATAGGGTGTTTGAAAGGGTGGTAAAAATCGTTGGTTAAAATTACTTTAATTATAGCATGTAAAAACTTTACACTATAATAATTTTTTATTATTATTGTAATATATGAGGGTTTTATATTGTTTATATTTAAGTTTGTAAGAAAAATCACTCATAACCACTTAGTTTTTGATGCAACAAGTAAGGTAAAACAATTCTTAATTGTCAGAATAAAAAATAAAGCAGTTGATTCAGCGACACAAGGCTGCAATAAAGGCTCGGTGTCGTTACGTTAATAAAAAATGGCTTGTTGGTGTTTCCAGAACACCCCCGATCCCCCATGAAGCACGACGTCATAAAGCTTGTGGCCGACGGGTTCTACAAAAGAGGCCCTCTTCTCCTATTATTCCAACCGTTAATCTGCTTCTCTCTGACCTCACAGATTCACATTCCCTCCTCTTCTCAAACCCTGCGGTAAGCTTCGGTCCGCTCCGTAAGGCCAAATGCTCCACACCCATTGTTAGAGAATGCCAAGTAAACCCAGCCACCTCAGCATCATATCCTAAACTCATGGACGGTTCAACAGCTCCACAAAATCATCCTCAAGATCTGGTGGTTACAACTAGCCCACAAATCTCTCAAGTCTTTGCAGATACAACACACAAGCAACCAACCTGATTCTTCTCAAGTCTGTTGCAACATCAGAATTTAAATTTTTGTATTTCTCCTTGTAAACCGTACAGTAGTTGTACAACTCCTTGTATAAATGCTGCACTTGTAAATCAATGAGAAAATAGTTCAGAGCATTTTATCTTATATGGTATTAGAGCCGTTTTTCTCCAACGAGTTTTTTTTTTTTCTTCAACATGACTTATGCTTCCTCTCACAACACTTCATCATCCATTGCCACAGTTCCTTCAAACCCAACTCATAATCTAATAACTATCAATGCAGTTGCTCAATTGCCTCTCAAGCTCACCTCACTAAATTATTTTTCTTGGAAGGCTCAGTTTAATGCTCTCTTTTTCGGTTTGGATCTTCTTGGGTATCTCGACGGCACATTTCCATGCCCTGCTGCCACAGTGGTTCAAGATGGTCAAACCATTGCCAATATAGCCTACCTTTCATGGCGACGTCAAGATCAATTGATACTTCATGCCATCTTTGCATCTCTAAGTGAGGCAGTTATTCCACTTGTCTCCTCTGCTGCAACCAGTCAAAAGGCCTGGACTCGCCTTTCTCGTCTTTATGCTAAAAGATCAACAACTCACATTATTCATCTCAAGGACAAGCTTACTATGATCACTCATGGATCTCTCTCTGTGACTGATTTTCTTATTTCTATTAAATAGATTGCAGATGAACTTACTGCTCTTGGCGACCCTCCCAGTGACGCTGATCTTCTAGTCTACACTACTCGTGGTCTCGGACCTGCCTACAAGGAGCTCATCACTGCTATGAGAACTCGAGATTCTGTTGTTCCCTTAGAAGAATTGTTTGATAAGATTATCGACCATGAAACCTTCCTTCTTCAAAATGAAAAACAACACCCCGAACCCAATTCCCCAACTGCATATCTCACCAAAAAATCATCTCCTTCTTATCGATATCCTAAAATCTCTTTGCCTTCCCCTACACCTGGTATACTTCCCAATCCTACAGCTGTCAATAACCAGTACAAAACCAACACCACTGCTACTTTCAAAACCAATGTTGTTGTTTGTCAATACTGTGAGAAACGTGGTCATGATGCAAAAAAATGTTTTAAACTGTTTCCTCAGCTTCGGTCTCAGCGTCCCTCTGCTAATCATGTTGCCACCTCCTCCCCACCCTCAAATCAGTGGATAGTCGACTCTGGTGCCTCCCATCATGTGACATCACAGCTGTCCAATCTTTCTCTTCATTAGCCTTATGAGGGTCCTGATGACATTCAAATTGGAGATGGTTCAGGTTTAAAAATAACTCACACTGGCTCTGTTTGTCTTTCTCCTTCTTTTCATCTATCTAATGTTTTGTGTGCACCATCTATTAATCAAAATTTAATCTCAGTTGCCAAATTTTGTCGAACTAATCACACCTCCATTGAATTTTTTCCATCTTATTTTCTCGTAAAGGATTTACGTACGGGGACTCCTCTCCTACGCAGAAAGGCTCGACATGATCTCTATGAGTGGCCAATTGCAGAAGGTGTACTAACCAGCCCAGCCGTGGCTCTTTCTACAGGTGTTTCTACTTCAGCAACTCTGATGATCTGGCATGGGCGTCTTGGTCATCCGTCTTCAAAAATACTTAAACATCTTGTTAATTCTAGTTCAGTGTCATTCTCTTCTTCTATGCCTTCGGTTTTTACCTGTGAATCTTGTTTATGTAATAAAAGTCACCGTCTTCCTTTTGGTGAATCAACCCTACAAAGTACTGGACCACTTGATTTAGTTTATACTGATGTGTGGGGACCTGCTCCTATTCAATCTGTTGATGGTTTTTATTATTATATAATCTTTGTTGATCATTTTACTAAGTATGTTTGGCTATATCCTCTTCATCTTAAATCTGATGTATCTACTGTTTCCGTCAATATAAAGCTGTAGTTGAAAAATTCTTTAAACGGCCTATTATCTCCGTCTACTCGGATGGTGGTGGAGAATATACTGCCTTAAAAGGATTTTTTAAGCACCTTGGGTATTCAACATTTAAAAACTCCACCTCATACTCCGCAACATAATGGCATTGTTGAAAGACGTCATAGGCACATAGTCGACACTGGACTCACACTTCTTTACCAAGCACATCTACCTCTCAAATATTGGTCTTTTGCTTTTCAAACAGCTGTCTATTTAATCAATCGACTTCCCACTCCTATTCTATAGTTTTCCTCTCCTTATGAAAAACTCTTTCAACGCCAACCAAATTACAATAAACTAAAGGTTTTTGGCTGTTTGTGTTTTCCATGGTTGAAACAATATACCTCTAATAAACTTGAACCAAAATCTTCTCCATGTATCTTCCTTGGTTATTCACTTAACTAAAGTGCATATTTTTTCTTGGATCTTACCAAAAACAAAATTTTCACTTCCCGTCATGTTTGTTTTGTTGAAACTGATTTTCCTTTCTCTAAGAATTTCTCCTACGATCCTTCTAACTTTTCTGCATGTGCTTCTAATTGGCATCTACCTGTTACAACAATTCCATTTAGCGTCACGCCCATGTCACCGGCTGCTCAACCAACACCGACGACGACAGCTCCGTTGCATACTCTGCCTCAACCACTCACAGATATCATGTCGTCCTATTCTGCTGGATCAGGTAACTCCACTTTTTCTTCTCCCTCTCTACCTACTGTTTCTACTCTTCCAAATCAACCTCCTCTCCCTAATACCATCATCACTCGCTCTAAAAATAATATTTTCAAGCCCAAACGTCTCTACCAAACTAATACAAAACATCCCCTTCCTGAGTCTATTGAACCAACGTGTGTAACCCAAGCCCTTAAACATATTGAATGGAGGCA
This sequence comes from Artocarpus heterophyllus, assembly GCA_025403435.1. Lineage (NCBI taxonomy): Eukaryota > Viridiplantae > Streptophyta > Magnoliopsida > Rosales > Moraceae > Artocarpus > Artocarpus heterophyllus. Next base: position 23,757,285 of record CM046339.1, read on the forward strand.
AGCCATGTCCAATGAGCTTACAACACTTCTTCGCAATGGCACATGGGAACTCATACCTCCCTCTCCCTCTCAAAACATAGTTGGCTGCAAATGGGTTTTTCGAATCAAGCGCAATCCTGATGGTTCAATCTCCAGGTATAAAGCCCGTCTCGTTGCCAAAGGTTTTCACCAACGTCTTGGTATTGATTTCCATGACACATTCAGCCCTGTTGTCAAGCCAACAACAATTCGTCTTATCATTGCTATTGCCTTATCGAACAACTAGCCACTTCGTCAACTTGATGTCAATAATGCTTTTCTTCATGGGACACTAAAAGAAGATGTTTACATGTAACAACCACCCGGTTTTATTGATCACAATAATCCAAACTTCGTTTGCAAGCTTAGAAAAGCTATTTATGGTCTCAAACAGGCACCTCGAGCTTGGTACACTGAATTACAAGGATTCTTACTCTCCTATGGATTTGTTAATTCCCGCAGTGATGCCTCCCTCTTCATTTATCATAAAAATAACGTTCTTTTTTACTTTCTGGTTTATGTCGATGATCTGATTGTAACAGGCAACAACAAAAACTTTCTTGCAAAATTTTTGCAAGCCTTAGCCAACCGATTTTCTATTAAAGATCTCGGCAATCTTCATTACTTTCTTGGTGTTGAAGTACTTCCAACCAAATCTGGCCTTCTTCTCACTCAACACAAGTATATTCGTGACTTACTAGAACGAACAAACATGGCTAGTGTTAAGGAATGTACCACGCCTATGTTCTCAACTCAATTTCTTCATCTTCATGATGGTTCACCACCAGCAGATGCCACAAAATTTCGTCAAGTCATTGGTGCTCTCTAATATTTATCTCTCACACGTCCTGATGTGTCTTATGCAGTCAATAATTCGGCTCAATTTATGCACTCTCCCACTGAAACTCATTGGTCTGCTGCTAAGCGGGTCCTACGCTACTTGAAGTTCACAATTCATCATAGTCTCTTCCTTAAACATCATCAGCAACCCTGTGTTACAGCATTTACTGATGCCGACTGGGCCAGCAATCGCGATGATCGCACCTCTACCTCAGCATACATCGTTTATTTTGGTGGTAATGCCATTTCATGGTGCTCTAAGAAGCAAAAAACTGTTGCTCGTTCATCCACTGAAGCAGAATACAGAGCTCTTGCATCTTGTGCTGCTGAGGTTCTTTGGATTCAAAATTTACTTCGTGAGATTCATGTTAGCTGCTCTTTTGCTCCGCAACTACTCTGTGATAACATTGGTGCTACGTATCTCTCTGTGAATCCAGTTTTTCACTCCCAGATGAAGCATATCTCCATTGACTATCACTTTGTTCGTGATCATGTGGCTCGAGGATCATTTACTGTCTCTCATATATCATCAAAGGACCAACTTGCTGATGCCCTCACAAAGCCCCTTCCCTCCATTACGTTTCACCAGTTACGATCCAAGATCGGTGTCTCCAATGGGAGCACCGTCTTGCGGGGGCCTGTTAGAGAATGTCAAGTAAACCCAGCCACCTCAGCATCATATCCTAAACTCATGGACGGTTCAACAGCTCCACAAAATCATCCTTAAGATCTGGTGGTTACAACCAGCCCACAAATCTCTTAAGTCTCTGCGGATACAACACACAAGCAACCAACCTGATTCTTCTCAAGTCTGTTGCAACATCAGAATTTAAATTCTTGTATTTCTCCTTGTAAAGCGTACAGTAGTTGTACAACTCCTTGTATAAATGCTTCACTTGTAAATCAATGAGAAAATAGTTCAGAGCATTTTATCTTATACCCATGTCCTCAAAACCGCCTTTCTCTCCGACCCTATGCCGCCACAGTCCTCAACGGAATGTACATGAATCTCCGTCTCTTCCATGATGCCCTCAAGATGTTCGAAGAAATGTCTCACAAAAGCTTAGTGTCGATGAACGCGGTGACTTCTGGGCTGGCGCAAAATGGGTTTTTTAGTGATGCTTTGAATGTGTTTAGGAGTGGGAGATATGGAGATTTTAGCCCCAATTCGGTTACGTTGGCGAGTTTGTTGGCGACTTGTGGAAGTGTTGGTTTTGCCGAGATATTGTATTGTTGGGCGGTAAAGTTGGGCGTTGAGAAGGACGTTTACATCGCGACGGCAGTTTTGAGCGTTTATACAAAGTGTAAAGATGTGGTTTTGGCTGCTAAGGTTTTTAACGAGATGGATAATAAGAATGTAGTGAGCTATAATGCTTATATTTCGGGGCTTGTCCAGAATGTGCTTGACGTGTTGACTGTGTTTAAGCAAATAATGGAAGTTTTGGACGAGAAACCTAGTCATGTTACGTTCGTTTCTGCTATTTCTGCATGTGCTGCTCTTTCGGATATTCTAGTCGGTTGTCAGGTTCATGGGTTGGCAATGCAATCTTGACTGGCGCTTGATGTTATGCTCGGGACAGCTCTTGTCGACATGAATTCCAAATGCGGTTGTTGGCAGCAAGCGAGTGATGTTTTCTTGGAGCTAAACGGAGACCGGAATGTCATGACGTGGAATGCCATGATTTTGGGAATGATGCTTAAGGCTCAAAGCTTGAGAGCTGTAGTGCTGTTCAGACGATTGCTAACTAATGAAGGAGGAATGCCACCAGATTTAGCAATTTGGAATTCGATGGTTAGCGGGTTTTTGCAACTAGGGAAGGGGACCAAAGCGTCCAAGTACTTTAAAGGAGTGCAGTCTTTTGGCATCACACCGAATTCAAAGTCCATCACAAGCTTGTTATCGGCTTGTTTAGGTTTGTCTGCTCTACAAAGCGGAAAAATGGATACGCAACGGGAATCCATATGAAAGTTGATAAGGTCATGGCCACTGTGCTTATCGACTTGTTAATGAAATGTGTGCTTTCTTGTTGGGCAAGGAGAGTTTTCGACTGGTTCAATGTGAAACCTGAGGATCCAGCATTCTGGAACGCAATGATATCTGGGTGTGGAAGAAATGGAGATTATGAATCTGCATTTAAGATCTTTGAACAAATGGTGGGGGAAAAAGTTCAACCAAATGCTGCAACTTTTGTGAGCGTGTTATCTGCTTGCAGTCACGGTGGCCAGGTTGAGAAAGGAATGAAAATATTCAGGATGATGATTAGAGAGCTTGGCCTGAAACCAAATCAAGTTCATTTTAGTTGCATGGTTGATCTTTTGGCTCGGTCTGGTAGGTTAGAAGACGCAAGAGAATTTGTGGAGGGATTATTGAAGCCTAGTTCATCTGTTGTTGCTTCTTTGCTTGGTGCTTGCAAGGCTAAGTTGGATTCTGAGCTGGCTGAAGAAATGGCCGAGAAGCTTTTAAATTAGAGCGAGAGAGTCCAATTCCATTTGTGGTCCTTTCTAACTTGTATGCTGAGCTAGGATGGTGGAAAGATGTGGAAAGAGTTCGAGGAATGATGAATCACAGAGGAAGCAGAAAGTCCCTGGCTGTAGTTTAATAGAAGTGACTTGATAGAAGCATAAATACAAGGTGGAGCCAGAAAAATAAGCCAAGAGGTGCTTAGACTGCTGCCAGCAAGCATGGCATTTCAGAATTTCAAGAGAAGCAAACTACAAATTTCATTCGATTTCAGTATAATTAAAAAAAAAAAAAAAAACCAGTTAGGAGGCCAAGGACGCTCTATGTGGCTTTGCCCGGAGTACATATCATTGATAAAAAAACACTCAAACTTAACTGTTGGTCCCAAAAAAAAAAACACTTTTTTAATAGCACGACTGAAGATGAAAGTCTTCACTGGTTGAGCATCTCTTTCATGGAAAACCCGAAGTAGTCATCGAAATGGTTGGGGGGTTCATGAATGAAGCAAGAAATCACGTCCCTGAGTGTAATGACACCGACAACCTCATTCTCGCCGGCTACGACGTAGATCCTGTGAACTGAATTGGACGCAAGACTGTGGATTACAGAGCCAAGAGTTGAATCAAGTCTGCATGTAATTGGTGGGACTACTCTTCCAGTTTCTTGGCTTGCTAAGACAACGGTGTTCATAAAGTCCTCAACAGTGAGTTTTCTGTAAAAAAGAAGCAAATGAAGTGAGTTGACTAAAACTTGGCCTTTACTATTCTTCAACCAAAATCCGGCGTAAGTCACTATTTTTTTTATGTTACGATTTCATTTATATTTTCCTTACAATCTCCCTCGATATAAAAGATTCATTGTAGAAGTCAATGGCTTAAGTTTCTAACCAAACTGAGGAGGTGAAGATCTACATTCTAATATGCGGGCCAAAAAACAGATGGTGAAAGACAATGAATATTGCAGTTGTCCACAAACCTATTCCAACTATTCCTTTTTCCGTACCTGAAATTGGAGAAAAGCTCGGGTTTAAGCAGCAAGTGTCTGATGTCTCTTATGCTAACATTCCCGACTATCTTCTTCTTTGGCCCCTTCACAACTGGGAGACCACCAATTTGGTTATCTCTCATCCGCTTGAAAGCTTCCAGAACCAGTTCATCGCTCTGGATGCTAATAACCTGGCAAGATTAATTTATAAACTTTGTTAAAAAAATTATTCAATGCTTAGCAAGGAGATTATTATAGTTACCATGGAAAGCCGACCTCATCATAAGGCATGAAAGGGAGTCCGAGGTCGGAGATGGGCAGAGCAGCAATGCAGTCAAACCAATCTCTTCCTTTGCATCCTTCAAGACCCTGAACAACTGCAGATTGTGTAATGAAATTCTTAATATCAGGTTGGCCTGGTTCGATCATGGGGACATTCCTCAACCTATACTTCGATAGTAGAAGTAGGACGCTCAGCATAGAACTTTCTGGGGCTATTGGAATGAAAGGCGCCCACCTGTAGGATTTAAGTATAGACCTCACCTGAAAAGAAAAGCAATTATATTGCATAGATAGATAGTTCACATGATTTTCAATCAAGTGATTCAGAAATGAAATCTTTAGGCAAATGTATGGAGTTATACATACAGTGGTTGACTTGAAGGGTTCCTCTTGCAGCAGGACTTTGTAGAAGTCACCGCCTAAGTTATCCGCAGCCGTGGGAGCGTCCTTTCCCACTCCTTTATCTGCAGCCACACCACCAACCACAGCAGCACCAACCGCGGCAGCAGCTAGACCTGCAACTGCAGCCGGGCCAGTCACTCCCAATGCTACTGCTCCGAGGGTGCCGACGGTGCCTGCGCCGACTCCAGCAGCCGTCGCAGTGGTAGCTGATAGAGTAACAGCAGCAAGCTCAGCACCCTCCAACACCCACAAAATTATAGCAGAGTAATCTATGATCCCTAGGTATCTGTCTCTCCAATCTGAACTGCTTGCATCTGGGTTTTTAACAGGAGCTGACAAGATGTTGCACTCGGAAAGAATCTTCACTGCATCAGCAACAGATGTGTCCGCAAGAATCTCAATGACTGCAAAAAAAAAAAAAAAAAAAAACAAAACAATTAAAACAAAACAAAAAAAAAAAAAAAACAAAAACAAAAAAAAAACTTTTTAGCTATTTGTATATGAGTGCAATTAAATTTGTTTATGGGATTAAGTACTTATTTGTTACCTTTGCCTCCAGGGACTCCTGGGAAAGATGAAACTGGAATCCTTGCAAATGCAGCTGTTAAAGTCTCCTGTAATGCTCTTGGTAGCTTTTTCCTCGATTGAATATTCTCAAAATAGGCATCATAGCTTAAGAGTTTGCAACTTTCTTTCTTCTCTTGTGCTTGTGCCATCTCAGACTAAGGTCACAAAATTCATTTAAATAAATAACAGCAAATTGATTAGCTTGTTTTGTTCCTTCAAAAAAAAAAAAAAAGAAAAAGAACAGCAAATAGTATTTTTCTAGGAATTTGAAGACCTTTGAATTTAGATGTGGGGAAAAAGAAAAAAAAAATTCCCAGTGATTTCTGTTGTCCAATATATGAAGTTCCAGGCAAAGAATTTGTTATGACATTGATCACTACAAAATTCCAGGAGTTCATATTCAAAAGTCTTGAACTTATTCATACCCTTTATAGATCTAAGCGAATAAATATCTAAAATAACAAAAAAAAAAAAAAAGAACAAGAAAAGAGAAGAAAAGATTATATTTGAGAAAAATAAAAAGATGGAACATAGAAATGTTTTTCTGTAATTCACAGGTAGAAAAATGTACATGCACGTGAAAAAATAGAGGAGATGGAACAATTCTTCAAGAATTGGTAAATAAAAATATACCTTTTTAAGTGTGATTCCTATTGATGGAGGACTTGGGTTGTGGTGATGTTCTTCTGAGAAAGCTCTCAGGCCATTCTTCTTTAAAGACGGTTATTCTGGTTTTGCGAGCATGGATTCTCGTTTTGCCATGTGTGCGAACTATACAGACAGCAGGTTCGAACGCCTGCCACTTGTTGATGGCAAAGTGGTTTTGATTACGGATAGGAATCGGGTGGGCCTGGATGATGTCTTGGGTCCGCTGGCTTTGTTGGGCCGTGCTTGATGGAAACGAGGTCCACTAGATACAGGATGTTTATTTGTCGGTAAAAATTACACAGTGTGATCATTTTTTAATAATGAATGAATTAAAATTTGTTTTTATTTTACAAATATTACTTATATATCTATTTTTTAAATTATATATATTAAGAATCTAAAAATATCTTCTAAGTAGAATTTATCATGTTTTTATTTTATTTTTTAACAAATTTTCTTATTTTTTTTTATACTTGAGTCGTTGGAAAAAAATGATATTAGAGAAATATAGATATACTTAATTAATTACAATATAATTTAAACAACAAAAAAAAATATCCATGTCATTAAATTACTTACAATAGAATTTCAAAAAAAAAAAATACAAGAAGCAATAAAAAATGAATGTCATTAACTTAATATAATATTGTTTGTATTAACAATCTATAACATTAGCACACCCTAAATAAGAAGTATCATTATCATTTGAAGTCTTAAAAAATAAATGTCATTAAATATCATTGTCATTATGTATCATTAACTTAATTATATATTAATTATATAAAATATAAGACACATAAAAAGACTTAATAAATACTATTTCATTAACTTAATTACCTATTACCAAAAAAAGAAAATGTCATTACTACTTGAAGTCTTAAAACAATGAATGTCATTACGTATCATTAACTTAATGAAATATTAATTATATAACCTGTAAGACATAGAAAAAGATTTAATAAATATTATATCATTAATTTAATTACAATATCCTAATTTCAATCTATCAGTAAATTCGTAATTCCATAAAAAAATTATCTTTCAGCTGAGGGAATTTTAGAATCATTATTTTGGATACCAATTTAAATTTAAACTACAAACGGCCTAATGTGAGGGATTTTTTTTAAATATAATAATATCATAATCCGTTTAAAATTTTAAATACGCATATTTTAATTATTTTTTTAAAAAACAAATTAAAACTAATAATATGATTATTTAGGTCATTAATGTCTTCATACATATGCATTGGGACATAGAAAGAATATTCATAAATTGGAGACATATTTTAACTATATAAATAATAATAATAAAAAACCTACATGTCTCATTAACCTTATTTATGGAGAATTTTCATATACCTTTTTTTCAAAACTTTTTTTTAGTAACTACCGATAAGCACACACCCGCGCGCTCATTTTTTGTATTTTTAATAAGAACATTTAAAGTTTCTTCCACAATTTAGCTCTACTCATTTTTATTTTGCTAATAGTTTAATTTAGTTAAAATAAAGTTTAATAGAGCATGTTTTAACGAGAGAAAAGTTGTTGGTATGAAAAGTTAGATAACAAATTATTTTTGGGGTATATGTCAAAAAAGTATTTGAGAGGGTTTTATGACAAAAATACATTTGAGAAGAAATTATTTTGGTAAAAAAAATTTTAAGTGGCATAGTTAGGAAAAAATTGGGTCGGATAATCCCATATTTGAGGAAAAAATTTTAATACAAGTATATTAAGGAGAAAGAAGTTGCTTAAATAGAAAAAAATATGAACAAAACTTGGAGGTCACGAATAATAAAATAACATATTAGAGAATGTAAAACAGAATGCAATAAGAATTGATTAAAAAATATTTTGATGATATATTTGTTAAGAAAATTATTTAGTGAAATGGATCTGAGAATATATAAACAAAATAATCATAAAGGTGGGAAGGAATAACAATAAAACACTAAAAATGCAAAAGGAAGGAGGGCAAAAAAAGAAGAGAAGAAAAGATTAAAAATATAACGATAAAAAAGGAAAAAAAATCTCTAAATTAAAAGAAAAAAAAAAGATGAGAAATATAAAAAAGAAGTGGAAAAGAAAAACAAGGGGGACAAAATGTCCCCTCAGTAAAGCAAACACAAAAAAAATGGCAGGGGGAGTTTCATTCCCCTATGGGGGTTTGGTATGCAGTAATCAATAGGAATTATATTCTCGAAAAAATGATTGTAGGGAATATGATTCCTAGGAACCAAGATTATCACGTTTGGTTGCATATAGGAATCTTTTATTAGATTTCTATGAATAATACATTACCGTGTTTGGTTGTACATAAGAATCTTGTATAATTGATAAATAATATATAGTATTAACATTAAATGTATCAATATAATATATTAGTACTAATATTAAATAATAATAATATAAACATAAATAATAAAATAATATTATATATAATTTAACATTAATATTACTATGAATATTAATGTTATTATTATCATTATTATTAAATAATTATTATTTTATATTAATATAATACTTTCTTTATATTATATAAAAATATTAATTTATAATAATCATATAATTATTATTTAACAATACATTAATATTAAAATGTTGTATATAATATATAATATATTGATATGAATATAAATAATAATAAAAATAAAATTCTTAATAATATATTAGTATTTGTATGAATATTAACATTAAATAAAAATATTTTGTTATAAAAAAATTAAATATATTTAGTTATATTTTATATTTATAATTATTATAATAGTATTTATATAATTTTATATTGATATTACTATGAATATTAATATTATTATTATTATAATATTCATATTGATGTTATATTATTATGTTTTATTATTAATTTTATTATTATTCTTATTATTAAATTATAATTTTATATTGATATAATATTTATATCTATATAATATATTAATATTAATTTATAATAATAGTACAAAATTATTTTATTTTATTATTATAGTATTAATATATATTATATTCTAATATTAATTAATAATATATATTATATTTAGATATTGTATATGTAATATATTATATATTTTTATTATTATTGTTAATGTTATTATTATCGTTATTATCAAATTATTATTTTATATTGATATAATTTTTATATTTATATTGTATAGAAATATTAATTTATAATAGTATTATTATTATTATTATTATTATTTAATAATAATATAATTATCATCATCATAGAAAAAAAAAGTGAGATTTCTATAGTTTTGAGATTCCCAGAAATATGAATATCACTTTGTTGGGTGGGATTCAGATTACTCCAAAATGAGGTAATCTGAATCCCATGGGATTGAGTTTCTCAGAAATCCAAAACTCAGATTACTACATATCAAACATGGAAATCTGTAGGATTTATATTCCCATCTCAGGATTACTGTATACCAAACGTCCCCTATGTGTTATTTCCGTGAGGCTTAACCTCAGGACACTTTTATAATAATAAGATATTGTATATGTTTGTGACATAATTTGAACAATGTGATATGAATAGCAATGTGACATAATTTGTTTAAATATAGTATGAATAAATACATTTTTTAAAAATGTAGCATAAGATATAATTTTCTCTTTATTTATTTTTTAAAAATTTGCAGCTAATAGGTTAATATTCAATATCTTTAGTAACAAATAAAATATTTATTATATTTTTTAATAAATATTTTTTAGTTTTAAAAAGAACATTACAAGAGTATAAAATGAATTTATTAACTAAAAATAAATAATTACACAACTTAAAATTAAAACATAGTAAAAATTCTATATAATTTGGGATAGTAAGTTTGGTATTTGGATTTATTAGATTTGATCATAAATCTCATATTACTAATGTTGATTAACTTGTCTTAAATTTTTGGCATTTTATTTTTATTTTGGTAGAAAAAAATGTTATTTATCTTTCTCTTTTATTTTTAGATGTTTTTGCTGTGGATTTAGAAAAGTAATGTGATTGGTGATATATGGTCCATGAAAGACAAACTTTACAAGTACAAACGTTAACAAAGCAATTTAAACGCTAAAGAGAAAATTTCCAATTTAGTCATGGACAAGATCACAAATAACTCCATACAAATACACAACATGCATGATTTTTGTATTGAAAGACAAAACAACGAAATGAGACTACTCATTTAATTAGAAAGAGCAGTTCCATTAATTTATTTTTGTATTTAGTTGGGATTAATTTAAAGGAGGGACGATCCTCACATATGATTCCCATCATATGGGGCTCACGCCACCTTTAATTTATTTTAAAAAGCAGCCTAATATGTTCTGGCGAGCCTATCAAGGATTAAAACCTTACTAAATTATAGTATTGTCGTTATTGAGTAAAGCGATAAGCAAGGGTCGTTCATACTCTATTTAATCAGCTATCAAATTTAAAAACCTAAAATTAAACTAAACACAAAAATGGAGGTTTTAGATTTATAACTAAATTAATAATTAAATAAAAAATAAATAAGTAAAAGATTATAAAACAATTTTAATTAAAATTGGTTATAGGGTCATTCATAATCACTAAACATTAATTAAGCAGATAATTATAAAATTTATTTTCAAAATTTTCATTGAAACTAACAACCGTAAATAGTGAGAAGTTCTACTACTCCAAATCTTCCTTACAATATAGATTTAATAAGACAAGCCCTCTATTAAACCCCTTTCAATCAAACAGCCTAAAAGAAAGCTCGTTAAGTTCAATTTAATGGAAGCATTATACTGAGAAAGATAGGTTTCTCTAGGTAACAAACACGCAGGAGCTGGATTCATTCAACCCATGTATTCCACATCACAATCACATAAAAACCTCACTGCAACTGTGTATCATTATTTGTTACTAATGTTTAAAATTGAAGGACAATTACGGATCAAGCATTCTAACCTAACATTAAATATTTCTTAAATTATATCTAGTTGTACAACTAAATATAACAAGAAAATAATCATAAACATAATTAAGTTTATTGTGAAACATAAACAATCTTAAATAAGAAATCTAGAAATTATTCATGGAATTTCTACATAATTAAGTTTAGAGTTTAGAAATCATCCATAACCAAAATACGAACTAAATTAACATATTTACAAAGAAAAATAGAGAAAGGGTTAGAGAAAAGAATGGATTTGGCATCGGGAAGCCACAGCCACTACTGGAACTCTCTCCCATGGCTTCTTCCTCCTCCTTTTGCTATGGTTTCTCTAAGTTTGGAAGCCAAAAACTGAAAATAAATAAATAAATAATTTATAGCCCTAGGGTTTTTGGAGTTTTAGAGGCTCAAATTTGGGCTAAAATTGAGGTATGCACAGCAGCAAGGATGAAACACAAAGAGTTAAAAAAGCAAGCCTGCAACCGCACAAAATTTTTTCTTACGGGGGCACAAAATGGCAAAACAACCATGTGGTCACATAAAAATTTGGTGTGGCCGAGCCGTTTTCTCAAGGAGGCATGGAATTTTTGCACTAGGGCGCCATGGTTCTATCTTATGGCATAGGGCATGAAAAATTTGGCCGCTGGAGCACCATTTTAGTTGTTTCGAAATGCTTATTTTTCCTACTAGTTATCTCTAAACTTCAACTCTCGTAACCGAAATGCATCCGAATCAACATTTTTAGCTCCAAAACATTTATTGACACACAAATCACCTATAAAATATAAAAATACAATAAAACAAAGAACTAACAAATAAAACATATCAAAGAATCATATGAAAATAATGTGAAATTATGCGCTCTCAAATTCCTCAACACTTATTTTTTGCTAGTCCTTAAGCAAAACTCAAACAAAAATAAAAACATAGAAAACTAAACTAATCTTCCAACCTGCAGCCTCAAAGAACAAAAAGAGATCCAAGTATAGAATTGAATCCACAGTTATTCATAAGTTCATACATCCTATGATAACCATGCTTAGCGCGTGTATGAATTAGCCAATGTCAACGACTATTGTGCCGTGCATGCTATGAACAAAAAAACACTCAAAAATTTTACAAAAATATTCAACAAAAACAAAAACAAAATGAAGGTGTTAAATATTATAGGCTCTCTATTTGGTATAAATCTCCACTACACTGAAGGCACCACCTAAAATAAAAAAGCTTTCAATACTAGTTATAACGGGGCCAAGGAGTAATGGCTCACAAAAGAAAGGTATGGATAATGCAACGGTCCTAAAGACTTTATAGAATTAGAGACATCTTGAAATGTATTCTCGAGATGCTTCTCAGAACCTAACGAAGTAATTACAGAGGCCAAGTTTAATGGCATTGGCCTCATCTTCAATTAAAACCTGACCTTGCAAAAACCAAAATTATAATGGAATAACTCACAACATTTATTTTCTGATTTTTTTCTATTTGTTTTTTTAACTTTTTTATTTTTTTTCTTTCTTTTTCTTTTCTTTTTTTCTTTTATTTTATTTTATTTTTATTTTTTTCTTTTTTCTTTTCATTTTGTTAGCTTCAAAACATTTATTAACATACAAATCACCTACAAAATATAAAATACAATAAAAATACAATAAAACAAAGAACTAACAAATAAAACATATGAAATAATGATATGAAAATAATGTGAAATTATGCACTATTACCGCCACTATATTTTTTTTCAATCTTTAATTTTTTCCACTAACTTAGAACTAAGGGTGGAGCTGCACGCAGATAAAAATGAGCAGCCGCTCCTCTGAACTTTTTTTCTTTCAATATTACATATAAAATCTTATAAAAATTATTCTCTGCCTTTCTTAAAATTATATTCTGCCCCTCCTAAAATTATATTCTGCCCCCATGAAGTTCTATGTCTTTTTATTTAATTTTTTTTGACAATATTAGTATATATTTCGCCCTCTAATTTTTCTAGCTCCATTGCTGCTGAGAACCTGATCATTTAGAAAAGATAAGGGCTAGAGGATAAAAATAATTAAAGCCCTCCATTATCTCCTTTGTTGCTAGAGGTTAAGAATAGAGAGAAAAAAAAAATGAAGATTATTGAAGTCATGACTAATCATGAGAAGATGGAGAAAATTCTTTATACAAGCTAATTTATTCACGAAAGTCCAGACACCAAATATATGTTCCAATTTTTAATCACACAATGCAAATATTGCATGTCCTAAAACATGATCATTCCATAAGTCGCTAATCCAAATTTGAAAGATTTTGAGCTGGTACACAAAGAACTTATAACACATGAAAATCACATGATCTGTACTTGTGAAAAAAGGCAAATTGTCAACCAAAAAAACATATACGACATCTTAAACTAGCTAAGCTAATATTACGTACCAAATCTTGGGTGATGAGTTTTTTTGTGGTCACCTAAACAGGAACATTTTTTTTTTTTCAAGACACCACTACGGACCACCATTACCAACAAATGACGTGAGAGCAGCTGCTAAAGCCGATTTGAAATTCGGATTTGATGTAATGGCCTTAGTTGCAGCAGCTATCGTCTCCGTCAAGGACTGTTGATTTGTTAAAGCCGTACTTATCTGATTATTGTTATTATTATTATTATTATTGATATTGTTCAAATAAGGTTGATAGAAAGTAGATTCTTGAATCAATGGTTGCTTGTTGTAGTTCCCATTGGACCCAATTGGATAATTTCTAAAGTTGAAGTAACCATTGTGGTGGTTGTTAATAATAGGCTCCAAAGAAGAAGAAGATGATGATGAGGAAAAGCTGAGACACGTGGAGGGATATGATTTGGGTGTGGATGAAGTGTTCGAAGAAAGAGACCCTCTTCCGAGAATGTGGGATGAATAGGGGTGGCGTGGGAGGGTGAGATCGAGAGTGACAGTTGGGTGAGAATTATTTGAGGTTGAGATTGAGGTGTTTGGAAAGTAGAATTGTTGATCTTGTTGTGGGGATGATCTAATTAGTGAGTTTTGGAAGAGAGTGATAGTAGTGGTAGTAGGAATAGTAGTAGTGCTCAAGTTGAGTCCCAGAGGAAGGGTAGGGTTAGAAGAAGTTGCGGTGGATATGGGACCCGATATGGCTGAAGGAAGTGGTAAGGCTGGTTGTGAAGAGGAGGAGGTGATGGAGTGTGACTGGATCATGGAAGCGGCAGCGGAGGTGGCGGAAGCCATGGGGGTGGCAGAGATAGGAAGTGGGTGGTTGTGAGTTCCTTCATAGGTAGTATTCAAGATGGACATATCTTCGGCGCATCTTTGGACCTGAAAAATTTTGAGACAAGAAAGAAAGGAAATTACTATCTATGAAAAGAAGAACTTGTTAGGTACAATTTTTGAAGTGAGTTAAGATTTGAATTCTATAGTTCTTTCCTTAGTCAATTATATTCTTTTTAATTTTCATACATAATTTAGAACATAAGAGATCAATACTATTTTGTTAATAGGGCCACCTAAATATTTTGAAAATAACAAAGTCATCGGTCAAACAATCATATCATTCAAATTGGTGTTTTCTATGTTAGAAAACATGCTTAATATGTTATCATAATATTAGTTTGACATATAAATATGTAATTGGTTAAATATCAGTAATGATGTGACACGTGTTTACTTATTTATGTTTTGAAAGTAAGCAAGCCAATAATCATTTTGAAAATAATAGCTATGGGTTGAAATTTACAAACAAGTGTTTACTTTTTCACGTACAAATCCATAAGTAATGATCATTTTTGCTGATAGCAATCATCTCTGTGGCATAACTAGGTGTAAGGTAGCATTAGAAATTACATGGTAGTCAAATTACAATCATCTATGTCCAGCTTCAACAAATTAGAGTATAAAATTTATACCTTATGGAAACTGAATTCAATTTCTTATAGGGTGTTTGACAGGGTGGTTAGAACTGTTGATTTGATCATTGTTTTTACTGTAACATGTGAGAGCTTTATGCCGTAGTGATTTTTATTATTATTATTGTAGCA
This sequence comes from Artocarpus heterophyllus, assembly GCA_025403435.1. Lineage (NCBI taxonomy): Eukaryota > Viridiplantae > Streptophyta > Magnoliopsida > Rosales > Moraceae > Artocarpus > Artocarpus heterophyllus. Next base: position 23,772,423 of record CM046339.1, read on the forward strand.
TGTGAAAGCTTTACACTGTTTATAACTGAGAAAGTGGTCTGGATCACAGACTCTTAGATAAAATAATTGTAGATCATGTTCAATATTATTTTTCAACAATGGCTGTAAGAAAATGTACTAATAATATATGTCTACCTGTTTTCTGACTGGACAAGATGGTGAGACAGTACAACGATAGTAGGCTCGAGGGCATGGATTTCCTTTGGCTATTTTTTGACCATATTTTCTCCATTGACATCCATCGTTCATCTGCACAAACACACCTAATAATTAGTAATTAATTAGTCTAGTAAGCTTAATTAAACTAACAAGCTAGCATTAACCTTTTTCATGAAAAATAATTTATACTAATTACCGTTGGGGCATCGCATCTTGCTCTTACAGAAACCCTAGCTTTCTTCAAAGGCGAGGTTTGTGAAACCTCATCATCATTGTTAGCATGATCTTCATCAGTACCACTTGATCTCGTAGTCTTGAGAACTTTACTTGGCGGCCACATTTCTATGGGCTCGACATCTAGATCATCTAATTTCTTTTCATCCTTATCATCAAAACTGTTGTCAAAATTTAAATTCTTTGTAGTCTCTGACAACGATCCTAACCCTAATACAAGTTGATCTCCATCATTAAGTCCCCCGTGATCATGATATTTGCCACTACCATCACTCTTAGCCTTTTTTATTGTCACCTCATCCTTTCTTGACTCGTTACCAACGGGACTTGAGCTTCTTCCAAGGCTGAGGGAAACAAGTTGATCATCATCATTACAAGCTAATTGATGATGATCATCAAGTGATTTGCAGTCACTAGGTTTAGATTTAGCTTCTTGTTGGCGAAGTATGTTTGAGAATTGCAATTGGAGAGACTGGTATTCTGTCATGATTCGTGCCAATAGCACCTTTAATCTTTCGTTTTCTTCTCTAACCTCACCCATTTTGGCTTTAAAATTAGCTAATTTTAGCTCATCCTCCTAGTAAATTGCAATCATAAGTATTGATTAGAACAAACTTGGTCAGAATAAAAGATTTTGGGAGTAATTAAGTAGGGTTTTGTCATATTAAGCATATATATATATTTATATATATATATATATAATTAAAATACCTGCTCACTCTTTAGTATTGAAGGTGAGGTATGATCTTTATCTGTCTCCGATGTTGATGGATCAGTAGTATTATTAGTCTTGATCGCCACAGTTTCCTGCACATACAATTGACTGGTCAAGAGTTATACACATATTTCTATATATATATATATATATTAACATATGTATGTATATATTAACACATTCATTAATGTATGTGGATAATTTGAATATCTAGAAAACTACAAGAGTATAGCTAGCTCTATGGTAAGATTATCATCCGAAGGTTCAGATTTGGAAGAAAACAAAGAATTATTAGTAAAAATCCATGGAACTAGTGAAATAACGTGTGTTAATTATATATATTCTCTATTTCACATGGAACTAGTGATGAATTTATGACCATTAATTTCTAGAAAATCTTGCCTTGTAGAGTATTCGTTTTTTTTTCTTCCTTCTGTTGCACTAATTAAGATGAATGCATCATTTAAACAAGCCTTAAATTAGGTCTAGCTCGTACACACACATTATATTATAAGAACAGATTTAAAACATGGTGTTACGTGTAGATTTAACGCTACATGATTTAAATTAATATTGACGGTCAACACATGCAGTTCGATGTGTGTGTCGTTTTGCTCTCATATAGATTTTTTTAGTTTATTTATTTATTTATTTTCCTCAGCTACTTTTTTTTTAATTCCCTTTATATTGTCTCTTATGTGTAAAAATTAGCCATAAGCTCATGTATTTCTTTATATCAAAGTTCAACAAATTAAGTTCTTAATTATTCAGATAAAAAAACGTTCTTCACTATTTTATTTACCTGTTTGGTAATGGCTAAGTCATGATTTCCGCAAGGAGAAGAAGGATTCGATTTGTTTTGTTCTTGTACAACAACTTGGCAATCATCCTCCCTTCCCTAAATAATTAATTATCAAAATCAGATGCATGAGAAATAACAAAAATAGTGGAATAAAAGGGGGAAAAAAAAAGAAGAGAGAAGAAATAGAATTAGGGTAGAGAATACCAATTATGTAGTAAACCGAAATAGAAGATATTAATATTAACATGAATACATGAAACAACCCAAGAATGCCAGTGCTTTAAGTGAAAACATCATATATTTGTGTGTGTGTGTATATATAATCTATATATTATTATTGTTATTTTCATATAAAATCAGGCTTCAACATCTGAAACAAAAGGTCTAAGCTGTGCCCCTCAACCTGATCTTCAATTTTTATGTTTGAAAATTAAATACGAAAGATATATATGCAGTTTATATGTATATATATAATTCAATACAGACTCAAAACTACTCATCTGCCCTAGCAAATCAGAAGCCAAGTTCATGGACACAATTTTGACTAACTAGTTGAGTTTATCCTCCAAAGATGCTTTTATAATCTGGAGTCAATCAATAGAAGAGTGGATCCAAATTAATCATCATATAATTAAGAAGAAGAAGAAGAAGCAGAAGAAGAAGAAGAAGATAATTTCATGGGAAGAAAAAAAACAGCTAATTACCTTGTTAATCACCAAAAAATTATACTCGGCGTTGCCGTTTTCTTCCTCTTCTTTCATGTTATTAACCGCAGCAGAAGGATTCTCCAGAGTTTTTGTTTTCCAATATTGCTCTTAATTGACCCAGCTTCTTATAATATCTCCTTTATAATATTCTCGTTACAACAACCGTTGTAGGATGATAGTTTGATATATATAGAGCCTACAGATTTTGACTTAGCATATATATATATATATATATATATATATATAGAAGGGAGACTTAGCATATTTTAAAACACTGTTTTAGCTAGTGCTTATCTTATTTTGCGTGTTACTCCTTCAGAAATGTCAAACAGCTCCGTTTTTATATTTTTTTTATAATTTTTTTTTGTTAAAGAAAAAAGGTTAAGGCAAACACACTCTAAGAAGCAACATACAAATTAATATATATATATATATATATAGACTTATTTTTAATAGTTACATTTTCAATAAGAGTATATTTTAACTACAATTAATGATGTGATGTGATAAAATTCATATTATTAATTATTATAATTTTTTTTAGTAAACCATCCACTTTGCTATAAATCGTCATATTTATATCTAATGGCTAATAATAACAGTACTCATTAAAAACGTAACTATTAAAACCATATCCTATAAATATTATATATATACACAATCACTAAAACAGTTACTTGATTGGTTGGTGTATATTTTAATTAATTATAAAAATAATACAACTTGGTGAGTAAAAAGAAAAGTTTTATTATGAGGACTTGAACAACTAGTCATGTTTTAGATTGATAATGTGTAATATAATAAAACGTCTTGTGACCGTCGATTAGTGGTCAAATTTCATCACCCACGATAATAGAAAACATTGACGCCAGTGACTTTCTTGGTTTGGGACCTTAGGTTTCGGTGTAAAATTCTTAATTTATTTCCTTTTTTAATTGTCGTTTATTTAAATTCAGCAATCCTTTCGAAATATTAGCCGGCAGATCTCATCTCACAGTAATTAATTAATTGGAATATTCTAGTTTTTCCATCTATAATTATTATGTTTTTAATAAAATATATTAATCATATATATTGGTAAGTATATATAGTACGTCTCTGCGGCCCATTCATGTACAAAATAATAACTCTTTATGTATAATTCTCTCCTTAGCTTTCAATTAAATAATTGAAAGGAAAAATTATTTTTTTAATATTTGGTTAAATACATTAATTAAATTGACGGTGACATTCTTTGAGAAAATTCTATCAAATTGCACAAGTGGCGCTTTGGTAGGTGCTGATCAAGTTGGCCATGTATAGAATATCGTTGGCTTGTCAAAATGTCTTTTGTAGGTATGAATTGACGGTTTGGTGTTTCTTTTGTACGTCTCACGTCAATTGAAAGTAACCTAAATTTCTACGTCCTTTTTCCAATCATGTAATGTAAATATGACTAAGGGAGAAAGAAAAAACACTAATAATCATATTTGAAAGGTAAATAGTTAACGAACTTTTACCATGTAATTAAGGATCAAACCCTAGCTGCTAGGTAATTTACTTACTGAACTCTTTAATGGTTACATTTTCAATATGGTTACATTTTTAATACGTAATGATAGTACCAAAAAAATATATAATAATTGATGAGGATAAATTTATTATCACATCATTAGTTATTATTAAAATATACTTTTATTAAAAATATATCCATTAAAAATAAAGAGATATTTATGATTCATGCAATCTTTTTTATGTGTAGATTGATTTATGTCACCAGCCATAAAACTATTTTATTTTATGCCCTTAAAAACAAGTAAAAGACTAATGTATCCTCGTCATCTTCATTAGAGTTTTTTTTTTTTTTTTTTTCTCTCACTCTCACTTTTTCTTTCTCTCTCCTCCAGCCGCCCCCCTCAAATTGCTCTCCCTCCTCCAGCCATTCATTCCCATGATAGAAACAATGCTGCGAACAACCAGCCATGGCCGAACTTTGGGAGCCGCCGGTGAGCACGAACTAACCATGGCCGAAGTTTGGGAGTCATTCTCCGTTTCTGTCTTCCCCCTCTCTCCTCTCTCATCGAAGCCGCCGTGCACCTTAGGCAAAGTCACTGTGCACCGACATGACGCTCCCTCCCTTGCTTGTCGCAATTTGCAACATCAATGGTTAGACCTCGTTTTGTCGTTTTTGCCCTGGCTGGTGCTGAATCTACCGTCGAAGTCGCACATAGAACACCAATGATCGGATCCAATCTCAACCAATCTAGCACTATCGTGACTCAATGGAATAACGATCTCTCTGTGCCCAGCTTGTTGGCGGAGAAACGAAGTTTTTCCATATATTAGATCGAGCTTTTTTTTTTGTTTCTTCATTTTTTTTATTAGTTTTTTTTTTTTTTTTTTTGTCGAAAGAGATCTTAAGGGTATATTTGGAATTATAAGTATAATGTGATCTCTTGACTGTGGTATTCTTGTAAATATTTTTTATTGTGGCATAAATCAATTTAGACCTTAAGTTTGTGCCAAAAATAAGTCCATATATATATATATATATATACATACACACATATAGAGAGAGAGGGGAAACAAATGATGAGCATAATCTAGTTCTAAACGAACATAAAAATAATTTTATAGCTAAGATAATCCTCGTTACTTGGAGTTGTAAGGAATATATCCAGCTTCAACGACGTGCCAACTGCATATATCATAATAATTATTTTCAGCAATACAACTAGCCAGTGAATTATAATGAAATGAATTGATTTTGCAGCCATTACAATCCTTGAAAGGACAAATAATAACATTAATGATAATAATAATAATAATAATAATAATAATAATAATAATAATAATAATAATAATAATATTATTATTATTATTATTATTATTATTATTATTATTATTATTATAAGATAAGGACGTATTTATCTTTAAATGTGTGGTATTGACATTTTTCAGCAAGCTATAGGTCTTCAAATTTGTTTAATCTGCTTGTCACCTTCAACATGCAAGAATTCTAATTTTTTGGCAGTAAAGTTAGAAAATGATGCACATTTCTGCATTTTCTTAATTGTTTTATCCATTATAGTCAATGTTGTATATAAAAAGTTTGTCTGGTTCAAATTGAGCTAAGAACAAAGACTAAAAGAATTTGACAATGAAAACCACGTTGACGACCATAGTTTATTTTAAAATAGCGATTTTTCAAAAAAAAAAAAAACTCTTAAATGGGAGAATTCAAGTCTTTATATTTTATACTGGAGTTAGTGTACGTTAGACTATACCTATAAGCATAACTTGTATAGTTTTCGAGATTATTTTAGAGTAAATTAGAACAATTCAATTTGGAGATTTATTTCGTGAAAATGTCATGCTATTAGCTTTCGTTTTTAGAATTTTTTATTGATAACAATAAATAAATAAATATATATATATATATATTTATATTTATATTGACTAGGAAACGAAAATAAAATTATAAGAAATAAATATTTGTCCTATAATGTTAAAAATAACTAGAGCCTTGGCAAAAAAATTTCTCTGAGTTAGTTATTTATAATGCTCAATGCCACTAATAGAGTTTAAGGCCCCAAACATGAGATAAATAATACTATAATTTTCTTACTTGGCAATAATGTTAGAAAATTGATACAGGGCATGAATCCGTTTCAATGCTTCACACAACAAGGACAATGAATGCAACACCATAAATACACACACATGCACGTGTCTTTATGGTATAGTTTTTTTTTTTTTTTGTGAGTGTTGGGTGTGTAAATTCTGTTGTTTTATGGTGAAACAATTTTTGGATTACTATTTTAAAAAAATGGCTGGTCACAAATGGTTTTTTTTTTTTTTGGATAAGTAAATGGCAGAAGCATTGGCCTTTACTACCATTGTATTCTAACGTCCATAGTATATATTTTTCTTCTTGATAAGGCAGTTCGTCATTCTATAGTAAATTATTCAAGAGCTATATGTATATGTGTGTGTGTATATATATATATAGTAAATGACAAACACACAGCATTAAAAAGAAAAGTCTTTCGACAGATCCAGGTTGAGCTCAGTTCTTCTCATAGACTGACTTCTAAATATACTAGGTTATTACTACGTATACAAACTTTGCTAATTGGTGAATAGAAAAGAATATGGTTGACCTTATTTGTGGTTTATCATCCAATTGATTACCTGCAGATTAAGCAAGTGAATAAGAGATTTGATATTGAAAAAAGAAAAAAAAATAAAAGGAAAACGACAAACGTTTATGATGAATAGAAACGTTTGCTATTACACAACATAATATGGTTTAGACCTTGTGAAGTGCTACTGTTATAATATATGGAATATGAGAACTTATATTGTCTCGAAATTAAGTGACAATTAACTGTTCTTGGAATTATTTCCTTTGAAGTGTGTTGGAGGTGTTCTCGGAAAGCTTCCCGGGAACCTCCTTGGGAGGTGTGCCCAGCAACTCCCCGTAACTGGTTGGGCCTCCATTCTCAAGTGACTAGAACTGTATGCCTACCAGTCTTGTCCAAGCACTCCTATAGCGGTATGCCGCCGACCAAGACAATCAAATTGGCTTGACCGGACACCGACCATTCTGCAAATGGGAGCGAACTTCGAGCCGTGCCCATCTTGCAAGTCCAAGTAGGTCGAGAAGGCAGTCCGATCACCGTATGCAGTCACACATGACTGCTAGATGTCATCAACAAAGTGTGTCGCACGCTTGAACAATAACAAATTAATTATTTACCATCTCGATTAATGGACTCTTGTAATTGATAATTGATCAGTCTTACTATCAATTGAAACTTAACCGCAAATATATACTTAGTCGATGTGTTTAGTAATATAGTTAGAACTGTGAGTTAGAATTAAAACACTGTAGTATGTACGAGCTTTTTACTATAACAGTTAAAACTAATGTATTAGAACGACTTTGTCAAACAAACTCTTGTGCTTCTATATAATATGGTTTTTTCTTCTATTAATTAAAGCACAAATTTAAAATTTCCTATCAATCAACTTATATAACTCCTGTATATTTCGACGGGATTAAATTAATCAAAATGGTTTACTTTGAGTTTTTATATACATAAGAGGGAAAGAGATAATTTTATTTTCAACATGCTTAAAGAGACCATATTGACACTTACCTAATTAGCTTGTAATAGTTGACAACCATTTATCATATTTCAATTAATTATTTCAATTTTATTATATAAATTATTGAACCTTGAGTTTACAAAATCTAAGAGCTAGGCCAACAGGATATTAAACTAAATGTCGGGTGTTTTTTTAAACAGCTTGAATCAAAGATAGGATAAATAATAGGCACATGACGAGAAATGCACTCATTCAAAGAAACCCCAATCAAAAACTCTTAGAATTTGATCAAGATTCTTAATAAGTAATACACTAAAATCCAAGTGGGTACATATTATATGAACCTAGGTCAATGAATGACGATTCAAGTATTTAAAGAACAACCTGCTTTATCCATTTCTATAAGTTAACACTTTGTTTTTTCCTTTTTTCAGATAACAATAAGTTAACACATTGACCCTTAACTGTAAAATACAAGACTTTTAAAAAAATCAATTACCTGAATTATACAGATTGTTATTAAATATAATATCCATCTTCGCATGCGTGCAAGTCTAATTTGTTCATTCTTCTTATAGCAACCTTTGAAAGTAAGCCTACTTTTTTCCCCCTAAACTAATTCAATATTAAATAATGAATTCATATTCATGGAAGTCAATGCCCTTCCAAATCCTCGAACACTCACAACTTATGATCATATGATGTCCCTCAACACACACACACACACACATATATATGTATATATATTAATATTATTTAATTTCTATAATAGTGAATGCACATTTCTTTAAGAATTTTTTGTCTTTAAAAATTAGAGAGATATGTTCTAAAAAAAAGTTAGAGAAATATAAGGTGTTTTGTACATTGGTTTAAACAATTAGTTACAACCAATAACAGTATAAATTTCTCACATGTTATAGTATAAAACAAAAAATAATTACAATACAAAGCTCTCGTATACTACAACATTTGAACTAATTTTTTTCAAGCCAGTTTGTCAAATACCTAATAGAGTGTGTGCGTATAATGGCCAGATGCAGCCAAAATGTGCTAAGCTTAAGACATTGACCTATATGTCACTGCATGGTAATTAAAGAAATGACAAAGGTAATTGCGTATACGTTTATGATTGTTATTTCTATTTTTATATGTACATGTATTTTAATTTTGATTTGTACACTAAGTACTGACATATAAAATTGCCATTAGATAAAGAGCGGCAACGGCTCTCATTTTTCACTCCTCACTAGTATAAAATATCATTAATTAGAATGATTAGCTATCGTTATGTGAACTGAAATCTGATTAGTACAAGGACTACCAAAGATTAGGCTACCAGTACACAGTAACGTTTTACAAGAAGACAAATAGCTATATATTAATCGATATTAGGTTTAGTTGTACATAAGCCATTATATTTATGTGTGTGTGTGTGTGTGTAATGTTGCTTAATCTAACTCATAAATCAACGGTCTATAATGTGTGTGTGTAATGTTCCTTAATCTAAATCATAAATCAACGGTATATAATATTTCCATCATAGAGTTTTAAAACAAACGAAAATATAGTACAATTGAATTTTCAGCAGGATTGGCTAGTTTTTTTGTTCAAAGACTGAAAAGAAAGCCCATAAAAATAAGTTATTTTCCCCAAAAAAAAATCTAGTGGGACTTGCAACTAAGGATTGACTAGTTTTTTTGTTCAAAGACCGAAAAGAAAGCCCATAAAAATAAGTTATTTGTTTAAAAAAAAAAATCTTGTGGGACTTGCAACTAAGGATTTCCATACTTTGGATCTACATGTCCAAATATATTGCCTCACTACTATAGGTTTTCGCATTTTGAGAACCACGACCGTTTTAAGGGCTGGCAAATTGTTTTAGCCCAAAATCATTGTCAGAGTAACCGCTTTCCACATTAGAAGACTTTCACTCTTCAAGATTGAAATTTGATAGAGCCGTAAACTTGTGTGACTCAGCCCAAAGCTATCGTCGGACTCTCGTGCGTGAGAGACCGATCTGAACTAGAAAAATAAATTCAAATATTTTAATATGTAAACATTTTACGTTGTAGCTATTTTTTCCTTGACACAATAGCTACTTCATGCTTTATACTGTAAACGGTTCTAATTGATGTGCCAAACACACGTTTAAAGTTGGAACTTGGAGGATGGAGAAATCTTTTCTTGTACGAATTTTACCTTTTTCAAGTGGCAAGGGGGCTTCTTATAAAACCCATTGTTGTCCTAGTGCTGCCAGCTTGGCGTTGTTGTTCTGAGATCCAGATCATTCAGTTCGTCTTCTTTGTTCAACGTCAACTAGCTACCAATTGGAACTTTCTAAACTACATCAAATAATGGAAACTTGTTACAATCAAGTTGTTAGAACATCTGCTGCACCACCACTTGATACTCGTTAATTTTGGAGAAAAAATATCATCTTAGGGAAACGGGAACAGAAGAATATTTAGTCGTGCGATCTTTCCTCCCACCGATGCAAATATGGCAAATCAGCACGTTAGAAAGCGTGATGAAAAACAAAATGGTAACATCACCCGTTCAATATCTATTCTACCTTCCATTACAAAATACTCACACACGTTGCCAAAATTTTGGGGAAAATAGATACAATCGAAAAGACCAAATTTAAAGTTCATGCTTAGCACCATGTCTGTAGATCCTACAACCGCAGGCAATCACTATCGGTTCCATTCGAAGTCTCCCCCATATCTAGGACTTGCATTATTCCCGCGGTTTGTATCCTCTGGTTTTATGGCGTTTGCAAAGGCGTGCCAACCTAACAGGTATGGCAAGATATACTGCATAAGAGAGAAAGTAAACTATCAGAACCAACACCATAGAAGACGACTAGCGTGTGGAACATATTAGGAGCCAATTGATTAAAAAATAAAATCTCAGACATGATCCTGTTATGATTCAACAATGAGCTGATATCTCAAATTGATGTGTGTGTGTGTGTGTGTGAGAGAGAGAGAGAGAGAGAGAGAGAAAGAGAGAGGCAAATCATACATTGAAAGCTGAATTGAGAACCGCAAACTCTGCTCTGGTGACAGGGATGTAAATACTCTCGTCCAAGTTGATAAGTTTGTTTTGAACACCTTCAAAAAACGCCATAATAATACCAGAAATAGAAAAGAAGTAATTAAGTCAATTACTTTGAACGTTTTTAAAGGGTAATACCTGGAAAAGAAATAAATCACATAAAATATAAAGGACTGCACAATTAAATACTTCTTCTTCTTACTCCAACCAAGACATATCTCTCGACAGATTGAGAATAACAAAAATAATAGGGAATCCGGGAGGAATAGCATAGCAAATATCTAGCTAGCAAACTGTGACACTTATATAGCTAGTGCACTAAATCCTGCCCATCAAATTGCATTGTTAAGATATCCAGCAAACTGCATTTATAAATGCAGTTTATACACTTTCAGAAGCAACGAATAAAAGGTCGGCCTAAGTATTTTGCAACAGCACCGTATGCTTGGAAACATAACACTACGCAACTTCATGCAAGCTTATGAATAAAAAGAGCATCGCATCTCATTCATATATGAATACAAACTAGAAGCATAGAGAGTAAGCAAAACAAACACCAACAAGCTAATAGAAGAGAGAGAAAGAGAGATTACTGAGATTAAAGAAGTGGCCAGATCCATCAGGAAGAGGCTCCACTTTCAACACTTTCCTGACCTGACCTTCCTCACTGTAAAAAAGAACAATTTCTACACTTACTTTCTTTTCTTCTTAATAAAAATAGGACAAAGGGGACAAAAATGATACTTTTAGAAATGTAGCTAACAGAAATACAGAAGAGAGAACCTTTTTCCCTTAAAAGGATCATGAAAAAACTCGCAGGATTCCCTAGCCCCAAGGCTAACTAGACTTCCAATCTCTGTTACTGATAATGAGAACACCTGCATATAAGGAATTACAGCATCAGTTTCACATTTTATAAATGTGAAGCAACAAGCGTAGCAACTGGCTGGTATTGCAACAAGTAACTAGCATCAACTCTAAGTAGTTTCACTTAAGGTTGTGAATCATCATAAAATGTGTCAATAATCGTTATCCAACGTTTGGCCATTAAGGAATGAAAAGGAATTACCTGTCTAATAGATCTAGGTTAAGAGAAATGCTAATTTTGTAAATTCCAACCTGAATGGGCGATGCTCAATAAAGAAAAAATAAACAGAAAGAAAAGGATTGTTGATATGAACCAAACAACAAGGATAAAAAAGAAAAATGATTCACAGTATGAATTGAAGGACAATTCTCCAAGAAAGAATGATCCATGTATAGTTACATAAGCAACAAGAAAATTAGAATATTAAGTAAAGGAGAAACAAAATCAAGAAATGAAACTGAAAGAACGTTTAAAAATCTTCAGTCGGAGCAAACCTGTTTTCACTTTGCAAATTCTTTTCCCAAACAAAACTTTTCCTAAACGTAGGGCTTTAAAACCTTAAAGAAAAACCAACAACCATGGTTCAAGCTTCGTCAGCTCTGTTCTAAAAGCTTCGGAAACTAAACTTCAAGCATTTAAACAGGCTTAAAGGAGTCTATTTGAAATGAGTGGTGACGCTTCAAAAGATAAAAGATCCTATATTAGCGAACATATTTTTACAACAGGATGCAACTTAGACTAAAACAAGAGTTAGATTAACATTGAAATGAATGATAAAGATCCGAAGGACAAAATATTCTATATTGTGTAAACATATTTTTCCGAGGAGGAAAAAATTTCCAACTTTAGATTACAACAAGAGATTAGATTGACACAACGGACCATAACTCCTCGTTATGATTAAATCACTTCACATACTGAACTCTCTTGAAACAACAAGAAAACAGCTTTATTGAATACCTGCTTCCTACTCCAATCATATACACGAACACCAGCTGCCGGAGCAAACTGGAGAAGTACAAAACCTTCCTTGGACAATTTGAATGCACCGGACTGTCCACAACCCAATTCCATTACAGAACAAACAAAGTGTCATAAACATTAAACACGGTTTGACATCAATCACATGTCGTGGGCCTGTAAACTATATTACTCAAAGAGATTAAGAAAAAGAAAAAAGATAGCAATCAGACATACATCTAGAGCTGTGAATTCTGGGGCTCTGGGCTCTATCGTAAGAGCAGCCTTTCCTTTATATATAGAGTGGCCAACAAAATATTTAGGCGGAAATTGACCAGCTACAAAAACAAACAAAATAAAAACTTAATTAACTACATTATCCACGTTATGAACACATAATTTTGAACAAACTTCAGCGTGAAATTCAAATAAAAGCAAACCAATTTGCTTTCAGGCTCTTTACAAAGCTTTAGTGACGTTGGAAATTCGACATTCTTTGAAAATAGAAAGTGGAAACCACCATACAATTGGAAATAAACTTAAAGAAGAAATCTTTCCACATGTCCAGTGTTCTTATACAGATTTTCTCGTTGTAACTTTTCTCGGCAGCCAAACAGAAGCAAAATTCAACTGGATGAGTGCAGTCGAGTGAAAAACCAGAAATTCGTCTCTTTTTATCAAAATAAAGTTCGAATTTTTCATTTCCCTCATGTTGAGTGTTCTTATTCGACATTTGCATAGAAACAAGGAAAGCCTCAAACAAAATTCTCCCGGCAGCCAAACAGAAACGTGCAGAGAATCGGAGAGAACGAGAGATAGAAATACATACCTCTAGGAGGAGTTTGCGAAGAGAACGAAGAGTTTTTTGGAGAAGTGGAAGTGGTGGACCACTGCTGCTGGTCGAAATACTCGCTCTGGCGGCACTTGAGAGAGAGCCTCTTTCTGGCCGAAGCCGGCGTCGGAGAGAAGCGGGAGATATTGATGAAGCTGAAGCCAGTGGTTCTGGTGAAGGAGTGGGGAGGGAAAGGGTTAGGGTTTTGGGCGGTGAGGGAAGAACAAGATAGCGAATGTATCGCCATCCTTCCTGTTTCCTTGCTCTGATTTCTCTCTCAACTCCTCTCTTGCTTCCCGGCTAAATGCTTTTTTATGCTTCAATTATTTTCTCTCTCTTTTTTACCCCATTTTTTTTTTTTTTTTTTCTTGAAACATATTTATCTCTTCTTCTCTATCCCTCCCGACGAGTGAAGACACAGAACGTTATTTGAGGAGAAAATTACGTACCATGACTTACCTCATATATTTTAAAATTATATTTATTTACGTTATATTTATAAAAAATTATGTTATTTTATTATTTATCTTATATATTAAGTTATATGATAAATAAATATATAATATTTATAAAATAAGCTTTAAAAGACAAATTTATAAAAATCCTCGTCCGAGGATATATGTGGCTTCGTTTGATAGAATGATTAGCCCCAATTCAAACACAAATTGGGCAAAGATTCAAATTATAAGTAAAAAATTCAAATTCTAATCCTTCTAAACTCAGTTATAAAACTCAATTCGAATTGAGTTTTTCTTTTTCTTATACTCTTAGAAAAAATATCATGACTATCTCATTTTATATTTAATTGAGAAGAATTTTTTTTTATTACATTTTAGCGAAAAGATGAATAAATTAATATTTATATTGTCTATTTAAACCTATCATGAACATCATGGTTTTATTAGACTTATTAGTAAATCATTGATTTTTAAATAACCTTTTCATTATCTATCAAAATATAAATTTAGATTTTTTTATCCAAATGCCAATTTAGATAGTGATTTAAATCACATAATTTATATTTTATAATTTAAATTAAAAATTTAAATCAACACAATTTGAAACCGTGTATCAAATAGACCTTAACTATTGGATTTAATCCAAATGTTTCCATTTTTATGTATGCGGAAAATATAACTCACACTTACTATTGTCTGTTATTGCAATTTAAGAATTTAAGAGCTGCAATCTTATTTAATTATATGAAGTTAAAATCTCGCTATTAATAAAACAACGAGACCTAGTCTGAAAAGTACAAGGATTTTTCATGGATGTCATCCTTCTAAATATACTGTTTGTAAATGTCACAAATATTTTAGTGTGTCACAACTTAAACATATAAAATAAGTAGTAGTATGTCATAACTTTTTCAAGTATGACATAACATGTGATTTTTTTAAAAAATATACTGTATACTAAACTAAGGACTATAATTTTGTGAATGATAGAATTTTAACCTTTAAAATGAAAAAAGATTTTGGGTTATTTTTTATTTTATAACTTATATTTTAGAAATTTTAAAAAAGTTACTTCTCATTTTTTTATCTCATCAAAGTATATACATTTAAATTA
The DNA here is from genome assembly GCA_025403435.1 of Artocarpus heterophyllus. Taxonomy (NCBI): domain Eukaryota; kingdom Viridiplantae; phylum Streptophyta; class Magnoliopsida; order Rosales; family Moraceae; genus Artocarpus; species Artocarpus heterophyllus. The sequence goes on from CM046339.1 coordinate 23,787,426, forward strand.
AACTTAATACAAAAATTTATACTTTATTTCAATTAATAATTTTTTTGACATTTAAAATGTCAAAAGTACCCTTCCACTGAAGAAAGTGAAAAGCGAGACCAAAACAAAAGGAAATCGCTTTTTCACCACAGATAAAAAAATCACTGGCTGTTGTTTTCTTCCCCACTTTGCTTCTGCCCACCCCTGTTCTGCTACCCAATGCCCAGCAGCTGATCTTACCCAACCTCAAGTGCTCACCTCCGTCACAAACATCACCACTACAGACCAAGCTCGGAGCTCAACCTACCCCCGCCGTCTCAACTTGAACCAGTCACTTCCATGCGCCAGCCCACAACTCTGCACCGATGTTGCTGACCAGCCCACAACCGCCCTCCCAAATCCAAGCTACCCACAATCGCACACTAAACCAACCCAGCCTTGCTTGCATATTGGGGTAGCCTTCGCATATCTTGATGTGTTGGCGATGACCATGGAATTGGAGATTAGGGGGCCGGGGAGGGGTGGGCCTGTCTGTGGTGGGTGACAGTGAGGGTGAGCTGAGGCGGGATGGGGATGGGGAGGAGGCACGGGCAGGTTGAGGCAGGGTGACAGTGCGGGTGGCTGGCACCTATGGGATCTGGGAGGGTTGAGCGTTAGGTTTTTTTTTTTTATAATTTAATACGGTGTTTGATGTAATAGTTATAGCATTAGTTAAAATTATTTTTATTTTTAATATAACATATAAAAATTTTATATTTTTATAATTTTTTTATTATAATATATAAAAATTTTATATTATTTATAATTAAAATAATAGTAACAATAGTCTTTGACAAACAAGTTTTGTTTGTTAGGTTTTTTTTTCTTTTTTTTTTAAATTTTTAAGGTTTTTTTTTCTTTTTATTATTTAAAGATATTTTAGGTATTTTAAGTTAAAATTATATTTATATATTAAATTTAAGTTATAAATATGTAGGAAGAAGATAAAACTTAAAGGTATATATTTTAAATAAATTTAAAATACAGGTGCAGAATGCAAATAATCCAAAGATTTTTCATTTGAGAGAGACAAGTGTTCCGTCGTGTCAGCAGGAGCGGGGCTGAAGCTTATCGCAAGGCAAAGTACACGGGAAATACAGACAAAGCGCGAACTAAAAAAGCAAAACCGCCTGTCTCTTGTACAGCCACAAGTAAAAACCTCCAAAATCTTGCTCTTTTTTTTTTTTTTTTTCTTCTTTTCCTTAGGGGAAAGTCCAGATTTTGAAGCAGAACACCGTGACCAACTATAATCGGCTCTGCTATTTTGCCCATTCGAAACACAATTTCTCGTCGTTTAATTCATGTCATCATCTCTCGCCCCGTCGTTTCGAGTGCTGGCAGTGTGTTGGAGGCAGAGAGGCACGCGGTTGGCGTTGAGAAACAGCGGGAGTTTCATTCCCCCGGTCGCTTCCTCATCCACAAACGATGACTCTGTTTCCACTCGCAAGCAAACCCAGGCAAAATCTCTCTCTTGCCCACTTAACTTTTCTTTCCTATCTTGGTCTACAAATTATGGGTTTTTTTAATATATATATATATATATATATATATATATATATATATCTAAATCGTGTTATGTAATGGCAGTTGGGATATGATCCTTCCGAGGAGTTATTCGGTCTCGAGGTCAATCTAAAACCAAGGTTTTTCTAATGATTTTATGCTAAATTATGTAATTTAATATTATTAGTTTTTTTTTTTTAATTTTCTTTACTTGCTACTATGTGTGCGTTAATATAATGGTTTTCACATATTTGTTTGGAAACCATGGTTTAAACCAACTGGTTTAAAACATTCGCCGTGAGATTTTCAGTAGTTTATTTTTGTTTTACACGACAGTGATAGAGAACTTTTACGGTGTTTGAGTTGAAACCAATTGGTTTGAACCAATTCTCCAAACACAAGGAACTCATTTGCAAATTTCTGCGTCTCTAAAGATAATAGCGACTAGCAAGTGATTCCTTTTGGTATTTATTACGCGGCCAAGATGTGACATTTGAGTTGTTAAAAATTGTTTAGGAATGCTAATCTTGGGACAGACAAGCCAAGGTCATGGTTTGGTCCGAATGGTCTGTATATTAGAGAACTGCCTTGCCCAACTTGCCGGGGAAGAGGTTATACTCCTTGTTTAGAGTGTGGCATTGAAAGGTCCAGACCAGACTGTTCAAAATGCAAGGGAAAGGTATATATGAAATATAAACCCAACCTCATTTCTTCCTTTCTTGTGCTTTTGAAGGAATAAGATTCTTCTAGATTAACTTATAGTGTTCTTAAACAACATTTTTCCTTTTTTTTTTTTTTTTGCAATTAGGGTATAATGACTTGTCACCAGTGCTTGGGAGAATGTGTCATATGGGAAGAGTCAATCGATGAGCGACCATGGGAGAAAGCCCGCTCAATGTAATTTATTAATTGTCCGGTTCCATCACTTCTTTTGCTGTTATTTTCCTTTTTTCGTTTTAATTTTAAGTTTTGATGATGATGCAAAGCGGTCTTAAAATGTTAAAACAGTTTTTCGTATTTCCTTACTAGTTCTCCTGTCAAAGTGAAGGAAGATGATGAAGTTGACAATTTAGACATAAAGCTGGACATGACAAAAAAATCGAAGCGTGTTTACCAATCGCCGTCTCCCGAAGTTGGATTAAAGATCAGTAGATCTCTAAAAGTTAGTCGTCATCTTCACTCTTATGTTTCTTACAAAACATTAGTTTACATTAGTTATAAGTGTAGCGGAGTAAAATCCTATCCGTCACTATCAAGAGCAATAAAGCACACACGATTATAGTTGTTCACCTTTAATATGAGGGCTACACCCATCTTTCAAACTCTCTGCAGGTCAATTTTTTAGTTTACACACACTCAACAATGAATATACTAAACTATAGTATTCAATATGATGATTTTAGTCGCTATCTAGTAAATCTCTACTTTTCGTATAAGGCAACTAAAACTCGCCACCACTTCTTTGGTATGCCAAATTACGTGTAGGACACAAATAGAGTATTTTAAGCAAACAACAAAGTACACAACTTTCTAATCCTGTAATCTTGAGAGTTGCAGAGAAATTACATTTTAACTCCCTTTTTCCTAGTGAATATGGGCTGTGAAGAGGGATGGATTTTGACTATATATTTGGTGAACCATTTGACGTAAAAAATGGACAAAACATGATGTGATTGTTCCTTGTGGTTGTGGTCGGATCTTCTCTTAGGCGTTGTTTGCGTTTTCTGCTTGTATTTTAATTTTGGTAAAAAGAATAGAGTGGCCATATCATGAATTTAATCTTCTTTGTCTAGTTTGGATGATTGCAGAGTCTCAATGCCAAAACTGGTATATTCAGTAAAAGAATGAAGATTATTCATCTCGATCCCAAGCTTCATGCACAAAGAGTGGCTGCAATTAAGGTTGGAATCCGAATTTCTCATTTGTCGTAGCAAACTAAATTAGTGATATACATTAGACAATTTTCTTTGAATATGTCGTGAAGCTAGACCTTTTTTTTTTTTTTTCCCTTTTGGTTATATTAAAAGGCATGTAGTTTTTCTGACATAGAGTGGCTTCATGATTCATGACGATGTCAAACAGAAGTTGACTCGATACTTAAAACATAAAAGCTCTTTTATATTAATAATGCAGTAGGTCAAAATGTTGAAGGAAATACTTAGTTGACTTTTAACAAGAATATGCCAGTGTGTGAGGTTGGATCCATATCAACATGCTAACTTCCTAAAACACAAGTTTGGTAGTTCACTATTGGTATGTTGTGGCAAGTCCTTGCTGGCTATTGCTCCAATGGGAAGTGTAATTCTTCTTTAGATTTTACATATCAAAATTGAACATTGAGCTTAGTCAATCATGGCTATTTTGGTTCTGTTACCATTAGAACCGAGATATTAATTTGACATCTTATTGTAATGACTTATTACTTGATAGGAAATGGCTGAACCACTACTAAAAGGGTGTAATCAATATGTTTTTATGCAATGCAGAAAGCCAAAGGAACTACTGCAGCAAGAAAGCGTGCTTCCGAAGCTTTGAAAGCTTTCTTTAGCGATCCAGAAAACCGCCGCAAGAGGAGCATTGCCATGAAAGGTCGGTGTCTCTTAACCAGTTTCTGCTTGACAGCTTTTAGTAAGATGAATCTATGCACTCATTTTAGTTTTCTCAAGTTAATTATAAGTTCAAGCAATCTCAGTCTCACCAAAATCAATGTTCCATTTGTATCACATGATGAGTTCGCCAATGTGAAGGCAAAAGTTCTAAACAACTTGACACAAAAGAAATTCGTGTTTTCTGATGCAGGAGTGAAATTCTACTGCAGACACTGTGGCCGCGAGGGGCATAGAAGGCACTACTGTCCTGAACTGAAAGAAAGTCTAATTGACAGGAAGTTCAGATGTCGCGTGTGTGGAGGAATGGGCCATAACAGAAGAACTTGTCCAAAGACAAGATTGAGAGATCACAAAAGCACCGGCTGGAAACAACATCGGTGCAGGATGTGCCGTCGAAGAGGCCACAATCGCAGGACTTGCCCTAAACTCATTGGTGAAACGTTGATTAGTAGTGATGTAAAGAAAGGCTCTCCGACTTCTAGAAGCAGAAAAATCAAGTGCCGGTTTTGTCAGGAAATAGGACACAACATTAGAACATGTCCTAGTAGAAGTGTACCTTCCTCACAAAATGATTCCCAAGCCGAAGAAGGAAACAGATAAATGTATACACTCTTGTGTGTTAACCAGAAGTAGAATCTGATGAAAGAAATGCCATTTAACAACCAAGCGGAAAAAGAACAGCAAGAATTTTGATGCCAATAAGCCCTTGACTTTAATTCTTGCAAGTCCGTTCTCTTATACATTATTTGTTATTGGTAATGGATTTTGTGGTGCCAGAAATGCACATTTTGTGGTGATGATTGTGCTGGCAAGAAGCTTAGATGATGACAATTTATAGTTGGGCAACTTCGGCATGTTACATATTAAGAGCCCTAATTCTTTTGTGATGAGAGCAATAACATAAAGATAAAATAAGAGAAAAAAATGCACATAATTTGTAGTGGTTATGATGAAGAACAAAACTAAAAATTTTAGGAATTTGATTATCTTTAGTATTTGATTTTAAATTGAGGTTAATATTTTGAATATAAAAAATAAGAAAAATTTGATAAAAATTTACATAATTTCGGGTAAAAATCTGGTAAATTGCAGATTCAACAAGTCTGAACGTTGGGTAAACTGAGATTTATCGAGTAAATCTTGAATTTATTAATTTTGTTCATTGAGTAAATCTGGGATTTACTAAACTTTAGAAGGGGATAAATCCGAAATTTACTCTATAAATCTCAAATTACTACTGCTCACTAACTTATCTAAAATGTACGTGGTTTTATTTTAATTCTGAAAAATAAGTTATTTACGCCATTCTATTTTTTATATTTATTAAGTAAAGAGTTACACAACATGTAAAATTATTCCACTAAACTTCTTCAAAAAAGAAAATATTCTAGTAAAATTGAAAATTTTAAAAATTTTCAGTGTTAAGAATATAAAAAATTATATAATAGTAGTGGTTGTAGACAAAGCCTAACAATAAAACCCTATATGATTTTATCTAAACGTAAAAGGTTCAAATCCCCTAATTCCAAGTTTCAAAAAAATTACACAGTAATAATCATAATAACAGCACATTTATGTACTATATAATTGTTAGAATAATAAAGTAGTGTTTATTTCATTGGTTCAATCAAATTCAGATAATCAAAATAGGTTATAATCTGTTGGTATACTTTGCAATTATTCAAAATAAGGATATTCCCTTTGTTTGTTTTGTAGTATGGTAAATTATGAAGGCACCGACGCGACGTCATGATGTCGAGGAAACAAAGTTAATTTTAGTTGGTAGAAAACAATTAATTTAAAAACGACGTGTAGTTTGGGACAGCGAACGTGCGAGTAACAATTAAAAATGTCGTTTGTCTGATACGATGTGCAGTTTATGCATAGACAACATTACAATGACGTCTCCATTGCAAAGCATAACAAGTCTTTTGGAATGGAAATGAGATTCTAATAAAATCAGAAAGCTTTTCACTCAAATAAAATAAAATCAGAAGGCTTTAAAATAGAGCGACATCTTGTTTTTAGGTTAGACAACTGTGTCTTGTTTTTTAAGGTCTCATAGCTTCTGATAACTAGTCTTTTTTTCAACGAATACCGCAACAAATTCTACACCATACAGCAAAACCACACGTCACTTGTATTGATGAACAACATAAACCATCGCAGTTTGAATTGACGTATAATAAAGTATTTTATTCAAACTAAACTGATCATTTAAATTAGGCTGAATTGTCTAACTTAGAATTTAAACCTCTATTATTTTAACATTTTAAACCAATATTAAACTGTGATTTCACTCTCATATATTTATACTTATAACCTAACACTATTATTTCATATTATTTTTTTAAGTTAATAACTTCTTTTTACAGCTTTTAAGTTTATTCTATAATTAAATAATTTTTTCATACTTCAAATTAGAGTTATCAATACTTATTTAAATACAAATTTAAACAAGATATCTTATTTAAATTAATACGTTAATTGTATATTTAAACTTCAATTTAGATTACTATTTAAACTATACGATTTGAATTTTTTTTTTCAAATAAGAAAAGTTTAAATTAGCGTAACCAAGGAGGATAAATTTTTCCTAATTTTAATATGCTGGAAATTTTATTTTCATTCTCACTGCTGAAAGTCTAAAAAGCCCTTTCACTAGAGGCCCAAGGACAGGCGCAACAGGAATAGAGCCCAGACTATGGAAGCGACGTCGTCACGGAGAGTCGAGGTCCTATAGTCCCTAATAACTCCACGTCGTTCTCTAGGTACTTTGGTAGTCGTTGGAATAGGTCATCTCTCATCTTCATCTTTCCGCAAATACCCTGATCCTCCGGAATCCCATTCTTTCTCGCTCTTCTTTCCCGAATTTCTCACTCACTTTCTCTCTCTACAACATTCATTAGGGTTCCAATCGGCCGAACACAGCCATGGCCGTGCAATCGGGAATCGGCATCTCCAAGATCCTGGTCCTCGCCGGAGCTGGTATTGTTTCAAAAATCCTTCTCTCTCTACTGCTTCCTCTTTCGCACTATCTTCTTATACACGTCCTTTTGACCTTTGGTAACTCTCTCTCTCTAGGTTACACCACCACGATCTTGCTCCAGAACCATAAGCTCTCGGATTTGCTCGCCGAGCTTCAGGTGCTCTTCAATTTCTTCTCAAATTTACCATCTTTGGGGCTCTGATCCCTTAAAGTTTGTTTCTAATTCAATTTGGTTTTGATTTTCTTCTGTCGAATCTTAGAGAGTTTGGTTTGTTGATTAATCGAATCCTAGCAAATTGATTTTATGTAATCTCGGCGATTATGGACTTTGTGTTTTGTGGTGTGTTGGGCAGAAAATTGTGTTGGGGTTGGAAAAATCGAGAGATAAATCAGAAGGTGATTCTGATCATTATGATGCCGTTGTGGCTCAGGTAATATATCGCCAGTGTTAACGCAACTTTTTTTTGGAGATTGAATTTTCTCGTTGATTTATACAAACTGAGATGTAAAGTCTTGAACTTTTTTCGTTTGTTATATTTTTTAGGTGCATCGATTGTCAGAAGAGATTCGAAGAGCTACCTCAAAAAGTCGAGACATAATTGTCCATGGGGGTGGTGATGGCTATGGTATCTATCTTGCCACTCTTTTTTTTTTTTGGGAGATTCCAAAATTTTGTTTTTTGTTATTGTCGCGAATTTTCAGGCAAATTGCTAGTTTTTCTTTCTTTTTGTTTTGTATTAAGTTTCCAAAGAACTTCAAGCTACTGAAGCATTTCTCATAATATTTTCTGACATTACTTCCCCCCCTTGGGCCAGGCAACTTAACATCACTTATAGGTCCAGCTGCTGTAGCTGGGGCATTGGGTTATGGTTACATGTGGTGGAAGGTAACTGAATATCCTACATATCCATTTGGTAACTGAATATCCTACATATCCATTTGGTTTTTTCTTTCTTTAATTGTTTATTTTTGTTATTGTCTATTAATTATGATATGATTATCACATCTTTTGAATTGTGGCTATAGAAGGACAGAAGGGAAATTTGCTTTAAGAAGATTAATTGTTCTTTTTGTTTGAATGATCAGGGTATTTCTTTCTCAGATCTCATGTACGTAACAAAGCGTAATATGGCTACTGCTGTTTCAAATTTGACAAAACATCTGGAGAATGTATCCGATGCTCTTGCTGTAAGTCGCCGCGCATCTGATTACATTATTATTTACATTTTTACATGATTAACATGATTATGGGATGCCCTGATAATACTTTTATGTGTTACTAGAAAGACAGTGTGTTAATGTTATTGCTAGGATCATTTGACAAATTTCTCTTCTTTTTTTCTTTGTTAATTATTCAGTTCTTTCAAAAGCGTTCACCAGTTCCTCAAGGAGACCATTTAAATAATACATATTATTCTATTATTAAATTACACTACTGTTCTTATTCATTCTGTGACATCCAATTCCATTTATGAGATTTATGTTCTGATCGAGTGCAATTTTTATATTGGTCAGAAAACAAAGAAGCACTTGACGCAGAGGATTCAGAACTTGGATGATAAAATGTTGGAGCAGAAGGAGCTGTCTAGGGCAATTAAGGACGATGTATGTTTTCAGCGCTTTTTGGTTTTATGATGATATTTTCTTGAGTAGAAACAAGCATGATTTGATATGAGGGTGTTGGGGCTTTTGTGTGTTAGTAATTTAAGTTTAAGATTAAGTCCCTGGCAAATAAGTCTCAATGAAACTTCTTTCCACTTCAGCAAAATGGATTTGATTGTGTTAGAGCTGTGGTTTATGTTAATCTTATTTATATTCTATGCGGGTGGAATCATCCAGTTCCTTGTACAAAAAACAATTCTCTTTGCCTTGTTGAAATAATGGTTTCACTACCTCTGAAGAGGTATCCCCCATGGAGACGCAGGAGATGCAGGAGCCGCCAGCCAGATCAACCAATAAATGATAGGCTAGAGGGTGGGCTCGTTCGACTAATTAGCAATCCCAGGCCCTAACTTGCTTATTAATATGGATATGATGTGACTAGTTGTTGTAACACATTTGGCTAAACAACTATTTCTTATTGTGTTTGAAACTTGTGAAACAGGTTGCTGGAGTCCACCAGTCTCTTTCTGAAATTGACTATGACTTGAGCGCATTGCAGAGAATGGTTTCTGGTTTGGTGAGTTATGCTTCCCATTTCAGGGTAGTCACATATTAGGTTCAGAAGAAGAAACATTAAAACAAAAAAGAGATGTTATTGGTGTCAGCTGTATGGTAATAGGACCAATAACCTTCAGTGTTACAGGAGGTATTATTTCCCTTCTTTTTTCTTCTTTGTGAAATTTTATTAATCCTAATATCTTTTCTTTCTTTTCTTTTTTTTTTTGTTTTTATTAAACAGAATGGGAAGATTTGTACATTGGAGGAGAAGCAGGTAAAAGAATATCCAATTATTTTGTATGAATTATTTTAACGATACTGAATCACTAAGGAACTTGCTGTTAATTTTTTTTGGACACATTGTATGAAATTTCTCTTTCTTTCCTAATCTACAAAACATTAAAGGTCCTAATTGATGCAAAAAGGGGCAAGAAATAGTTTTTGTTTAATGATTGAAAAACTTCTGCATGTCATCTCCCGGCAAGCTGTGGTGTGCAAATTTCTTGAAGATTTTCCCTTTTTTCACCCTCCTTTTTATTGTTTAGATTTTTATAGCTCCAAGTATAGCATGTTGTTTTGTAATGCCTATATTGAGTTAAGTAACTGGTTGGGATTGTCATGCTGGATTCATTTCTGGCATGTTTTCAATCCGATCATCATTATTTTTTGACTTGTTTCATCATCATTACCTTTACCAACTTTTTGTTCTTTGGCAGGATCTTGCAAATCTTGGTGTCTTCTACCTATGCAACTTTGTCGATGGAAGGAAAGTGAACATGCCTGAAGCACTACAGGTGATGACCAATTGCTGTTTGGATATAGAGCTTTATCTGACTTTTTGAAGTTTATTATTCGAATTATTTCGTTTTTTCTCTATGAGAAAGACATGCAAAAGATCCTAGAGTGTCTATCCTGTCATCCACCTTAGGCTTTTATTTTTCTGTTTATTCACAAATGTAGGAGCAAGTTTGTTGATTTACTCCCCTAGTAAGTTCAAGGAAGACCTGTTAGACAAATCTTTTCACAAGACGTATTTTTCTTGTTGAATATGCCAAGATCTGTTGTGAGCTTATCTAATGGCTTTAGACATAGTTCTATGTTTGTGGAAATAGCATTCTAAAGTATGTTTAAACTTATTGCAGGAACAAGTTAAACTTTCCGGAAAGTCACGTGGTTTACTTACCGGTTCAGAGACTCCAAGTCTGATGGTTTGTCTTTAATAACCTATTCCCTCCCTTTCTGGTTGGTGATGTGTAAAACACTAACATTGTTCGTAAGCTGGATACACACAATGCGTCGGTGATGATTTCACAACTATGACCCACATAGTAATTAAATGCAGAAAAGGAGAGGGCGCAAGTGTAGTTCTTTATTGAACAGAAACATAGGAATAAGTGGTTCAGTAGAGGATTTGTATGACCAACAAATTTGCAGACGTCCTCCTTTTTGTTGACGTCCTTCAATTTGTTGACTTTGGTTAAGCTATTAAGACATCAAAGTTTTATACATAGAGTAATGCTAGAGGCACCAACTCTAATCTCATGTTCTATACCAACGCTTGAGTTGTCATTACTTGATTGATAGATGCTTATTAATTGATGTGGCAATCTCCTAAACACATACCAATAAAAGAATGACAACTCATGAGTTGGTATAAAAGTTGATATTAGAGTTGGTGTCTCTAGCATTTCTCTTATAGTATATATGCACACATTATCCCCACTCCCTACATCTAGGTGAAATTTTTCACCAATTCGTGCCTACTTACAGTTTTCTGACTTATTTACTTTGGGCAATCTAGTCACTGTATTTTCAGGCTTCAGCAAGGGATATCTCGGTGCTTAAAACATAATTGTTCCGCTCTTTAATTTTTTTTTGGTTGTATTTCTTCCCTGCAGGGTCTGAAGGAAATTTCAGACTCTTTATCCGGAGGCATCAGCAAGTTGGCAAGTGATGTCACTGCACAAGATGGCCTTGCCAAGTTGGAAGAAAAGCCAAGAAACCTGCTGAGGTTTGGACTAAAAAACTAATCTAGAATGCATTTCTCTAGAATTTCATCTTGGTGGGTGCATTCGAGAATGAAAATATCGGTATCGGTACAAATATCGGTGTTTTAATTTTACAGAAATTTTGAAGAAAATATTGATATTGGTGGAAACATCGAAAAAAATTACAAAAACTATGAATATTTGTTTCATTTTGAAATTTTGCTGTAAACTGAGATTGTGTAAAAAGCAATACACTACGACCTCTGAGAAATCGATACTTTTATTGATTTATTATGATATTAACCAAAGTTTTCCTTAAATTTTAGGGTTTGCACAAAAATTTCTCAATATTTCTGAAGCCTTAAAGCATCCTCTAGGATTAATTAAAAACTTATATCAAAATCTTTTAAAAATTTTGGTAAATATTGAAGAAAATTGTTATCACCCAAAAGATATTTCAGGACCTTAGATTTACGGAAATTTTCGGTGGAAACTTTGAAAATATCGGAGAAATTTTTATCACTGCTGATTCATGTTAAGAGTGCTACTCTTCCCGATGATTACCTTTCTGTGTAATTTAGCATTTCCCCCGCTCCCACCATAGCCAACTTAATGAAGCAGGCTTAGGAATGAATCGCTATACACATACATTCATATTTGTCAGCTTTCATTAGTTTGTCCAGAGCTCATTTTTGTATTGAATAGACAGATTTTGTTTAGGCACTCTTCTTCTAAATGTATAAAATATTTGGCTTTATTCGAAGTTATTGCGAGTCTTTGCTTATTACCTCGATATATGTAGGTCGATATCAACGAGGTGCTGACGACAAGATTTGCAACAAGATGTTTCCACCACCTCGGTGTTTTTCTTGCATGTATAGAGTTAATTTGGTTTTATTTCTTAGAATTTGGTACATGACATCCCTGACCACCGGGGTCTTTCCTTGGTGTGCTATTTTCTTTCTTCCGACTTCGCATTATGGAGAGGATGCAACTAAATATCAATATCTCACGAAGCATGAATGTACTTTGTTGATATAGAAGTATGCAGTTTAGTAGGATAAATTCAGATGCCTCTAGAAGGCAAAAACCATGTCAACCAGTGTATGATATATTTTGAAATAATAATTCTACTTCACTAGTCTTTGGGTGAAACTGTGAAGTTGGTTGTTATGAAGTGTGGATTCCTTCACAAACATATGTGTTTCTACCATAGGTCTCAATACCCACCTATTTTTCTTGTTTCTTCTTTGTTTGGTCTAATGAGTGCATAATTGGTGAAAAAAAAAAAGGATGTATCAGCAAATGGGGTCTCCAGCAGAATCATTGCAACAAACAATGCGTTGGAATTTTGTTAGTTAAACTAAATTACCGAGTAAATTTTTAAACTCTCTAAAGAATCCCTTTCAATTATCTCAATATGCTATGAAAATGACGGTCCTATTAATGCTAATAGTTGAGCAATAGGTTTACTAAAAATTAAAAAAAAGAAATCTCTTTCATCCTTATAAGGTTATGACTTTGTCATTCATAAAACTATAGGCTTAAATTTAATATTAGTGTATTTTTTAGACTGTTTTATTGTTTTATTAATGATAGAGTTATAACCTTATGGGTTAAATAGGACTGCTCAAATCCAAATCGTTCTTGAAAATTTTCTTAACAAATTCTAGTTAGGGGGAATGGTTTGCAGCATGCTTGACTAATTAAAGTATTTCAAAGCAATTGAAGGCAATCAAAGGGTAAAACTGAAACAATCTCGTTTTTTCTTTTTGATTGCCAGCTGAAAAAATGTCATGCCGTCAGAAGACACTGGAAGAGTGTTTTGGAACAAGTTTTGATTTCAAAGTTTCAACTGTTATAGTATAAAGCTCTTATATGATACAATATAAACCAAAAATATGGTATAATATAAAGTTTTTATGCTACAAGGTTTAAATTCTAACTTGGTTTCAAACACTCTAAATCTGTTGTTTGTCTGTCAGTTAGTTTCCAACATAACCTAAACTAACCTGCTCTGATTCTTTCTCATCTGATTTTATATATCATTTCTTTCTTCACACCATAGCTAGTCTTCAAGCCAAATTGATCAATGTTCAGCTTTAACCTATTATGCATAATACTTTATAGTGTATGAACTACTCAGAAATTAAAAAAAAAAAATATTGGGGAGGTTTTGATAATTTTTTTGATGAATGAAAAAGGGGTCTAGTGGTCTCCATCTTTCCCCATGCCGGGTCAGCGATAAGGCCCCAACTGAAGGGTAACCTTGGCATTACAGATGGAGTGATCAGGACCTTATACTAGTTTCTTTAGTTCATCGGCCCAGGCCTACACCTCCAACCCAATGCATCGATACCTATTGCCTGCACTTCCAATCCAATGCATCGACACCTATTGCTAGAACGAGGGAACTTTCGGGGGCTGCGGGGATTCGAACCTTGACGGATAAAGCGAAGAAGCTTAGTAAAGGCATCTCAACCACTAGACCACAACCTTCGGTGGTGGGAGGTTTTGATAATTAGCTATCTTGTTGAATTGTTAAAAAGACTCATCTGATTGTGTTCATCCCAAGTTTCATATGTGAACTTAACCATCTTATAAGTTTACCGGTCCTCTCAAAAGCTAACTTAGGGAGTAGATCACCATTAAATTTTATTTTGCAACACTCCTCATATGTGGGCTGGCCAATAGAAGAGTATGTGATCAAATGTTGATTGAACTAATTCAATAAAAAAATATATAATTATAAACCCAAAATGTACTAAAGATTTGAGATGTGAGGACAATTTGAAGTAAGTATAGATACACGGGTTTGAAGTTATGACTACCTACTCTGATGTCACGTTAGTTTACTAATAGTTCAAAAAATATGAAGCCGGTCCATTATTAGTCCTTGTGTTCTAAAAAAAAAAAAAAAGCCTACTCTAACTCTTCTCATTTGATTTTATTTTGCGTTTTATTCTTCATATGTTGGGCTTTGAATAAACACAAAAGACTCAAAATTTCTAAGGGATAAAACCTTGTTAAAGTGCATCTTATAGTACAAAGCCAAGGACTAAGAAAGATTAACCTTCTCTATACTGAAGGCACCTAAGAAAGCTTAAAGCTTGTTAATTAATTGAAATTAACAGCAGAAGACAAGTTTAATGGAAAGTTCCAGAGAGATTGTTCTCTATCATTGCACAATGGCAAAGTGCCCTCCTCCTGTGACTCCAAACCAGGCAATGCAAAGGAATTGGCAGAGCTAGTACAGTTTATATTGCCAATGCCATCATAGGAAATCGTGTCAAAATGGTTGTTCTTCATCTGTGTCAGATTCCTCATGTCATTGCCTTCATTTTCGTCGTTCTTGGTGGACAGATTCTTCTCAACTAGCTCCCTGAACACCGAGGATTTGAGGAGGATGCCGAGTGCGGACGGGGAAGAAGAGTTGCTGCAGGGACTAATGGGTGTCTGTCTTTGGAAAAGATCTTGTGGCTTGGAGGTGTCCAAGTCCTCTAGTGCAAAGGGGTTGAGGTTGAAAATGGAAGGTTCTGGTTTTTCATTGGTTGGAATGAGGTAAGGCGAAGTCATCAGTGGGATTGTAGCGGCTGCGGGTATTGGTTCTTGGGCAGCAAGAGGATTGGAAACTCTTCTCGGCCATCTGATGTAGGCGCTCAAGTCAAAGTTAGTCACCGCATTGATGCCTCTGTATTCTATTGCTGCAATGTCATAAGCACGAGCAGCTTCCTCTTGGGTGCCTAAAATTTTTAAAAAATATATCTTAAAAAAAGTGACATTTCAATTATTAAAATTTATTATTCCTTGTATATATGAATCTTATTGGGAGGAAAAAAGAAATAGTTTGGATTACACTTACTGTAAGTTCCAAGGTAGAGATATTTGTTTCCAAATACTTTCCCTATCCTTGCTTCCCATCTCCCATTGTGATGGTGCCTGACGTTCAAACAAGAAGTCTAACCTTTAAGTGGAATTGTTTGTTTTTGACTAAAAACAATGAAATGAAGATCAAACTATGAACATGTAAAAATCTTTGACCTTGCAACTCCTCTGTACTTGGATACACCTCTTGAAAAGCCACTGCTTCTTCTGTTGATGGAATTAAAGGACTAAAATCAGCACTTTTTGTAAAGGCTTTTATAAGGGTAAAAATCATACAATAATGATGAAATACCTTCTCAATGATGCCAAGTACTCTTCTTTAGTAAGGGTTTTCATGATCTCAATTTCTTTCTCATAATCTGCTACCTTCATTAATGTCATCATCACGGAGATTTAAGAAAATGGTCCATCACTGATATTGCCTAAAAAAAGAAAAAAATAAAAAAGCTTTTCCAACTTGATCATGCTATGATATTCTTACCGGGAAGTTAGTAAAAGTTGATGGGCCCCAGTATTTGAGTGCTGCTAAATCATACGCTCTTGCTGCAGATTCTTCTTCATCATAAGCTCCTGTGGAATTATACCAAACCTTCAAAGTGTTATTTCCCTAGAAAAAATATTTTGGTCAAAAATTGATCATAACTAGCCAAACAAGTACTCACCCAGATAAACTGCCCCAAAGACCAATGGCAAATCCAATTCCATGCCAAGATCAAGCAACAAATAAGTTACAATAAGCAAAAAAAAAATAGTAATGGAAAAATATAAAATTATTCACAAATTTCATGTCAAATTTCCTACAATAAAAGTTTAGTAAGTGACATTAGCAAAATAACTTTCTTTCATTTTTATACTAAGCGCCTTTCAGCATAAAATCAAAGTGAACAGTGTAAAAAACGTAGTCATTTTGCAGATGAAAATTTTGAGAAGTCATTTTAGAAATTAAGTTTTTCCACTATACCTTGCTTTCCCTTCTTCCTTTGTGTGGGATTCCAGGACCCTTTATCCCATAAATGAGCTTCATATCTTCCTGTCCATCTATGCCTGCACAAATTTTGCTTCAATTCAGTAACATCATTTTCCATAAGAAAACAATCAAACTCAACAAAACAAAACAAAACAACACAACAAAACACAAAACATTCAAAATTAAAAAAAAAAAAAAAAACCACACCTACTAACACCACGGAATCTCGAACTTCTTTTCACTGTTGTAGCAGCAGTAGTTGCAGATTGGTCAGCCTGCGGCTGCTGTACTTCACCCTGTTGTTCTTTAACAAGAGAAGCCTGATATCTTTGCCGTCTCTTGGTGAACTTCGGAGCCGTGACCGTGACATTATCTCCTTCTAACATGCACATAAGACGCTTTTTTGGGCACAATACAGATTGCAGTGCCATCTCCATGTCTCTTTCTTTTGTATCCTTTCGTGGCAGACAACGAAAGACAAGGTCAATAGTTATTGCTTAATATTTGAGTTATAAGGTGCTAAAATTAAGTGTTTATATGGTTGCTTCTAAGCTTGTTTTATTGTTAACTTGTCTTTTTTCTATTCCGATGGTCACAACACATCTCAGACAAAATTTAAACTGTCGTTACCTACAAGACTTTTCCCCACTCGTACTTCAAGGCCTGTGATTGCTGACATAACATTACCAGTTATTTGTTGTAACCAAGGTTCAAAGAATTTCATAAATATGTATATATGTATACACATATATGCAGGCTTTTCAATGGTTAGGTTTCTAATGGGGGTATATTTTAACAATAATTGATGATGTGACGTGATAAGAATCTATATACAAATACATATATATAGTACGAGGACAAAGCGAGAAAATTTAATAAATGAGCGAAACGTATACTAACATTATTAAGAAAAATTAAACACTTGTTTCGCACACTGTATTATATTGTATTGTATTGTATTGTATTGCATTTTTTACATATAATATAATGTAATACAATACAATACGATATCTCAAACATACCCCAAATGAGCTATAGAATTTTAGAAGATGAAAAGTAAATTTTTTAGACAATATTAAAAACAAGTTCAAGAGGATGAGCGTTAGCTCTTATCTGTATATGGCTTTGTCTCTGTATAGTACCATGCATGCTTGAACATATTTTAGTTTTACACCCCAAATGAAGGTTAAAAAATATATACATATTTGCTGACAAAATTGAGTCACAAAATAGGAAAAACCAGTGTTAATTAATGAAATTTATTGAATTTGGGGTTTCTACATAATTTTCAGCTAGAAAATTCCAACCCTAAATAGTAGGTATAAGAGCTAATAAATCTCAGATGCATAGGAAAAAGCTAAGACCATATAAATCGGTATAATTTAGGAAGATGAAACTGAAGTAGCATCATATAGAGGACAATCTGAGTTTGGCTTTTCCTAGATAGTTATATCCACAACCTTCAGATCATTGTTTGTTTCCTGGGAAAGATTTGAACTTAGAATTTAGAAACCTGTCGTTTCTGCACCTAAACGACAACATGGTAAAGAAATTTATTAACCGTATTCGAGCTTAAAGCATAGGATTAATCGTCCAAATTAGAGCTTCACTTGTTTAGAAATTTTTCTTTTTTTTTTATTATTCTATTTTTGTATTTTTTTTAATCGTTCAAGTTTGCGTGAGATATATAGGAGTTTGGCTCAAATGGAAGTTCATAAGAACGTTATTTCCAATGGAATTAACCGTTATAATATTCTCTCCTGACCATATTCCTATACTATTTGTTGCAGGTGTACTCAATGCCATCCCCAAGGACTGCTTCCGTGGTAGTTTGGCCATCGTGCTGGCAAGATTATCGAGAAAATAGTCCGTAACTTTATGTACTTAGGCTCTTCCTCCCGAGGTGCTCTACAAAGCCTTTGTTGGCTGCGACACAAGGCATTGCCTTCTCGGGAAGGAACATATGCTCAAGTCAAACAGTCACAGCCTACAGCTAAGCAGCAACTCACCACAGAATGTCAACATATGGCCTTATTCCAACCCTCAGATGGAGAGCAATCCTCCGGTGGGGATCTTAACACTTGTCACCTGCTCCTTGACAGGTCTTGATATAACACAAGGGTCATGGGCAAAACCTACCTAACACCTAGTTCAAGTAGTTGCCTATAAATAGAGCGCATTTACTGCAGCTCAAGGTAACTTGCTATTTCCCAACTAACTAACTCCTGTATTCTATCGAGCAGGTACCTAACTTGAGCGTCAGAGTCTTTGGCCGGCACAACACCGGTGTCTCCCTTACCTCCGAAGTATACTTCTTCTTGTTACATGTTCACTCGAGAGGCTAAGAAGAGCAAGGAAGAGTCATCTGAACACTGTGCGCAACTGCATGTGGTGTTGACAGACAGCAATTGTCACGCCCCGGAGTACGGGAGGTGACGTGGCGGATTGTTTAAATTAACTAAAAGAGAACTTAATTAAAAAAATCAAGAGTTTAGGGATTTGAATTAAATATAAAATGTGAAAATTTAAAGAAAACCATTGCATGAATAATTAATATAAAAGAATAAACATAGCGCGATAAACCCACAATTTGTGCACACACATGGTACTGACAATATCATAAATACAATCACAGTCCAGATACAAATAAAGTTAAAGTCTTACATGCCTTGATTAAATGATACAAAAGATAAATTAATTTTCTATTGCTCCTGAGTTCGGTCTGAAGAATCCTCTCCAAACCTAAAGGAAAAACCACCTAGAGGGGGGAGGGGAAATTTAAAACAAATAAAACGTGAGCGAAAGGCTCAGTAGGACTATGTTTTATAAAATAATTTAATTTAAAGAAACAAGACATTATTCAGGAGTTATTTAAAAGAAACCTTGAATAAATAAATAAATAAACAATTTTAAAGTAAAACCATTCTTACCCAGAACAGTTTACTTGGGTAACCAGAAATATCATTATCTTTTTCCTAGGCAAACCATAATAATATCACCACCGTAGTGGCCCAGCTAGGTTTCGGGACCTGCCCCAAAGGTCGATCGCTACACGACCTGATCTCTGATATGGCATCATGCCTATATGTTTATTATCATCATCATTCAAAACCCAATTACCGAGTGTTGTTCTTTACATTCATTATGAAGTCCATTTCAGTTCATGGTATATTAAAATATAACCGATAAATTCATTTTCAAACAACCGTTGAAAACATTTTAATAGAAATCCTTTTCAAAGCCAAAGCATTTTGAAACTAGGCTACCAAGGAATAGGGTAGAAGTCCTACCTCAATACTCGTGCCAGTGCCCAACACCGTAATCCCGGTCCGCTATATGTTAGCTCCACGGAACTACGAACGATCCTAGATATCAGCTAAGTAAATCAATATCTAGTTTAAGACATTCTATGTTACTAAACCATTTCATGACGTCCTAGTGTGCCATTTGTACCTTTAAAATCATCCTACAAGGTTGGAATTTAAATCAGGGTTCAAAACAGTGAAAACAGGTGAAAAATTACAAAATTTTTCATGCCTCGGCCGGCCTGCCGAACTCCCTACTTCGGCCGGCCGAACTGCACAGTTCGGCCTGCCGGAAGCAAAGTTCAGTCGGCCAAACATCCCAAGGTTTGGCCTGCCGGACTGAAGAACACCGGCCTGCCGATCCCTATTCTGGCCTGTCGAACACGTGATCCGGCCTGCCAAACTGGAAAAACCCAGAAATCCAGCCACGGGTTTCTCGATCCCCAAAACACAAATCTTGATTTTAACCTATTTTTCTCAAATCCCAGGCATAGAAAACAATCATAGTTGACAGAAAAACATACTAAAACACATTTGGACTCATTTAAACAAGATTTAAACTCAAAAATCTCAAAAATCTAAAAATGAGAAAATAGGAAGAAAATTGAAAAATCTTGAATCCAATCCGTTTTTCTTCAATTTAAGCTTAGATTCTAGTTGTTCTAAGTTCATTTAACTCAAATCAAGGGTTTTATAAGTTTAAACAAACCTAGATTTCAAAAATGCACAAAATTGAAAATTTTGAAAAAAGTTTAGAAATTTCAAAACTAACCTCGAATCGAAGCTTCAATCCGCGTTCTCGGTTGCCAAATCAAGTTCCTGAGCTTCCTCCTCGCTAACCCGAAGCTTGGATTCGAATTTGGTTTCAAAATTTTTTGAGAGAGATAGAGAGAGAACGAGAGACAGAGAGAGAGAGAGGAGAGCCACGGGAGAGAGTGATGAGAGAGGAGGAAGAGAGAGAATAAATAGAGAAAATCGATGGACGGTTTTACTGTGCGAAAACAATGTGCCGCCCACGGTTTTGTAAAACGGAGTATTTTTTAACATTTTACAAATTGTTGTGTTTTAAAACTCAAAACATTATTTTAAAACAATAAGAAATCATTTGAATTCATCAAATTAACAAAACAATCAAAAATTCAAAATCCAACCAAGTAATCAAATTAATGTTGAAACATTAATTATGACACACTAATTCATCATTTACATTACAATAACATTAAATAAATTCCTGGACGTTACAGCAATCCAGTGCTAGACCTTAACACTATTGATATGTTTACTTTGTTTGCTTCAAAGTCCAGTTGTTAACTCTTTTGGATGTTACTCAGTCTTCCGACACAAGTTAGAACGAGTTTACTCCACATGAAAAGGAAAGAAAATGAAAGTGTGTAATGAGTATTTGCGAAAGCGGTTAGAATTGAAAATATTAATTTGAATACTATAGTATATGAAAGCTTTACACTATAATAACTTTTTAACTTTTTAGTGTAGTTACTGAAAGTTTTAGACTGTTTGTTGATTAGATGGTTCCAACTAAAATATCAAACAGAAGGTCATTTTTTCTGGTTAAAAATTAAGAAGGATAATTTGACCCATACAATATGGGAATGAGACAAATTAGAAATCCAATAATAGTCTTGTAAACGTGAAAACAAAATTGATTGAAAAAAAAAAAAAAAAACATGCGTGCATATCTGTGTCGATAGCTGACGCCCTTCTTACTCATCCTCGTCAATTGATATCAAAGGGAGAGGTTGGATATATTTCCATAGCAGAAGATTAATTGAAAACAAACTAATAAAATGATTAGCAGGGTCTGCCAGGATTGCAAACGAGGGTGCCAGAATAACGAGTGAGTCTGGTGACAAAGGTGCCAGGCTTGTACTTGATCATGTCGAGCCTTGAGTATCGCCTTTTCGAAAGGCGCTTCCCTGATTGAACAAAGAATGCACCATTCATCAGCAGATCTCCCTCTGACCTCCATTGCCAGTTCTTCCAGTCGCTCTCCATAGCATAGTCCCTCTTTGTCACCTTCATTATACAATATACCAAAAAACCAAATTCATTCATTAACAAAACTAACCATATAGGAAAAGATCGCAACCTCAATCATACAGTAGAAGAAGAGAAGTAAAAGTCACAGCTCTTTTCAAAACATTATTCAAAAATACTGTCAAAAGCAGTTTTGAAAGTAATACCAAACAAACCCGAGTCCTAGTTTAAAGAGGTACCAACCTCTTTAGCAGCATCATTAGGAGGGGCAATGAACCGGTTGCCCTGGCTGATGATGGTGGGATGTTGGCTACCACCAATGGCATACATGAGCCAGTGGGTGTAGTCATTGTTGACAACATGGAAGAAACCCCATCTGCACCTTGGCATCCTCTGTACCAATCCTTGCCCAAAGTGATTGAATGCAACCGTCACTTGCATCACTTTGTCACCCGAGAAGCTGTCGCTTGCCCCAAACAACATCACCTGAAATATATCGGTCCGCAATTAATCCAAGGTGTATACTTAAAGAACAAACTCACCATTCTTACGATATGCAATATTCATCAATTCTTGCATGACAATGTCTTCATCAATTTGCAATTTCATTTAATTGATTGCATGGGGCACGTGAAAGGATAATAGATTGTCTTTGAAATTTCAATGAAATGCAAATAATGTAGGCATATACATGAGATACAAATAATTTACTAATTAATCATCAATTACATATAATTAATGATCATCTCAATATATACTAATTACCTCGTTGTGGTGCGTGAAGTGGCAGTTGGAGATGGTGATGGCGGTGGACCCCATGATGGCATCAATAAGCCCATCTTGGCAATTGGACATGGAAACGTGATCAATCCAAACGTTGGAGGATCCGAAGATCGAGATACCATCACCGTCACTCCGAGTCCTGAACCCAAAATGATCAACGGAGTCTCTGATGTTCCCACCACTACCCGCCACAATGTCGTGAAT
Source organism: Artocarpus heterophyllus (assembly GCA_025403435.1). Classification (NCBI taxonomy): domain Eukaryota; kingdom Viridiplantae; phylum Streptophyta; class Magnoliopsida; order Rosales; family Moraceae; genus Artocarpus; species Artocarpus heterophyllus. The sequence continues at coordinate 23,809,832 of CM046339.1, forward strand.
GTGAAGGTTATGGATTATGACGTTCTTGACGAACTGAATCGTGATGCCAGCACCGTAGGCAATGCGGACATTGGCACCTCTGGCGTCAATGGTCTTGTCACCAGTCATGATGAGCTCCTCCGAAAGCTGGATTATCATGCTTCGGGCGAAGATGATCCAAAGAGGCTCCTTCTGGATGACGGCGTGGCGGAGAGTCCCCGGCTTAGGGTTTATGAGGTCGTTGTCGGAGGGATCGGTGACGATGTAGTAGCGGCCGAACTTGCCGCCTACGGTGTTGCGGCCGAAGCCGCGAGCGCAGTCGGCGAGACGCTTACGGTTGCTGGCCCAGTTGGGGTCGCACCTCCAGCACCTGTCTATTGGGTTGGTGGCCATGCATGGGCCGTCTTTCTTGTTCTTTCCTCCCGCCAATTGTCTTCTTGTGTTGTTTTTCCCCTTCAGAACCCTGCATCGATGCATGCATATAATATATTTATGAATTGAGTTTGACACATTGCTAATTAGATTATGAAAAATAATGTCACACTCTTTAAATTATGTGGCCTTTTTACATGTTGGTTTGAGAATTGACATGTTAATGTTAATGTGTGATTCATACACTATACTTTATGATTCATTTTCTTCATAAATGACGTATTTACATTTGAGTTGAGACACAAAACTTTTACTCAAATTATGAAAATTGGAAGGGTACATCAAGCAATAAATTATGTGATTTTTAAGCAAAAGTTTCAGAATTGACATGTTAATGCGTGACTTACATATAAATCTCTAATTGTAAAAACAACAATCATATTTTGTGATCGACATGTTAATCTTTAATAAATAACAGATTTACCTTTAAAAAGGTTCATGTTGTTTCATATGATAGCTTTAAAAAATGATCCATTTTTCTTTAATATATATATATATATACACACACACATTACATTAAGAAGGATATTTAATAAATGGGCATGGTGAATATTGGACTTACTCCTCAACATCATGGTTCAACTGATCGGTGACTTCAAGAGGACGTGGGTTGTAAGCGTTGATGGCATCTTTCTGGGCTTGCTCGGCTCTGCTTTTCCAATAATCATCAAACTCTGCAATGTGGGCATGAGCCATCACCAAAGCAGAAGTCAAGAAAAACATTAACACCACAAAAGTTTTTGTGTTAACCATTATTATCGCCATTCTTTAAAAAAAAAAAAAAAATTGTTATTCTCTCTCTAAAATCTGGTCAATGAGGAAGGTGTTGTAATTGGGGGATCAGGCTTAGGCCTCAAGGTTAGAGAGAGAGACCCTGGCCAAACCCCAACTCCAACAAGGTTATTATTAATTGAGGACAACTTATGCCTGCATGAATTTGGAATTTGTTGGAGGGTCTTAAGGACAGGACTTGTTTAAATAGAAACAACACAATCAAATATTGTGGTTAAAAACTGGCGGTTGAGTTCTTTCTTTCTGGAGGTTTTTTCTTTATTTAGAAAATTAGGGACAGAATTAAATGTACAACCCTCGGTTTAATACGTATACGTACATCTTAAATTTCAGCCGCCCGATGAAATTTAAAGCAATCTGAACCGTTTAAAATGGGACTCCTATTTTACAATAATTTATCAACTGACTACAAAGTGCAAAACTTTCAACGGTTTAGATTGTTTTAACCTTCATTTAGAGCCCAAAAGACAAGGATTGTATTGTAGGTGTCCGATTAGATTAGAAAGAAAGAAATACTTTATATGTTTATCGTTTCTTCTTTTTTTTTTTTTTTAATTAGCTGCTATAAGTTGTGATTAAAAGTAATAATGAGAGACTTTTGGGAATTAACCCATTATTAATTTGAAATAAAAATAAATAGGCCAAAATGTAAGGATGTTCAGTAAATAGTCCATTTAATTAAAACAAAACTTACTTTTGTATAAAATGACATAAAAAAGAATACGAAACAGCAGCGAGACAACAAAAAAACAAAAATTAAAAGAAAGAGAATAATAAAAAGAAGAAAAATGAAGAGGTAAAATTATAAATTCAAGTGTTTAAAAAGAGTATAAGATTTTAAAAATGTTATTTATTTTAATATTTTTAAAAGTGTATTATTTGCTTATATTAAGAATTAAAATTGTATTATTAGTGCAACAATATGTAATACATACACGCATATGTATATATATATATATATATCACATTCATACATATAAACGTGCGTGTGTATATGTTTGTGTATATAATATTCCTATGTATTATTCATTTATACATGGCCATGGATGAATTTATGTCTTTCCTTACAATTACACAGTGCGTTAAATAAATCATAAAGGGATGTAATGGGAAAAGTACTGTAATTGAATTAACAAAAAAGTGTAATAAGAATGAGAAATTTTATATAATGAAATAATCATTGGATTATAAATTGTGAATTCCAAGAATATCTCAGTAAATTTGACATCCATCATTTATAAAATTATGTTATTTATGTAAGAATTGATTGCTCTGCTCATTTTTCATATGGTGAGGAATCAAATAAATAACATGGACAGCAATGAGAGATTCTTTTGCTCCTCAGAAGCGTTAGATTGGCGAGTAATATTTTAGGGGCGGAATTCTGTTCGGTCCTGCTGGACATAGGCATATATTTTGGGGTCAACAGTCAATACTTGGCATTTGATGACCTCAGAATAACTATAGAAAGCACTGACAGCCTTAGATGAGCGATACCATTAAAATAACAAGCACAGCACGCAAGCAAGTCAAGTCAAGTGATTGATCTCTCTTTTTCTTGCTTATGGCTGAGACAAGTAGTCGACCTTTTCGATAGAGCAATACTATTTAACTCGATGATTACAACCCCGTTACCCAGTCTAGAAAGTAAATTAAATATATAACTAGGACCTATGGTTTAATAAATAGTAAGATTTTAACTCTATGGGATGAAAATGACTTTGCTTTTCATTATCTAACTTGGCTCTTCTTCCCTTAAAAAAGAAGAAGAGGAGGAAGAAGAAGAACAACAACAAGAAGTCGGCTCTTTTCTTTCTTCCTTCCGCGCATAAAGATTCACGATTGGCAAGTTCCATGCATAAAGATTCACAATTGGCGTGGTCTCACCTTAATCAGAGAGTAGAGAACTACAAAGGGCTAATGAACGTACATCAATTGCCAAACGATTTGTTTTCAAAATTTTACAGCATCAATGCTGGGTAAAATCATATAGGAATATACTTTACTGGAAATATATAACCATATATGTTTGTATATATGAATATGATTCTGTGAATGACGGTACATCACGTTCTCAGAACCAATACCATGTTCGTCACTAAATTAGCTCATTGACCAAGTGTTGTTCTTCACAAGGACAAGCTTCTAAAACTCGGCCCTTCCACGACAGATAAAAGCGCGGGACAAGAACTTAAACCTGAAGCAGCCACCCAGTCCTACCACCATCACAGGCAAGTAGCTTCTTCTTTATTGGCTTGCTTCAACATTGCTATATATATAATTTAATTGCGAAAAAACACTTCCTTCTTCAGACGACCTCGTGTAATAAATTTTATACAATAGCATGTGCAGGTAATACCATTCAGAATCTTAAGACGCTTCCCAGACCTTGTAGTCTCTTCCTTCCATAGCCTGAGACCATCTTTGAGGTCCACTTGGGGGTTCATAATAACCCGGTCCAATCTTCACCGCTACTTTCTCATCGATGATGGCTGCATAAACATCTCTTTCTGCCTTGGTGATTTGAACCTGATTACGACAGCATCAGATATTAATGTCAATTTTTGTTTTTCATGGTTATTGTTGCTCTCATCAGTTATGAATTGGATCAACTTCATGATCTGAAACTTACCCTACTACGACAGTGGATTTTGTTCCGATTTCGCAGGGAGATTAGAGATGCAATTTCGGATTGGCAGTGAGAGAAAATGTGATCATAAAATACTGCCGGTGTTCCTGGATGGGTCAGAATATAAGCATATCCTTGCATTTCTTTTCCACCTGGAAACCTCCAATGACCCTTTAGAAAGAGAGAACAAGTAAAAAAAAGTATAAGTCAGCTACATGAGAAACTAAAAATACGAGCAATGGCATTAAATTAACACTAGAAAGACTAACGTGGTCTCCAAAATTTAACTAGGAAGTGATGCAGGTGAGTACTTCTTTTCAGTTAGTACAATGTTAAATTTAGTCATTGACGGACGGATTGAAAACTGAAAAACCATATGCCGTGTACACTTTTAATAATCTATGTTAGAAGGTGGCTCGGGAATGGGGGAAAATCCAAAATGAAATGACTTCAAACCTGGGTAGAACCAGTGTCATGATTCTCTATGAAAGTAACGGCGCGAGATGGCCACCATCCAACAACTCCAGGTGGCTTCCCCCTCTGATCCGATAGTCGCCAATATTCACATCTTTCCAGTGCCTACACAGAACAGATATCCTCATATTATAAAACCACTCACCTAACAGTCGTAAAAACCAATTGCACATGTTACTGTGAGAAAGGGCTGTGGAAAAAAGAGCAGAAAATTGAGAGTAGAGAAATCAAATACTTATCCCTAACTGCTTTTAGATTCTTCCGCAAGAACATGAACAAACTTGTATATTCTATATGCTTCAAAAAAGTATGAAAATTTCAAGAATAGCTATTCCACCTCTTCATTCGTCGACAGCGAATCATTTAGTTCTCTGCACTAGTTTAAATGCTTACCGCATGAAGAATTCCTTTAGTTGTGACATCAAATGCACCAGCAGTTCCATTTGTAGCATTAATCCAGTCAACAATTCTCTGCCTATGCCCATCTTGATTGTAATCCATGTCTCCATATGTGTAACCAAGCGAATCCCAGTATTCGCCGACAGCAAAGTAGGGCTCACTGGCATCCAAGTAGTCCTTCACATAACCGCCCCAAAATCCCCTCACAAAATCAAGTCTCCATCCATCATAGCCAATTTCTTTCCTGTAGGTCACCCATAGGTATCAAATATTAGAACTAGACATCCAAGAAAATGCTACTTGTTTAAGCACACAGCAAAAGAGAAAATACGCATAATTATGTTATTATCAAGGCGTCTGTTACTTCAAACACATAAACAAAGGAAAACTGACAAAGACCACTGGGTTTTCAAAAACGTGTATGGTGGAAATTAGAATGAAGGATGTTTGCTGGAAACAATCAAATCTGTTTATTAATCTCCAAAAGAGCGTACAGTGACCAAATAGAAACAGATACGAAAGTCGCCACAGAATAAGTCTCCATTGTAGCAACTCTTCTAAGGCACCTGATAAACCTTTAAAGACACAATTAAAGGCAACGCTATTTGACATGAACTCCATATGAGATAGCAAGCAACTTAATCTTTATCAGCCAAGAACACGTGTTACATGATCAAGAAGCAGAAATGGTGCAACTCTAGCCCCGAGTATTTGCTTCCAAATAATTGGGGCATGCATTTCTTCTGGAAACACAACATTTGCATTTTTTATATACGAATAATACAAAATGTGACTTTTAAAAATCCCAGGACCGGGGTAATGTCATCAGATCATACCTCAGCCAGCACAACCATTCCTTGATGTCCTTCCTCACAAAATCTTGTGAATGATCAATGTTTGGAGCAGCATGAAAATTATCTCCGCTACTCTTGTTGCCCCTACCCTGTGTAAGAAAATTGAGCGTAAGGCTTTGCAGCATAAGTCACCGGTATTATATCGGGAAATCAGGCACAATTCTAAAAGCAAATATTACCAGCGTTTAAATATATACCTGAAAATGTGGGTCATCTGCAACAATTGCACGATCATCCCAATTTAAACGACCACCAAATATGTTCCAAACACCATTTTGATTTTGATAGTGTGCACAGCGATGATTTAAGACAGCATCTCCAAGTACTTTAAGACCAATATCATGGAAGTTCCTCACAATTTCCTTCAGCTCTTCCATAGTTCCATATCTGATATTGTATAACATAACAGCCATTAATAACATTCACAGGATCCTCCATATGCTTCATGTTGCCCGTAACTTGATATGTGTTATTGAAAATATAAACAATAGTGAAGACAATGTAGAAATTCAATCAGGTCACACCTACGAAGAAAGAAACTAGCATCTCTTTTTTATCTATTAAAAAAGAGTTGGTAGAATATGATGTTCAGAACAATCACAACTGTCTGACAAGGAAGCAGGGTAACTCTAACCTACAGTGTTTCTAAGAAGGTAGGAAAACTAATTATGGGAGAAAGAAAAGGTGGAAAAGGAGATCATCTAATGCAGATCTCAAATCAAATTTCCAAACTTATTTTTAGGCGCCAATAGAAAATAACTTGGGATTGATTTTCCTTGCTATCTTATTTTGATTTTGGAAAGTTTCCTAATTTTATGCATTCAATTTCATATATTTAGTTTGCCGTTTTAATTGTAATTAGCCTATAAATTGATTACATTGCAACAAGAAATTCAAACTTGTTATGTTTATTGAATAATAGGAGTCCCAAAGTTATTTCTGCCTGTTGATTTCATCTTCCTCATCTCTCCCAATTTCTTCCTCAGTTCTTCTCTCAATTTCTCCCTAATTTCTTCCTCCTACTCTACACTCTCGTTCTTTCTCTACAAATCCTACGTCATCATCTGTAGCATGGAACATTAGCAAAATATGGATACAACATAAAACAAATTTTATGGTACCTGGAATTTAGGTTGTATAAATCTTTTGGCATGTACCCTTCAGGTGACACAGATTCTGTAGGTGGTGGTAACCAAATGACAGTGAAACCAAGTGAAGATATTTCTCTAGCCTTTTCTTTGAGCTCCATGTACCATCTTCCTGATTTGTGAGACTCCCAATTAAAACCTTGGCATAATATTTCAAAACCTGTGCCTGCACCCGAGGATATCTGGACAGGAGGTTTTATTTCCACTAATTCTGAAACACCTTCCTCTGTAAATGTTGAAACAGAGCTTCTAAAAATACTGTAGGCTTCGGCAGCAAGCTTTTCAATTTCTTGAAGAATGCTTTCTTGTGCTTCTTTAGATTTTGTCTTCTGACCCTTCTCAGAGGAAATATCACTCACCAAGTTCCTTATTTCACTGATTATTCCATTTGTATACGGAGAAAGAGAACTTTCATTATCCTCATCAGGTTTTTCATGTGTCACTGCCCCTCTCGTTTGACCCTGCTTGGGAAGACCAGTAGAGATAGCTGGGCTTGGAAGGGGTACATAGAAGTCATTTCCCATGCAGTTTAACCAGGAATTCTCATTTTGCTTGAGAACAAAAAGAAATCCTTCAAGCCCTTCTTCCAAAGTAAACGCTCCAAAAGATCCAGTTCCACCTTCTTTTGCCTGCAAACAGTATGCCCATGAAAATTAAAATAGAAAAAAAAAATCCAACTTGACAGATAAATATTATTTATTTAGACAACACAATTGAGAAATTCTAGTACAAAGGTTTATCTCCAAGAAAAAGAGAGAAAGAAAGATAAAAACAACTTCAAAAGCACAATACTGCATTCACTCAAATCTTATATACATTTACTCAATTGAGTGTCCTCCCACTTCTTGAATACCCAATTGTTTCATCCGTTAGAATGGACAAGAAAAGAAAGTTTTTGCAGGGAATTGATTCACAAATATATTGAGTAAGACTTTGTACAAATACAGCCTAACTAAATTAGGAAGTTATATCACTAATTCTAGGGAGAAAAAATTGCTAAATATACAGATTTACACCTAGTTATAGATACTATTACAGCTGTCCAATTACACAAATCTCTCCTAATTGACTAATTACACAATCTTCTCCTATTTGACAGATTCGGTTTTCCTACACTCCCCCTTAAGCTGGTTTAAAGATATCTTTCATAGCCAGCTTGCTTACTAGAAAATCGAACTGTTTTTTACGTAACCCCTTTGTGAACAAATCAACAACTTGATCCTCAGTTGGAACATAGACCATACACACCAAACCACATTCTATTTTCTCTTTCATAAAGTGTTTGTCCACCTTAACATGCTTTGTGCGATCATGGAGAACTGGATTGTGAGCGATAGAAATGGCAGCCTTATTGTCACAGTACAACTTCATAGGTAGAACTACTAAAGCTCTCAATTCCTGTAGTATTCTCTTGATCCATATTACTTCACAAATTTCATGAGCAACAGCCCTGAACTCAGCTTATGCACTGCTCTTGCAACTACATTTTGCTTCTTACTACGCCAAGTTACTAAGTTTCCACCAACAAGCATACAGTATCCAGAGGTTGATCTTCTATCAATTATACTCCCAGCCCAATCTGCATCTGTATAGGCTTCGATCTGAAGATGTCCTCGAGGCTTAAAGAGAAGTCCTTTGCTCGGTGTCCCTTTCAAATACCTTAGAATCCTGTACACAGCTTCAAAATACTCTGGACCAGGTGAGTGCATAAACTGGCTGACTGCACTTACAGAAAAAGCTATGTCAGGACGTGTGTGTGATAGATAAATGATTCTGCCAACAAGTCTTTGATACTGCTCCTTATCCTTTACACCTTCAGTTTTGACTGGTTGTAGCTTTACATTTGGTTCCATAGGAGTTTCTGCCACTTTGCATCCCAACATGCCGGTTTCATTGAGTAAGTCAAGCACATATTTGCGTTGATTTACAATAATTCCCTCCTTTGACCGTGCAAACTCCATTCCAAGAAAGTATTTTAAGACTCCCAAGTCTTTGATTTCAAATCCTTAGCCAATCTCCTTTTCAATTCATTTATCTCACCATAGTCATCTCCTGTTAAGATAATGTCATCAACATACACAATTAAGGCAGCAACTTTACCTTCTCTTGAATGTTTGTAAAACATGGTGTGATCTGCTTGGCTTTGTACAAATCCGTACTTCTTCACCACCTTGTCAAAACGCTCAAACCACGCTTTAGGCGACTGCTTGAGTCCATATAGGGACTTTTTTAGTCTGCACACTTTTCCTGCACCAAATTTCTCTTCAAAGCCCGGTGGTAGGCTCATAAACACCTCTTCTTGTAGGTCACTATTGAGGAATGCATTTTTTACATCAAGTTGAAACAAAGGCCAGTTAGAATTCACAGCAAGAGACAACAAGACTCGAATTGTATTCAACTTTGCAACGGGAGCAAAAGTTTCTTGGTAATCTATTCCATAGGTCTGAGTAAAACCTTTTGCAACTAGTCTGGCCTTATACATTTCAAAACTACCATCAGCTTTACTTTTAACTGTGAACACCCATTTACACCCCACAACCTTCTTTCCACTAGGTAACTCAACTACCTCCCAAGTGCCATTCTTCCTTAATGCTTCCATCTCTTCAAGTGCAGCTGATTTCCAATTCGGTTCACCTAAAGCTTCCTTAATATTTCTAGGCACCACAAGTTTTGAAATCTTTGAAATGAAAGCTCTATAATTGGTAGAAAGGTTGTCATAAGAGATGAATTTGGCAATAGGATGTTTAGTGCAGGCTCGGGTTTTTTTTCCTTAAAGCAATGGGAAGATCAAGGTCTAACATTTGGGTATGAACAACAGGTGCAGGGGTTGAACTAGGTTCTGAATTAACTGTTCTGTTTTGACCAAAGGGTAAGGAAGGTAGGGAAATATCTGAAGTACGTGATGTATTTGGATGGACTTCACTCAGGAATTCCTCATGACTGTGAGCTGGAAGAGTCAATAGGTCTTTACTTCTTTTAAGGATATTTCTCCTAGAATAAGCCGTAGTATTTCCATATCTGACAAACCAATATCAGATTCAATAATTTCAGATTGACTGATCCTAGTTTCCTTATTTATCTCATCAGATTTTGTTTGGTCAAAAACTATATTTGGTAAAGGTTCTGTTTCCCAAAAATTTGATTCTTCTAATTTCTCCCCCTGAATTAAATTTTTGCTGAAAAAAGGTAAATTTTCCAAAAAGATTGCATTCATGGTAACATGAAATTTCTTGGTCAACGGGTTAAAAAATTTGCACCCCTTTTGATTTGGAGCATACCCCAAAAACAAGCATTTTTCAGCCCTTGGGTCTAATTTAGACCGTGATTTTTCTGAAATGTGAACATATGCAATGCAGCCAAATATTTTTAATGGCAAATCTGAATTTATTCGGCAGTGGGGAAAATTTTTTTTTAAGCATTCCAAAGGAGTGGTATACTGCAAAACTCTAGTTAGCATCCTGTTAATTAGATATGACGCAGTTAAAACAGCGTCACCCCACAAATATTTTGGCAGATTCATGTAAAGCATCAAAGCACGAGCTACTTCTAAAAGATGTTTATTCTTTCGCTCGGCTATTCCATTTTGTTCTGGAGTATCTGTGCATAAAGATTGATGTAAAATTCCTTTTTCTTGTAAAAAGGTTTCCAAAACTTTATTGTAGTACTCCGTTTCATTATCTGATCTTAAAATGCTTATTTTTTCTTGAAATTGATTTTCAATCATATTGTAAAAATCCTTGAATATCTTTTTAACTTCAGATTTTTTACGCATCAGATAAACCCAGCATAGACGAGTATGGTCGTCTATAAAAGTTACAAACCATTTTTTACCAGAAACTGTAGTTACCCTTGAAGGTCCCCAAACGTCACTGTGAAAGAGATTAAATGGTTTTGAAGGTTGATAGGTTTTTGGAATATAACTTTTTCGTTGACTTTTTGCAAGTAAGCAGCTCTCACATTTTAAAACTAAGGGATCAATTTTCTTAAATAATTCAAGAAACAAATGTTTTAGATAAATAAAACTAGGATGGCCCAATCTATAACGCCAAACCATTATTTGTTCATAATCAGACATAGAACTAATACTACTAAGTCCTTGAGCAATTTTAAAACTAAGGATATTATTCTCAAAATAATAAAGACCATTGATCATCCTAGCACTGCCAATTGTCGTCCCCGAATTCCTGTCCTGAAAAACACAATGAGATTCAAAAAAGGTAACTGAACAATTAGAATCTTTGGAAAGTTTGCTGACAAACAAAAGATTGCAGGCGAGTTTAGGGACATGGAGGACAGAGTTAAGGTTTATTTTTTCTGAAATTTTTATCAAACCTTTTCCTGCAATTGGGGAAAAACTACCATCTGCAATTCTAACTTTTGTATTTCTGGGACATGGTGTAAAAGAATTGGTCACATGATTGGATGCTCCCGAATCTATTATCCAAGGAGTATAAAAATTAAGGTAGCATGATAGAGCTTTTGATTCATTACCTGTGTGTGCCACAGAAACACTAGGAGGTTCAGATGCCAACGAACCAGATTTCAGCAGTGTGAGGAGATGCTCAATTTGTTCTTTGGTGAAAGGACTAGCATCGGCCTCATTAGCAGTAGGAAAGCCTCTTTGATGTTTTTCTTCTGCCTTGTTTTTCCAGTTTGCAGGTTTCCCATGCAGCTTCCAGCAATTTTCACGTGTGTGATGTGGTTTGTCGCAGTAGTCACACCACACACATGGCTTTCCACCAGGTTTGCGCTGGTACACTGAAGCCTTGGACGATGTAGATTCAACAGTGACCAAAGCCGAGCCTTCCATAGTATTACCAGGTCCTTTCTTGCCCAACATTACATTCCTTCTTGTTTCTTCTCTTCTTGCTTCAGAAAACACCTCACTAATTGAAGGAAGGGGCTGTCTACCAATAATTCTCCCCCTGACTTCATCAAACTCAACATTGAGTCCCGCCAAAAACTTGAAGATACGGCTATCCTCAACAGTTTTTTGATGGTGACGTGCATCCTCTGGTGATTTCCATTCATAAGTGTTGAAGAGATCCAAATCTTGCTAGATACGCTTCAGCGAATTGAAATACTTGGTCACGTTATCTTCTCCTTGTCACAACTCTCCAATCTTGAGAGTTAACTCGAATATCTGTGATTGATTCCCCAAATCAGAGAACATCTAATTTATGTTATCCCACAGCTCTTTGGCCGTTGAATAGCATATGTAGTTAGAGCTAATATCCTCCTCCATAGAATTAACCAGCCATGTCATGATCATGGAATTTTCAGCATCCCATGTAGCATAGGCCGGATCAGTCTTTGATGGAGCCTTTATTTCACCAGTCATGTATACAATCTTTCCACGTCCTCTGATATACATCCGAACTACCTGTGACCAACGCAGGAAATTGTCGCCATTCAAGCGGATAGTTGTAATCTGGACTGAGTGAGAATCAGTGTTGGTCTTGATAGGGTCGGTTGTTTTTTGAGAGGAAGAAGTTTGTGGAATAGTGCTGGACTGAGTGGACATATCAGACATGGTGATTTGAAGGTTGTAAAGAACGAAGAAGAAGGGAAAGGAGAGGTATTTTTTTGGCCTAGCTCTAATACCAAATTGACAAAAAAAGAAAGTTTTTTCAAGGAATTGATTCATACATTCATTGAGTAAGACTTTATACAAATACAGCCTAACTAAATTAGGAAGTTATATCACTAATTCTAGGGACTAATTCTAGGGAGAAAAAATTGCTAAATATATAGATTTACACCTAGTTATAGATACTATTACAGCTGTCTAATTACACAAATCTCTCCTAATTGACTAATTACACAATCTTCTCCTATTTGACAGATTCGGTTTTCCTACAGTTAGCAATTATTAAATTTGTGAAAAGCAAAACGAAGAAAAAAACAACGACAACAACACAAAGTGTTTTATATTTCACATAGCAGCAATCTCATGACAATATAAACTAGCAATACTAACTAAGAAGATAGTTTTTAAAAAAATAGCAAAAAACATAATATGTTGGAAGTCAAAAGCACAAAAAAAAACCACCAAAAAAACTAGTTCAATTTTCAGGAATAGAAGAATTCCTACCTCTAACCGCGTCCGCAAAGCCTTGTTCTTAAATATGACAGTATTAGCTGGATATGGCGAGGCCGGAACTTCCCAGTTTTTAGCATCATCTCTACAAACTCCCCAGTGAATGACGACATCCCCAGATAGATCTGTTTCCATGTACAGAAGACTTTTGCCTGTATCAGGGCACTTCCTAACAGAAACAGAAACCGAGTTACAAAGAGCCACCTCTTTTGCAATGGGAAGTTCCTCGTAGAATCCTTTTAGGGGCCTCTTTTCTTGTTCAGGGGCTATGGATTCAGAATTGATCACTTGATCTTCATAATCTATCGCTTCTGCTTTGAAGAACATGTTTGAAAGCTGTCCCAGAGCTCCTACAATTAACAGAGGTCAGGAAATTTGTCTTTCAGTTTATGATGAAAAATGAACAGAAGAAAAGGACCGGATTTTAGAAAAAATAGTTGCAGATAATATAGATCTCTATTTATAAAGTTCTAGTGTATAAAGCATACAAAAATCAAGAAAGGTGACAAGTAGTGATTTGTTCAACCTGTCAATTTGCCAAAGTCCTTTCTCACTCCAATTACATTGCCATCCTCCTGTAGGTAGTCCACAAGAGGCACTTTAAAATCTCTCCCTCTGTGCTGATACCAAGAACCTGTTTCCTCATCCTTCATCCCAAAACCAATAAAAAATAAATAAATAAATAAATAAGAGAGAAAGGAAACAATCTACTTTAAATTTTCCATCTTCCTCAATAACTTAGAACTTCTAGCATAAAGAACGGACATGCATTTCTGCTTGTAGAAAATTACAACCTTTAAGACGAAATTTATTGCTGCGATTGAACTCTTGGGATCAAAACCAATTTTGACCTCTTGAAATGTTTCATCACGGGAAGATGAAGATGACTTCTTCAAAGGCGTCTCTATTGCATAGTCCTATAAAATTAAACGATATAACATGAAAACACTAATTTAAACCAGCAATGTCTGTTATCTGGAAAAGGTAAAACAGGCACCTTGATTCGGACGGATCCAGGAGGTATCATTCCTCTGGGAGGCTGATCCCACTCACTGCATGTCATTCATATATAAAACCATTATATAATTATTTATGATGGAGAAAATTTAACCATACACACCAAATCAAATCGAAACGACATACTTAAATCTAAGTTCATAAAAGTAAACAATAAGTACACATATTAGCATAACTAAATCAAAATATAATATTAAGTGAAAACTTACTTGCCGACATCGTCAATATAAGAAACTCCCCAGTGAAGAATCCATTTTCCAGGAATATCACAACCCACAGTAAGCTGCCAATCTTTCTTATTCTTTCCATGATCTAATCTGATGAATATCTTTCCCTCCGCCTACAATTTCAAGTTAATCAAATCCACGTTTCTATCAAATTAAGACCTCAAATCCAGTTTTATTTTCCGCTTCCAAGGTGAAATTTACTCTTGAAAAAGCATGAGGGGAAAAAAATTTAACAAAACTTTCTGTTACGTTGATAACTACTAAAAAAAGCAGGACAATCAAAATCGCGTTCGAGCGAGAAAAACACGAAACAACTTCAATAAAAAAAAAAAAACAATTTACGATCAATTCAAATTTTTCCAGAAAAAGAAAAGAAAAAGGAAGATAAACAAAAATTCAAGCTTCAAATTTCTAAACCACGAGATAATTTCAACTAAAACAAAAAAAAATTTACGATCGATTCATTTTTTTTCCAGAAAAAGAAAAACAGATTAACAAAATATTCAAGCTTCAAATTTGTCAACAAAATCTAAGAAGGAAACCCAAACCACAGAAGTTTGCTTCAAGGGAAAAGTCTCCTTGAAAAAGACGTCGGAAGATTCGAAAGTCTCAACGGTAGCTGTGCCGGAGGTGGAGACAGCTCTGAGAAGGAGAGGCTGGCGAGAAGGCTTGAAGTTGCAGACGAAGGATTTCCGGCTGCCATGGAAGTCGAACCGCTTGGGGAAGCAATACAAGGAACAACGCTTGATTCGCTTCGATCCGGTACAAAGCCTGGAGGTTTCTCGGCGACAGTGGCGGATGAGAGGCTCTACGGTAACGGTCGACATGGATTGAGCCAATTCAGAGTTCTGAGCATTACAGAGAAGGAGAAGAAGAAGGAGAAGAAGAAGAAAGTATTGGATTTTTGCAATAGACTCTTGTAAGGTTTTTATAAGGAAGCGTGTCTAAAAAAGTGGCTCAAAATATTCACTTTTTAAGTGAAAGAAATGAAAAAATAAAATAAAATTATTTATCGACGTGGAATGGATAAAAGCGTCCTGTACTTTCTTTTTTTTTTTCCTCTGTGGCCTTATAATTTGTTTTTTTTTTTATTCTTTTTTTCTTTCTTTCTTTCCTTTTTTTTTTTGTTTTGTTTTGATCATGTGAAAATTGATGTCGTGTAGGTGATCTCTTTTCTTTTAAAGAGACAAAACCATGTGATTTCAATGGGGTTAAGAAAAAAGGAAATAAAACATGTGTTTATGATTGCTTGAATCTTACTTATAATTCATCCTTATAGCTTCGTATTTTGGTAGATGAAAATCTACCATGAAATCATTACTTGCAGACTACATATTGTGTATAATATGAGATGGTTTAAATCAAATGAAAATAAATGTAATAATTTTTTTCTATTCTATTCACGATAATTTTTCTTTCA
Organism: Artocarpus heterophyllus; assembly: GCA_025403435.1. Classification (NCBI taxonomy): domain Eukaryota; kingdom Viridiplantae; phylum Streptophyta; class Magnoliopsida; order Rosales; family Moraceae; genus Artocarpus; species Artocarpus heterophyllus. The sequence goes on from CM046339.1 coordinate 23,825,303, forward strand.
AATTTTTGATACCAATGAATATGGTAAATATTAGAAATTAAATTTGGAAAATATGTTCCAAGCTTTTTTTGAAAGGAAATATGTTTCAAGTTAAGGCAATATAAACACCAATGTTGACTTGTACAACCTAAAAATATTAAAGCATAGCCTCAATAGCCAACTGGTTTTGAAAGTACACTCTAACAAGATACAAGCGCACGTAGTTTTTTAACCGATCTTTTATAGTCGATTAAATATTTACTTAACTAGGATTGAGAAACCCATAGCATCAAGGCCACATAAAACCCGACAAACAAATTAATATAACAAAAAGAATACACATCCTAGCATTTTTTTTTAGATGAACACAACCCAACATTAAAAAAACTAAAGAGATACACATGCAAAGTGAGGTAAAAACCACCTTTATTACCAACCAAAATACAAAGAAAAACAGAAGAAAGAACACAAGCAACATTTTCAAAGCCTTTGGCTATGAGACAACCGACGAGAGAACAGCTTAAATTAGTTGCATACCCCCAGAGGCACACAGAAAGCTGAAGCGCCTCCCAAACAATGACGCGTGATTCCAACACGCCGCTGTCGTAGCATAACACAACCACCACAGGATTTTTCTCGTCGTGTGGATCGTACACAACAGTTTGGTAATAGGCTCAACCAGGGACAAAGTCAGAAAAATTAATCAATGACATAATACAATTTCAGGAGAGACAAAGTATAATTTTAAGAGGGCGGAATATAATTTTAAAATGGACGAAATATGATTTTTATAAAATTTTATAAAGAATATTGAAAGAAAAAAAAGTTCAGGCGGGACTATTGTCTACCTTGATCCGTGAGTAGCTTCATCCATGGCCCAAACCTTCGGTCTCCCTTCTACCTATGCCAATGTGCCATGCCTATTGCTTCGCGTTGCACACCATTGCCACTGTCAAGAAAGCTACAAGTAGGAGAGCATGAGGACTTGGATTTCATAATCGGGAACTCGGCAGTGAGCTTGAAGACAATAACGGAGCTCCAGCCGACCCTCTCTACTAAGAATGCTCAATCTCATTCTTACGCTTAATATTATTGGTATTGGTTAATGTGATTGGCATCAAGATAACTTAAGTCCATGACCATATTATATTCTCACGGGAAAAAAAAAACTCATTAATACATATGACAAATAAATTATCATTGTTATATATATTAAAAAAAAAAGAAAATGAGATATAACTGTTCAGTTAGTGAATGTTATAAATAAAATTATAGGATATACACTGAAGCAAATAAATAAAACACCTAATACATTTATTTGTATAAGATGTGACACAACAAACAAATAAATGTACGGTAACGTGGGAAACATCTACCACTTGTGTGTGTGCCTTTTTTTCTTTTTTCTTTTATATTTAGACTAGTATGTTTGGCACATTTGTTATTTCGAATTATTCTACAGTGTAAAATAAAAAATAATTATAGTATAAAGTTATCACATACTTCAATGTTTGAAACTTATTTTTTAGTTTACGAAGTGTCTAGAGAGGACCATATGTATGATTAATGAGTACAAGACCTGAATATATCAGGTCTTGCCAGGTGGACTCATGGGGTTAAGACGTTACACCATACCACACTTTTAAAAGTTGTGTTTATTTATATCACGTTATTATTCATATTACATGTTTAGTTATGCTATAAATAAAAATGTGTAATATTTATAAAAAGTAAATATTAAAACATAATATTTATGTAAATTCCTCTTATTCTTAATTAATGAGGGTCTAATCCTTCTTCCTCTCAAACTTCAGTTTCAAATGGCCTAAATATTTATTCTGGTTACTTAAATGCCATCTACTTAGATGATTCGCTTATCAACCAATGTGGATCAGTTTAGTGGCAATAAACTCACACCAATTAATTAAAAAAAATTATTTTCATTCCATGGAGTTATAACGTGTTACTCACAAAGTTGTAAACCTTAATCCCATATTAAACAGAGGCCCATCATTTTATAAAAAAATAAGGTTATAATCCTATAAAAAATCTAATATGCTTAAATAAGATTGCTCAATAAAATTAATAATTAGTTGTCTGTCGAATACTTGTAGAGCCTTAGCTTATGATTTTTATATAAAAACAAAAACAAAAAAACCACTATATATTTTAATTTCTTCTTTTAACCGAGTAATTTCAGAAAATATACCAAAACAGTCGAATAAATAAAATATGCCAAAACAGACAAATAAATTGGTATATAATTCATTAAGAAAAACTCAAATTTCATCACAAAATTGTGACCACTCCTTTAAGATAACTATAAACCGTTTTTTTTGTACATCATAGATCACTTCCTTGTCAACATCTTAAAATCCAAACGTGCTGGAAAGGCATTCAATTATTGTTGATATAATTATTTTTTTCAAGCCGCTATGATGTAGTGGTTATCATTCTTTTCTTTTCTTTTTTTATTTCCCGGGTATATCGTGCTTATCTTCTACGCTGCCAGAGGCTTAGCCAGGTTGGTTTGGTCTTTACCATATCAATCAATGATTTCAAAAGAGAAAAAAAAAAACAAATTAGGACAGGCGTTTTAGCCCGGTCTTTTTATTTAATAGTTAAATTATCCTGTCAAAGGTCTATTTTATAACGAACAATTTTATATCTTATTATAAATTTTAAACATAAACAGTCAAGTTAATAACTTGACGTATCAAAATAGTTAATTTAATAGTTAAGATAATATGACATATTAATATAAAAAAATGAGAAAAATATCATATTTATAATGTTATTACTATGTAAATATTATACATTGTATATTAGTTCAATCATAAATTTATTATGTTAATAAGGTTTTTCACTATAAACAAAAAATAAATAAATTATTTATATTATAAATTTAATATTTATGATAAATACTTTAAAACTTGATATTTATTATAATTAGTTGGATTTTTATTATAATTAGTTTAAAAAAGGTTGTTATTTCCTGCCATTTCTGATAATATGGAATCAATGTACATCCCCTGCCATAATATCAAAAAAATAATAATGATAAATAATTTCTGAAATAAAAGAAAAAATTGATTTTTTTAATAGGAAAAAAAAATCATGATTTTTCCAACGCAACATGTTTAATGGGTACACAACCAAAAAGCCGAATATGCCAAACCGAACCTCCCCTTGTCCCGATTCTGGAGGCCTTAAAAAACTCCCGAAGCTCCGAAACCCCGTCTCTGAGGTCAAAAGATCAACGGCCATTGAACCCGTTCACTTGCCCATCACAAGATCCAACGGTTGAAATCAAACGCATGGGCAAAAGACCGACCCTAAGGTTTCGTTTCGTCCTTCCAACAGCTCTCCTATTCTTCTCCACCTCTGAACGTGTTTCGAATCCATAATAGAATACACTTTCAAACCTCTGTCTTTTCTCTCTCATTTTCCTGCTCTTTTTCTCGGGAAAAAAAATGGTGAAAGGACCGGGTCTCTACTCCGACATTGGCAAGAAAGCCAGAGGTTAGTCCTTAAATTTTTTTTTTTGGTTTCGATTTTGTTATTTTTTTCCTTTCTATGAATATATAAGTTTTTTTTTTTTTTTTTTTAATTTCAGATCTTCTGTACAAGGATTACCAGGCTGATCACAAATTTGCCATCACTACTTACACTTCCACTGGAGTCGTAAGCCGATAGACTCTTTTTTTGTTTTAAATTTCGTTTTCAATTTTTCCTATTTACGGTGTTATTCATTTTATCTATGAATTTCTTAATTGTTGAGTGTTATGTATTCGATGGTTTAGCTACATTTTGAAATTTCGTTTCCGTTTGGAATTTAATCAAACAGTTCTTGAAGGCTCGGTTCATACCAAAATTTAATTGTCTCTTTGGAGAGCGGTTGGAGCTCTTTTTTGGTTTAAATTTTGGTTTAAAAAACGGTTCATGCCGTGATTGTCAAACAGGGCTAAGATCCGAAGATAAGTTTTCAGTCATATCTTGATATAACGATTACAGTTAAAAACGACCTTTCAATATAGTCTTGTGAAAATCATAGACTTCTATTGTTTGTTATATATGTATATATTTTGTTATTGTAACTACAACGATGTTTCAGTATAATGGTCCTTTTTTTTTGGAACTATTCTATCTTTTGTTTAGTTGCTGAGAAATGAGAGAGAAAATAATGAAAGTTTTAAATCATGGACTTCTATTGGCTATTATATGTTTTTCAATTAAGAGAACTCTACGATAGGGTATTTTTATATTGGTATGGCTCTGTTTTAAATGGTTAAATTTGTAACTGTTAGTTTTGTATACTTTTTCATTTTGATTTGATTTTGAACATACCAAACGCAGGTATTTCTACCGTATAAAGGATGAGTTCAGTGTTTGTACTGTTTTGCTTGACGTTATCTGTCCTGCTTTCTTTATGAAATTGTTCAGGCATTAGTTTTGATGCTTGTATAAATCTGTATTTGGAGTTGAATATTATAGTTCTCACTCTGCTATGTTCTAATCAAGAAATTCACTTCACTTGTTAGGCAATCACTTCGACTGGAGTCAAGAAAGGTGAGCTCTTTCTGGCCGATGTGAGCACCCAGTTCAAGAACAAGAACATCACAACTGATGTCAAAGTTGACACCAACTCTAATGTAAGTTTCAAAAATCCACCAATCTGTCTCGCTCATCTTTCGCTACACTTTATAGTTTATAATAATATGTTCATCCTGTTTATCAACCAGTAATGAGAATTTTATTTGTGACCTCTAACGATTACTATCGGAATGTGAATATGTAGCTTCTCACCACCATCACTGTCGATGAGCCAGCACCTGGACTCAAGACTATCTTTAGTGTTATTGTTCCTGATCAGAGATCTGGCAAGGTAAGGACTAAGCGGCATCTTCAACCCTTCATTTACCTTCAATTTCATGTGAAACTTATTTGCTTTAGGGCACATCATTTGGCTAATATTCATGTTGTGGTTATGGTAATAGGTGGAACTCCAATACCAGCATGAGTATGCTGGAATCAGCACTAGCATTGGATTGACTGCAAATCCCTCCATCAACTTTTCGGGTGTGGTTGGAAACAGTTACCTGGCCATTGGAACGGATCTGTCATTCGATACGGCTACTGGGAACTTCACCAAATTCAATGCCGGGTTGAATTTCACCCACTCGGACCTGATTGCTTCCCTGACATTGTGAGTTCTTTTTCTTACCTCTTCTGTTCGACTAAAACAGTGCTGTTCTGCTATATAAATTTAGATGGATTTGGTTTCATGATTGTGTGACCTTTTCAATATATGCAGGAATGATAAAGGTGACGCCATAACTGCTTCCTACTACCATTTTGTAAGCCCACTGACCAACACTGCTGTTGGTGCGGAGCTGTCCCATAGCTTCTCAAACAATGATGACACTCTCACAATTGGCACCCAACACGCACTTGATCCCCTTACCACTTTGAAGGCTCGGGTAAACAATTACGGGAAGGCAAGTGCTCTCATTCAGCACGAGTGGTGCCCGAAATCGCTCTTCACCATCTCAGGCGAAGTGGACACCAAGGCAATTGAGAAGAGCGCAAAGATCGGTCTAGCCTTGGCCCTGAAGCCTTAAACTAGGCTTCTTGTCTGATGCCAAGATGATACCATTGGAAGGTTGGTCTTTTTTCAGTTGGGGGCAACAATAAGGTCCAATGGCGCAGTAACTTTTCCGATGAACTTGCGGTCTGTTGATGTGGTGTTGGTTTCTTCAAATATTTTGGTGGTCATGGGTTGTATAAAATAATTGGCACAAACCATTGGCAAATTCCTTTTTATATTCTTCCAAAAAATTCGTCAATGGACGATATACTTGAAACCGAGCAGAAAAGTCTGACGTGACAGTTTTGTCGCTTCAAATTTTTTGTTTGCTTGGTCTTAAACTTCCTGCTTCCACAAAATTGATGGGTTGATTTATTTATTTATTTATTAAATATTACACCCGGTGGTTTGTATTAGATATTGGTGTGAAGGTTGAGAACCTTTTTTTTTTTAGGGTGTTGAGAACTTGTTTTCAATTATAGAAACTTGTCCTCTACATTAATGCATATGCGTGGAAATCCCTTCACTCTGTTTTTAAGGAATTTTGGGTCTGATAGAACAAAAATAATTTTTTTTTTTTTGGCTGGAAAGAATAAAGACTAATTGACAATACAGAAAAATGCTAAATTCCCACTTCAAAAAAAAAAAAAATGCTTAATTCAAATATCATGTGACACCCAAACACATTCTCACGAATATAGACGAAGCCTAATACATGACTACAACTAATCCTTCTAGCTTCTTTATCCACACAGATGCATCGTATTAAAACGACTGTCGACTCTTTCACACAAGTGCAATTTCTTCAAATACATTCCAATCACCCTTGGCTCAACCTGAGATTTTGTTTTTGGAGCTTTTAAAAGCACTTGGCACCAACGATGAAATCAGATACTATTTGATAAAAGGGGAAAAAAGCACTTTGCACAGACAACAATGAAGTCATCCAAAATTCGAACTATTTAGCTTTTGCTTGGCTTCTGCTTCTATCTACCGTAGTCCTATATTTCTACTCGGCGGTTGCATTTGCCTGAATAAACCCGCTTCTTATCTGTGAAGAAATTTCTCTCACGGCACCGGGTCCATGGGGAATGAAAACTGAGTTGGCCTTTGAAGATGCACCAATTTCCTTCATCGTGTCAAAGTATTGTGTCACGAGAATCATATCCATTACATCCTTTGATGATGTCCCAGGCACGTTTGCAGAGAAGGCAAGCACGCTGTCCCTCAAGCCGTCAACAATTGCTTGGCGCTGCCGAGCTATGCCAAGCCCAGCAAGATACTTGGACTCTGCATCTCCCTCGGCTTTTTTGATCTGCAAAATCTTCTCTGCTTCGGCTTTCTCATTCGCGGCCACCCTCAATCGAGCAGCTGTAAGTCAAGGTACGCGCATCAAACATTTTGCAGATTATGAGAAACTAGTTTGTTAGGATTTCCACAAATGGCTTGTTATTTGCTCAAGTCAATAATGATCTAAGGATGAAAATCAAAGAACATAGCAAACAAATAATTGGGTCACACCAGAAGCCCTCGGACAATAAAGTTTATATACCTGCATTGATCTCATTCATTGCTCTCTTCACACGCTCATCTGGTTCAATATCAACAATAAGAGTCTGGACTATCTCGAATCCATAATGAGACATGGCCTACAATACCCAAACAGATTGAGAATACGGGTACTTTGTTGTTTAATTCTCAACAGGGAATTCAAGTAAACAGGTTTTTACCTTTTCAAGTTCATCTTCCACAGCTTTCGCTATCTCATTCTTCTGTTCAAAAGTCGAATCCAGGTCCAATTTTGGGACACTTGCCCTGACAACTGAAAGCCAAAGTGAAACTTGTTAGTGCCGAATGCAACCAGTTATCTAGACCAAACAACAGCTAGCGGCAAAGAACAACTTCTCAGAACCAAAAAAGAAAACCAAAAGTGCGTCTTGCATGATGAAATCCACGAGCAATGAAAGAAAGAAATTTAAAATCTGGTTGTAACTTGCATGATGAAATCCATGAACAATGAAAGAAAGAAATTTAAAATCTGGTTTTAACGACATGCATCAGGACCCACAAGATTTTCAAGGAAAACCATTCGAATCGGAGATTTGTTACTTGGATTTCCAAATCCAGGAAAATATTAAAAAGATGACTTGTTCAATGAAATCATTAACAAACCATAAAAAACGCCCTCAAGTAGTAAGCCAAGGCAGCACCAATGGCTAAAAATATATTTTCATTCACGAAGCCATCAGGAAATGAAAGAAAAGTTTTTAGATTCCTAACATGGGAGTTTGAAATATAGTGCATGTTGCTATCTAAAAACGCGACTAAAAGTAGTTATAGATCTCAGACTTGGAATAAAAGACATGTATTTCACCAAAACGTTGAATATTATACAAGTTTCAGTACTTTATACTCCTTACCATCAAAAACATAAGACTGGATCTGTCCCCTGGTATTGCTGAGCTTGTAGAAAGCGTCAGAAGCCTTGTCTGCTAAAGCACGGTATTGAACAGACGCAACTACAGTAACAAAAACATTATCCTGGAGAAATAAAATGAATCAGAATGCACTTATTGACTGGAATTCAAGCATATAAATTACATAAATGAAGGGTAAATAAGTAATGGTATTAGACTTGGAAAAATATGAAGCATTCAATGTAAAGCAGAAAGCTTCCAAATTCCATTACATGCACTTGCCAAAAACTCCCGTTACATAATAATATTGCCACCAAAATTGTTGAATGTTAAGACTCATAATATACATACTTAACTGTTAATAGACATCATAATTTGAAATGAAGAAAAAATATGCAACAACAAACCTTTGTCTTTGTTTCGCAACGAACATCCAGCTGCTGTACACGTAAAGTCAGGTGCCCAGCAAGACGACTCCCCAAAAACCAAGGCACACAATGACAACCAGATTCAAGCACATCATCAAACTTCCCAAACGTTTCTTTAATAGCTACGTTAGATTGGTCCACTTGAACGCAGCCTAAAGCTTGTCCCATCCTTTTGTTCTATCAAATATGCAACACAACATTGAAGATCAGTTTTTATTTACGTGAAGGAAACAACATCCTATGGATATAATTGAAAGCTATTTTGTCCTCATTTGAACGGCCATAATGAAACCAATAGGACTATCAAGATCACTCATTTCAGTTGCCATTTGTTCCCGGATAAACCTATGTGCTTCCCGAAAAACCAAGGCACACAATGCCAACCAGGTTCAAGCACATCATCAAACTTCCCAAACGTTTCTTTGATAGCTACGTTAGATTGGTCCACTTGAACGCGGCCTAAAGGTTGTCCCAACTTTTTGTTCTATCAAATATGCAACACAACATTCAAGATCAGTTTTTATTTACGTGAAGGAAATAACATCCTATGGATATACTTGAGCGCCATTTTGTCCTCATCTGAATGGCCGTAATGAAACCAATAGAATATTGCGGAAAGAAAAATGCCACAATACTGTCAAGATCACTCATTTCAGTTTCCATTTGTTCCCAGATAAACCTATGTGCTTCCAAGTCAAATTCATTTGGGAATTGTATATATATATATCTATGGGAAAAGCGAAGCCAAACAAATATAGAAATAAATAATTAATCATATTTTACAAATCCAATTCAACTGTTGAATTTTTCTTTTTTTTCTTTCTTTCTTTATTTTTTCTTTCTGCTAAATTTGTATGCCAGAGTGAGAGAACAGCTTTGCCTTCTATGAATCAGTTTTATTTAAAATAAAAAAGAGAGAGGACTTTACTCTTATTTACTTTTTTTTTTCGAACTAAATCCTCTCTCTCTCAAATGATCGAGCTTGATATGAATTTTTTTTTTAAAAAAAAATCCCATAAATAAAGAGGGAGGGGTATAGAGAGACACTAATAAGAATATGCAGTGAACAAAAATAACCCCCAAACAAAAAGCGACAATCATCACAAAAGTCAAATAACAGCGTAAGCAACAGAATAGAATGCAAAGCTCTCCAATAAACATAGGACAAACATCCCTAATCACCAAAGAGGATGTTCTCTCTTTTTTTATAAAAAAAATACTAAACGCATGAAATTAGTCATCAAATTAAATATCAGCATTTAACTAGTCAGTGGCGTACAAGTTCGATTACTCCTCGCCCACCCTTATTTATTTATTTATTATTATTATTAGCTCAAAGTCTCTTCCAAACTTTCTGATCCTCATCTTCCTCTGTTCCCTGATCAACTATGTTCCTTTCATCTTCTCCAGCCAGAAAATAGCGTCTTGGTAGATGAAAGAGATTCACAGGATCAAAATAAATTTCACGCAATTAAATAAATTTTTACAATTTCCAATAATGCAAAAATAAGTCCAGTATCAGCATTAATTACCGACAAAAATTTCGCTATATATATATAAGAATCATTCTAAGAACTAATTAATCATCGATTATCTCAAAACAAGGATCGAAACCAGTTGCCAGAAAAAGAAATTATCTCAGGAAGCAATTCCTGCTTTCAGAGACCAAATTCCCCGATCAAATCCAAAACTTTCGAACTGATCGCTACGAAAATTTAAAAACTCGCACCGTAAATTCCTAATTCGTCTGTTTGGATTACAAAATGAAGAAGAAAAGAAAAGAAAATCTGAGAGTCGAATTCAAAGGAATTACGCAGCGAATTCAGAGTAGTAAAAGCTTCGTTGATCACCTGTCGACTGCAGAAATCGAGACTCCCGTGCCAAGGATTTTCTCGAGTAGCGAGAAAGTCAGACAATATTTTTTTTTCCTTTTTTTCGTCGAGAAAGAAAATGAGAATTTTAACAGTGAATTAAATATTTAGGGAAATTTTCAAAATAAACAAGAGACGCCACGTGCATAAAAATATCTGTCAGTTTGACAGAGCATATTAATTTGTCAGCAACGAAAATGGAGAAAAGAAGTTCTAGTTGGCTTTCTCCGCTTTTGTCGCGCATTTTCCAGATCTGCTTTTTTTTTTTTGTGTTTTTTTTTTTTAAATGTTATTGGAAGGTTGTAATACCCAAGAAAATAAATATAAATTTGATACGATGGTTAAAATTATTTTTATTATAATATATAAAAAATTTTAATTAGTATTATAACATATAAAATTTTATTTTATAATTAAAAAAATAGTTTAAATTACAATTATTAAATACATTTTTATAAAATATTTAAAAAGATAATAAAAATTATTAATTTAAATCATTTTTATTGCAACGTATAAAAATTTTACATTATAATAATTTTTTATATTATAATAATTTTTTATATTAATATTATAACATGTAAAAATGTTATATTTTTTATAACTAAAAAAAAAAGTTCTACCATTTTTGCTAAACAAGTGGTTAGTTGTATCGGGAATATACTGATCGTTGCCTTTTAAAAATTAAACCAGAGATAATCAAGCAATTCCACCTCATGATCACCAAAAAAAAAAAAAAAAAAGCTCTTTCCAGCTCATGTCTTATCCGGAAACCCAAAGATAGACGTTACACTGTTTAATGCTCCTTTGTTTTTTTTAATTTTAAAAGTCAAAGACAACAACTCCCAAGCTGCTTAGTTAAGATTATAGTTATCCAGAAAAAATTGAAAATACTAGATCTGCAGAATTAAGAATACAGTCATCCTTAAAACACTTAATAATTAGGATTACATCATCTAGATTTAAAGACCATAGAACAAAATATAAGATTATCTCATTCAAACTCCATTGGCAATGTCTTCGATCTATTTTTATAACATTTGCATCAGTTGTTCCCTCAAACTCTGCAAAACAAATAACAAACAGAAAGAAGTCATTAAATTTTAAACAAAAAATTAGATGAAAGTGAAGAAATAAACTGAAAGTTTGGAGATAAAAACAGTTAATGTGATTCAACTTTCTCATATGTTTGAACTTCATCCAACACTTCACCAATTGCAGAACTTCACGGGAGGATCTCAGCCAATTTTGGTTGCAAACTAGTGCCTCAACCATTTTGGGACTTGGAGAACTGCGAAGAGAGTCCAAAATCCTTCCACTAGTGCTAAAGGCAGATTTAGACACCACGGTTGACACTGGAATAGCAAGTACATCCCTAGCAGTCTTTGCTAAAATCTTGTACCTAGTCAAATGAAGCAAGCCAAAATGTCAACTGTCAATCAAATTCTCTCTGAACAAAAATGTCAAATGTTAGAGCAACAAAAAAAGGCAAAAAAAAAAAAGAAAAAAGAAAAACTTGTACCTTCTTGAGTTTCTCTTTCCACTAAGCCAAAATGTCAAATGAAGTTGCCAAAGGATTAACATTCTCTTCAGCCAAATGCTTGTCAAGCTTATTATTTTTATCACCGTTGGAATTTTCATGTTGTTGCTTCAAAAAAAGTGATAAAAGTTTCCTATTTTCTGGGGTTGTAGATCTTGGTGGAGTCTTTTGAACCACATCCTCACTTTCATTTGCTTCAGTCCCCCCACAATAGAAGGCATACGAGTGTTGAAAAGGAGTTTCCGCCTTACGAGACAACCTTGCAGCTGTTTCAGAATCATAAGCAGCCCTAAAACAATACTTCAAATATCCCAATTTGAACCTTGGATCAAGCACAACATCAACAAACGACAAGCAACAAATGCTGTCCACATTCCCCCAATACCTATCATACTTCCTTTTCCTACTAGCAGCCACTTTCGACAACAAACTATCCCCATTTGCAGCCAAGTCAGTGAGCTGACTTTGTATTTCACACATCTCATGAAAATAAGAGTTGGAAGTGACCTGAGTTGAGGCACTAAGCTTTAAGGAGACTTCATAAAAAGTTTTCAAAAACTTGACAAAGTCCCTCCTATTTTCCAAATCATTACCATAAGGGGGACCTTCTTCTTTTTCCCACTTTCTTCCTCTTTGAAAAACCTCAAGTATTTTTCATCTTCTTCCTCATATCTGTCAAAAACAGTTTGAAACTTCAGGGCAACATCTAACATCAAATATGTAGAATTCCACCTAGTAGGCACATCCAAAACTAGCAGCCCTTACACTCAATCTTCTGTTTTTCAACACATGCTTTGAACTTCTCTAAATGTAGCAATGGACTCATGCATGTTTTTGAGTCCGTCGGTCACAACTAGATTGGCTATATGAGCACAGCACCTTAAGTGCATATGCTTATCATCAAGGACAACCCCTTTCCAGCCATTCACCCTCATCTTCACAACATTTACAGCCACATCATTAGCTGAAGTGTTGTCCAAGGTAATTATTAAGACCCTTTCAATTTCCCGTCCTAACAAACATGACTCTACAATCTTACCCATGGTTTCCCCTTTATGATTAGGAATTTGGCAGAAGTTTAACATCCTTAGTTGAACGCACCTATCAGAATCAATATGCTGTGCCGTGAGGCACAAATAATTGATTTGTTGCAAGGATGACTAACAATCTGTGGTAAGACATACCTTCTGACCAACCTTGCTTAATTCACCTTTCAACTTCACCTTTTCATCTTTATAAAGTTGGTAAATGTCTCTAGCCAATGTCATCCTAGAAGCTGGGGCAAATCAAGGTTGTAAAGTCTGAACAAACTGTTTAAATCCTTCACTCTCAACAAACCTAAAAGACAGTTCATCCATAGGAATCATTTTGGCTAAGGCATTCCTACAATCCTCCTTGTTAAAACTAACAGCCATCAAATTCCCACCCAAGGTACCATCTCCTTGAAAACTAAGAAATTTTTGCTTCTTATCCATGACCTTAAAGGGATATTTCTTACACTACTTGTTTAAATGAGACCACAAAGTACAAGTACTAACTGTTTTTGTATCACAAGCATAAGTTTTCCCACAATAGTTGCAACTACACCTAGGACTTTTAACATCCCCACCTTTTATGTTTGTGAAGTAATCCCAAATGGTGGAAACCCTAATTGGCTTTTTTTTTCACGTTTTTTTCTTCCTTCGGAGCAGGTGATTCTTTTTTGGTGAAACTAACGGTACTTGGGCATCATTTTCCTTAAGTGTTCGTTCAGATGTTTGCTTAGTGTTGGGATTGGGATTGGGATTGGGATTGTGATGTTTAAGTGTCTGATTCATATCAGTTTCAGGTCCAACAACTTCACGAGGAGGGGTAAGAAATTTGTCCATTCCTAAAAAAATTATAGAACAAGGCAGATCAACATTTCAAAATTTCATTCCTTTAAAAAAAAAAAAAAGAAAGAAACATTTCAACAATCCACATTCATAGATCATAATAGATAACAAGAAAAAAATATTTTCACAGATCAATAGATCAATATGCATAGATCTTCACTATAAAATATTTCTTCACATACTAAAAAAATGATGCTTGGAAAAAATAAATAGATCAACATGCACAGATCTTCACCATGACGTATTTTTTCACGTATTAAAGTCCAAACAATTCATGCTTAGAAAAAAATTAAATAGATCAACATGTAATATTTTTCACATATTAAACAAGTCATGTTTAGAAAAAAAAAAATAGATCAATAAGCACAGATCCTCACCATAAATTATCTTTTCACACACCAAAATCATACATTGAACATCATATATCATAACATTTGCAGACAAAATCAAACATAGAACAATACATCAAAATAACACAATCGGAAAATATTTATGAAAAAAAAAATAAAGAGAAACGGAACATGTCTGTGCGGCTGTGCCCTGTGAAACTAAATCAAGAGGCTTACAAATCAACACAACTGATCGTTGAAATGGAGAGAAACTAACAGAAACGAGAGAGAGAGAAAAAAGGTTAGCTTAGAGGCTTACAAAATCAAGTTAGTGACAAATCTTTTTTCTAAAAAAAATGGAGAAACCATTTAACAATTTCGGGAACTAAATTTTTCTTGAGCCAAAGATTGGGGAAAATGATTCATACCTCTTCAACTCATCACTCGTCTGCTTTGATTCCCAGTAGTTGTTCGGAAGAAAGAAATACAGGAAAGAAAGTAAGAAAGTAGGTTTGAACTTCAGAAAAATAAAACAAAGTAAAATAAAGCTAACGTAACAGCGTTTGATGGAGGACGGCCTAGGGTTACTGGGTTTGATGGGTGACGTGCCATGACATTCTATCTAATTATTTTTGGTAACATAAATCACTTCAAGTTTTTATTGTACGGTATATATAAATATATGTATATATAAATAAAGAGCCTAAAGTAATTATATAATTTATTTAGGTTTTAAAATTTAATTAAAGAGATAGCTAAAAAAAAAAAAAGAACATGGGACAACAAATTCTAGTTATACATTAATTTGAAAGTAGATTTAACGTTAAGGGTGTGTCTATTTGAGCGGTTCAATGAGTTTAAACCTAATTTTAAACTAAGCAAGTGTTTGCAAGCAAATAATAATAATAATAATAATAAAACTCAATCTCAAACATTGAACTCAAAAAATTGGATGAATTCGGATTTAACACCTAATTAATTTTAAGATATTTAAACTCATGTTTTGAATCTGATCTCACAAAAGTTTTTATATCGAAATATGATTTCAAATTTTATTATCTTTTCAAATTCAGAATCAATTAACATCTAAAACATCGATTTGGATTATAGTTTTAAACTATACTTTCCAAACTTTCATCTTAAACTAAAAAGATATTGCTTCGAACCCATAAACCAAATGAACTCTGAATGTCAAAATTAAAAAAAAAAGTAAAAATTATACATTTTAGCCAATTTAGATTCCTTAACAAAGTACACGGCTTGATCTCATATAATTATTATTCATGGTCAAGTCTCTCATTAAATATTTTCTTTCACACCAAATGTGCCCCTATTTATTATGTGTAAAACCCCAATTTTATGTAATGTTAAAAAATTTGGTAATTCCATCTTTTGGTCTCGTATTAATTTCTTGATGACAACTAATGTATCCTTAATTGTCCAAATTAAGAACTACGTTATCTTCTCATAGTTACATTTCCATGTTGATGCTTTGATATGCAATGTGTACTTCAATATGACAATCTTTTAACGAAGTGCTTTCATCATAATATGGTCATTATCAATTTATTCCCTATTCTTGTTGTTCCTATTGACTTCTATAGTCACTAAAATGACTGGCCATTGCGCATCTAATTTAATTCTATGTAATTCTAAATTACTCATTATATAAAAAACGTAATTTCTGCCATTAAAAGATGGATAGTAAGTAAATTCTGACGTATTTTCATTTCGAGTAAAAAGTTTATTAATAACTAATGAAATTCAAACGTAATGTATTTTTTACACTCAGGTCATTAATAGTTGATTAACTAATTAAAAATGTTATGGTTGGTTTGATGCGTGGGTTCGGAATAATGTGATTTTAAAACTTCATAGTTTGAACTATATGTTCTAAATTGTGTAGTTTAAACTATGGTTTTAAAGTGGCGTTTAGAACTTAAAGTTTTACAATAAGAATATAAAGTTTAAAACGAAAACTAATGTTTGAAAAAATACGGTTTACGAAAAAAAAGAGAATATAAATAGTTTTTACTGTAAAAAATAGTTCAAATCGTATGAACCTAAAAGAAACAAAGTTTGAAATTAGGGGTTTATACCGTTTTAAAACAACCTTCATTGTTTAAACTTATCTCAGTTATTACTCTACCAAACTACAGTTTAAACCACCTATATAGTTTGAAGTATATTGAATCTATATGTCAAAGGCCCTGTTAATAATTCAACGGTAATATATCATGTCATTAAATAACATTGATGATCTTGAAAAACCTTTTTTTGTTGGATATGTTTACTGTTTACATAAAAAGTTATTATTGTCTTTAAAACTAAATGAGTCATTTGTCCTTAAAAAAGACATATAATTTTTCATTATAAGGTGTTTAAAAATATTAATTAAAACTAATTTTAATTAAAAATATTATAATCTATAAAAATTTTATTTTGTAATATATTTTTTGTTATAATAAATAAAAATTTTATAATATAACAACAAAAAAATTTTGCTGCATACGTACATAACCTAAAAGGTAAAGGTTGCAGGTTTGATACATTTGTACCTTATCCAAACTAACAATCCAACCGGAGTGGTATACTGTTTCTTAACAAATATCACGTGACGTCACTGTGGGTCCCATTAAAGGCCTGTGAGATGACCGCCGCCAAGCAAAGTACCCAACGTGTAAAATCTACAGAGAGAAAGAAGGGGAATTCGAAAGGACGAAAAGGCCCTCTTTTTTGGGTAAAGTAGAAACAGAGAGAAAGAAGGGGAATTCGAAAGGACGCAAAGGTGTTCTGTTTTCGGTTCCGTTCAATCTTAAGCAAAAAACATCCCATTATGACAATGAACACGAGGCTGTCGACCATGTCCTCGTCTTTGTATTCATCGGCCATCCAGACCAACAAATCCCTTTTCTCTCTCACTTCTTCTTCTTCTAATTCTCTAAGGTCCATTTCAAGCAATTTTTTTTCTGTTCACTTTCCTTTCAATTCAATCTCAACCCAGAAACGAAACCTCTCTTCTGTGATTGCTTGTTCAAGCTCTGAAAATGGATCTCAGAAGTCCTCTAATTTCCAGGTTCTCTTTTTCTTTTTTTGTTGAAAAATAATTGAAGGGTTTACTTTGTTTTTTTTAATAGCGTTCAAAATTAAAAGGAATCAATTTTGTGGACAAGAAGGGTCTTTTGGTAAATGAACTTAAATTATATGATTTAAAGCTTGTTTGGTTGGAATACTTTCGATACTCGACGGTTTGAATCATTTTACTATAGTATTTTCTCTCATAAAAATTTAAATCTTCATTCAAATACTCTATTCAAATACTTGAACCAAACAGGCCTTAGATTATTTTAATTGAAGACGTGATTTGAATGAATGATTTAAATTATTATCTGAATTGATATTTAGACGCGTAGTTAAAATATTAATTTAGATAAAAAATAAAATTAGAATTTATGATTAGATAGATAGCCGTTGAAGTTTTTGCTTTCTTAACAAACATTTGGTCTTCTCTAGCTTGTTGACAACTATAGCCTGGTAGTCCCATTGCTGGCCTGGCCAATGTATGAGATGATTTTGGTACATGAAGTGTTTTAAAGCTCGTTTTATTCGAGTATTTGAATAGAGTATTTAAATGAAGATTTAAATTTTTGTGAGAAAAATACTGTAACAAAATGATTCAAACCGTAATTCGAGTATCAAAACAAATAGGCCCTTAATGACTGGAATTGTACACCACAAGTTTAAATACTCTTTTAAAATTCATGTGCTTTTGGGAAGAATTAAGTATTTGCTAGTAACTTTTGCGCACGTTGTTTATAGATTTCTGGTTAATTGGATTCATCTCTTTTTCTGTTGCAGGGGGCTGAATCATTTTTCAGAAGCATCCTGGCGAGTATGGAGACAGTGTACTTAAACAGGAACCCCACAGCAAAAGCCATCTTGGAGCTTGTTCGCTTCTCTGAGGATGATCGAATTTGCTATGATCATTTTGCATTTAGAACTTTTGGGGTATTCATTTTTCTCCTTGTCTTATTTAACTATTACTTGCATTTAGAATTTTTGTTTGGTAACTAGAGAATTCAAGAACAATCTATCTTTGATTTTATATGTATGCTGATTTTATCCTGGCATTTTTTTGGGAATCTGCATTGCTATGTTGAAGTTCTTTTGGCATTTGGAATCATAGGTGAATGGTTATGGGATCGAATCCCTGGCTAGCTTTTTCCTGGATTTTGGCTACACGCAGAAGGAGGAGCTGAGATTTCCTGCGAAGAAATTAAAAGCACTGTGGTTCTCTCCACCTAAGAATGCCATTACCGAGCATGGTAGCGGCGTCAGTGGACCATTGCCGCGAGTGTTTATATCCGAGCTTCTTGTTGATCAAATGAGTCCAGAAACACAGGTATATATGTTCTAGGTTCCTTGTCAACCAAGAGAATGCCATGCATTTTCTTTTCCTAATTTAACTTGGTTCAGCAACTTGTTATGCCAATATATTGTGTTTTGTTTAGCTGAATGAAACTTTGTAGTTAAGTAGACATTTTTATTTTATGTTTCCAATACCATTTAAACGCGACTTTTGTCTTTAAATTTCCTCCCTTTCTCGTCTTTTTACATGTTTGTACTTGTTTCCTTTATATTGCTTGAAACTATTCTCATAACCATTCAGGATATAATCACAAAATACACTGGATCATGTGGTGCTGCAAATAAGCATGCTGCTCTAGCAAGTGTACTAGGATCTTTGACATGGGAAAAGCCACTCTATTCCGAGTTTCAACAATTGGCCAGGTACTTACTTCCATTTGCCTATTATACTCGCACAAGTATTATCATTATGTTGCTCCCATTGGTGAGGAACATAGTTTTATTGACCAACACTCGACCTCTTTTGCAACTCGGTCAATCTCAATTTTAAAGGCTTTTGTGCTTCCTTTTGTGAACACAGGGAAAGTGAATATGCTGCCTGGACTCTTGTCAATGGGTATGCGCTGAACCATGTCACAATATCTGCTCACCGGCTGAAATCCCACCTGAGAAACATCAAGAACCTCAACCAGTTCATCGAAGAGAATGGATTTAAGTTGAATTCTGAAGGCGGGATTCTGAAAGGTGATTTTTTTTTTTTTTTAGATCTCATTTGATATACATTTTTTCAATGATTATTATGACTAAACACTAACATTAAAATCTTTTGCTACCAGTGAGCCCTGATGGTCTTCTGCTGCAAAGTTCAACCGTTGCAGACTCAACTTCTTTCACATTTTCGGATGGCAGAACCGAATCAGTCCCCTGCTCCTACATCGAGTTTGCTGAGCGCTTGGTACTGCCTCAATACAATAATCTACCTGAAACGGAGGTAACTAATCCTTGCTTTCTAATTGTTCCTACTTTCTATTTATTTGTTTGAAATTTAATATTTATCGATAAGTGATGGCTAAACAAGTTTATCACTAATTAAAACTTCATTCTTTTGTTCCTACTTTCTATTTATTTGTTTGAAATTCAATATTTATCGAAAAGTGAAGGCTAAACAAGTTTATCACTAATTAAAACTTCATTCTTTGTCTCTTCATTTTAACTATTAATTGCATTTTTTTTTTCTGCGCCACTTCATTAACAAATCATATCATTAACTTTGTTCAGGTTAAAGAATACCACAGGCGAGATGGATTTGAGGTCGGAAATGCTGACAAGATCTTTGAGAGCACGTACAGAGAGCAGCTAACCAGAAAAGTTGCATAAAACCAAGTCAAGCATAATGAAAAGGACTCACTCTTGGGGGAGATAAAGAGCTTGTCTCTACACATAAGAATAGGAAAAAACTCTTGATGAGGAAGTAATAATGAGCATGATAAACCTAGCAGTGTAAACATGTGTTTTCAAAATTTAAGTGGTTGAAGCATGCACTCAAGTTACTACTTAATAAAAGAAGGCAGGCTTTTGTTGAATAAGAATGGCGTTTATGCTTTAAAACCAAAGCAATTACTTCTTTTTGAACCATATTGGGTTTAGTGCTTTTCTTTTTCTTTATAGAAAATTTATTAAAAAAAAAAAAAGGATAAGATTAAGAACTAGTTAGAAAACGTAATCCCATGGGTCATCATCGCCGGCAGCAGCAAGGTTTGACCCAACTCTGCTTTAAGTATCATTTCAGGAAAATATGCACAAAAGTTTTTTTTTTTTTTTTTTGTTAAAAAAGCTCATTATTGCTTAACAAAGTAATGTTATTCATCCTGAAGATGAGGTTATCACATATGTTATAGTATGCAAGCACCAAAATTAAAATCTTTTAGTTAGGATTAGTATCTAGGCTTGTTCATTGTGAACATCTTTGTGAGATTACCAGTATAAAATATTAAAGAGAGGACTAGAAGGGCAGAGTTTTTTACAACGGTATTTGTAGAAAAATACTATGATAAATAGACTAATTAAGAAGGTTTATATAGTTATATCTTTATTGGTAAAAAAGAAAATAAATAGCTCTATTATTCTTTTGAATCATATAATATTTAATCACAATAATATTCAATAAACAACTGACAACTAATTTGATTAGGGAAAGAAACAAAGATTAAGTCAAGTTTTAACACTAAAGTTTCAACAGCTATAATATAACTGGAAAGCTCTCACATTATAGTGTTTAAATTTTAACTTGGTTCTTAAACACTTTCTAAGAGGGTGTTTGAAAAGTATAGTTAGAACTGAAACCTTTAAATTAAAAACTGTAACATGTAAAAGCTTTACATTATATCTCAATTTTTTTATTACTGTAGTATGTGAGAATTTTACACTATTATAATTAAAAATTTTAGTTAAGATTGATTTTATCAAATACTCTTAAATGTGAATCACGGAATATGAGGTTTATGAATAGATTTTATCTTTTATTAATTGTGATGCTTTACACCTTTCGTGCCCGAAACTTTTTTAAAAAAAAAACTTAGCAGCATAAGGTATCACGTCACTGTTCACTGCCAACAAGCTGTAGGTGATGTGGCGGAAGATGCTGATAACTGATAATGTTATTTATTTATTTATTTAACTATTTATTTTTATTTAAAGGAAGGCTCATGCTATGTTGCTAGATGATTATGATCCGACCATTTGGGGAGTGGGGGTCTCTTTCCTTTACACCGTTTTTTGTACAAATGACTTATATAATATATTTGGCTAGCCATCACTAGCAAAGAACGTCGATATTTTTTTAATTTGAAGTAAACAAAGAACTTCAACACTAATTTAGCAATAAAAAAAGGAGTCAATATTAAATAATTACATCCTTTTCTCATTCATAAATGACTAAACAACGCAAAGAAAGAACCATCTTTACACCCTTTTCCCTCTTATTTCTTTTGCAATTTTTTTTTTATTATTATTATTATTACTAGTTTAGCAATGCACTCTTATTCTCTTAACAGACAAATCCACGTTTTATTTTTCTTCTTTTGTCCCTCCGTACTATCTTGAGCTGTTTGCTTTCTGTTATCATGTCGTGTTAACTTGTTTGTATATATCCTTTATTTATGACCATTTGTCTTTTAAACAGAGGGTAATATATATATATATATGTATATATATATTATCCTTTGTTTTTGCTCCCTCCTTTTGAATTGATCTACTACTACACATTTGTCGGAGAGGAGCATTATAAACCAGTCCAGCAACCTTTTGCCACATTTGGTTCTTCATTTTTCCGCCTTTTTTTTGAAGGAAAAGACAATGTTAATATATTGTTCCAAAAACAAATAGAATATGCCAATGTCGACTTTTTCTTCCCCTTGAAAAAAGCGGGATTTTTTTATTTCTTTTTTTTCTTTTTACGACTTTAGTACACTAAAAAAATTAAAAAATCACTATTGATCTGTTTTCTAGCTATTTAAAGAAATATTTACCTTTTATATTTTTTTTCTTAATTTTATCTAATTAAATGTATACATTCAAATTAAATTTAATATATATTTATACCTTAAACTAGCAATAGTTAATTTTAACTTTTAAAATTACTAGATTATCCTAAAATAAAAGAGAAAAAATTTAAAACTTTAAAAAGTAAGAAGAAAATAAAAACAAAAGCACACAAAACATCTATTTTTTAGACATTTTTTTACATTTTTAAGCCAAAACTCTTAGCAAAAAGTGCTTTTGAAGTTTTCTTCTTTTTCAAAGTATTTTGAGCAATTTTTAATGTTAAAATTGAAGATTGATTTTTTAAAAATATATATATAAATTTAGGTATTAAATCTAATATAAAGTTATACATTTAATGAAATCAAAACCGAATGTCTACTATTTAAATAAATGTAAAATACAAAGTATAAAAAGATAAATAACTCTTATAAAAAAAAGTAAAAAAAAACCTTGTTTACCTTTTCATTTTGATATAATTTTAATTAGATTTAACTATCATAAATGTACACCAGTTGTTTGATCTCAAATCACATAGAGACCTTTTTTTTTAACAAGCTTTGTTTGACAATCTAATTGAAACAAATAAATCCCAACTGTTACAATATAAAGCTCTTATATGCTACAGTGTAAAACAAAAATTTCCTATAATATAAAACCCTCACATGCTATAATGTTTTGATTCTAACTATGTTTTCAAACACTCTCATAAGTAACGACATTGATACAACAATTATTTCCTTTTTGCGTGACTATGAAACTAGAACTTGTATTGATCAAGGAATAAGAGGAAAATGATACGAGAAAAAGGGGGATAACTCTTTAAATGCTTCCAAACAACATTGCATAATACAAATTTTGCTCAAGAAGCTTCCGTTTTCTCCCTCGCTCTACATGCTCTAAGGTCACGACTCTAAACACAACATCAAGCAAACTTGTTTCCCTGTTGCCTTCTTTTTTCTCTCCAGTTGTTCAAGAACAAATGCTTTAACAGAAGATAGATCTATACCGAGGAAGGGGGAAAAAAGAAAAGAACAGAAAAGAAATGATTACATCATACTCAACCCTATGCTGTGCCATTAGGTTTTGGTGATTGCTGCGGAAACTGATGGTGATATGGAGAAGCATGGGTACCGTTTGGTATGGAAAGACTCCTTTGCTGCTGCCCGTTTCTCATCATCAATCCTCCCTGCATTCTGACGCCGTTTTTCGCATTCGGGCTGGACACCATGCGGTCTGCGTTCATTGTCTGGAAATAATACGAGGAGCTTGCCATGTCCTTGAGGTTTGGCAGTGGCTTCAAGACCTCAATGACTTCGCTCATTAAGGGCCTGGCTTTCGGATCCCGACTAAGGCAATGAGCAGCCAACTGTGCGGCTTTTTGAGCACCCTTGATTGAAAAGTGGCCTT